>BQMB01000051.1:0-366822 GCA_027943415.1 Closterium sp. NIES-67
GGGCAGCGAGAGAGGAGAGCGACGGGCAGCGTGAGAGGGAGAGCGAGGGAGACAGGCAGTGTGAGAGGGAGAGCGCGGCAGCGTGAGTGGGAGAGGGACGGACAGCATGAGAGGGAGAGGGACGGGCAGCGTTAGAGGGAGAGCGACGGGCAGCGTGAGAGGGAGAGGGACGATCAGCGTGAGAGGGAGAGGGACGGGCAGCGTGAGAGGGAGAGGGACGCGCAGCGTGAGAGGGAGAGGAATTGGCAGCGTAAGAGGGAGAAGGCCAGGCAGCATGAGAGGGTGAGGGACGGCAGCGTGAGAGGGAGAAGGACGGGCAGCGTGAGACGGAGAGTGACGGGCAGCATGAGAGGGAGAGGGAAGGGCAGCGTGAGAGGGAGAGGGACGGGCAGCGCGAGAGGGAGAGGGACAGGCAGCGTGAGAGGGAGAGCACCGGCAGCATGAGTGGGAGAGGGATAGGCAGCGTGACAGGGAGAGCGATGGGCAGCTTAGAGGGGAGGGACGGGCGGCGTGAATGGGAGGGACGGGCAGCGTGAGAGGGAGAGGGACAGGAAGCGTGAGAGGGAGGGCTACGGGCAGCGTGAGAGGGAGAGGGACAGGCAGCGTGAGAGGGAGAGCGACGGGCAGCGTTAGAGCGAGACCGACGGGCAGCATGAGAGGGAGGGACGGACAGCATGAGAGGGAGAGGGTCGGGCAGCGTTTGAGGGAGAGTGTCAGGCAGCGTGAGAGGGAGATCGACAAGCAGAGTGAGAGGGAGAGGGACGGGCAGCGTGAGAGGGAGAGGGACGGGCAGCGTGAGAGGAAGAGGGACGGACAGCGTGAGAGGAAGAGGGACGGGCATTGTGAGAGGGAGAGGGACAGGCAGAGTTAGAGGGAGAGGGAAGGGCAGCGGGAGAGGGAGGGCGACGGGCTGCGTGAGAGGGAGAGCGACGGGCAGCGTGAGAGGGAGAGCGACGGCAGCGTGAGAGGGAGAGGGACGGACAGCGTGAGAGGGAGAGGGTTGGGCAGCGTGAGACGAAGAGGGACGGGCAGCGTGAGAGCGAGAGGACGGGCAGCGTTAGAGGGAGAGGGACAGGCTGCGGGAGAGGGAGAGCGACGGGCAGCGTGAGAGGGAGAGCGACGGCAGTGTGAGAGGGAGAGGGACGGGCAGTTTGAGAGGGAGAGGGACGGGCAGCGTGAGAGGGAGAGGAATTGGCTGCGTGAGAGGGAGAGGGACGGGCAGCATGAGAGGGTGAGGGACGGGCAGCGTGAGAGGAGAGGGACGGGCAGCGTGAGACAGAGAGCGACGGGCAGCATGAGAGGGAGAGGGATGGGCAGCATGAGAGGGAGAGGGACAGGCAGTGTGAGAGGAAGAGCGACGGTCAGCGTGAGAGGGAGAGCGATGGTCAGCATAGAGGGAGATGGACAGGCAGCGTGAGAGGGAGAGGGACGGGCAGCGGGAGAGGGAGAGCACCGGGCAGCATGAGTGGGAGAGGGACAGGCAGCGTGACAGGAAGTGCGATGGACAGCGTGAGAGGGAGAGGAACGGGCAGCGTGAGAGAGAGAGGGACAGGCAGCGTGAGAGGGAGGGCGACGGGCAGCGTGAGAGGGAGAGGGACAGGCAGTGTGAGAGGGAGAGCGACGGGCAGCGTGAGTGGGAGAGGGACGGACAGCATGAGAGGGAGAGGACGGGCAGCGTTAGAGGGAGAGCGACGGGCAGCGTGAGAGGGAGAGGGACGATCAGCGTGAGAGGGAGAGGGACAGGCAGCGTGAGAGGGAGAGCGACGGGCAGCGTGAGAGGGAGAGGGTCAGGCAGCGTGAGAGGGAGAGCGACAGGCAGCGTGAGAGGGAGAGGGACGGGCAGCGTGAGAGGGAGAGGGACGGGCAGCATGAGTGGGAGAGGGACAGGCAGCGTGACAGGAAGAGTGATGGCAGCTTAGAGGGAGAGGGATGGGCAGCGTGAGAGGGAGAGGAACGGGCATCGTGAGAGAGAGAGGGACAGGCAGCGTGAGAGGGAGGGCGACGGGTAGCGTGAGAGGGAGAGGGACAGGCAGTGTGAGAGGGAGAGCGACGGGCAGCGTGAGTGGGAGAGGACGGACAGCATGAGAGGGAGAGGGACGGGCAGCGTTAGATGGAGAGCGACGGGCAGCGTGAGAGGGAGAGGGACGATCAGCGTGAGAGGGAGAGGGACAGGCAGCGTGATAGGAGAGCGACGGGCAGCGTGAGAGGGAGAGGGTCAGGCAGCATGAGAGGGAGAGCGACAGGCAGCGTATAGGGAGAGGGACGGGCAGCGTTAGAGGGAGAGCGACGGGCAGCGTGAGAGGGAGAGGAACGGACAGCGTGAGAGGGAGAGGGTCGGGCAGCGTGAGAGGAAAAGGGACGGGCATTGTGAGAGGGAGAGGGACGGGCAGAGTTAGAGGGAGAGGGATGGGCAGCGGGAGAGGAGAACGACGGGCAGCGTGAGCGGGAGCGACGGGCTGCGTGAGAGGGAGAGCGATGGGCAGCGTGAGAGGGAGAGGGGCGGACAGCGTGAGAGGCAGAGGGTTGGGCAGTGTGAGAGGAAGAGGGAGGGCAGCATGAGAGGGAGAGGGACGGGCAGCGTTAGAGGGAGAAGGATGGGCTGCGGGAGAGGGAGAGCGACGGGCAGCGTGAAAGGGAGAGCGACGGGCAGCATGAGAGGGAGAGGGATAGGCAGCGTGAGAGCGAGAGGGACGGGCAGCGTGAGAGGGAGAGGGACGGTAGCGTGACAGGGAGAGGGACAGGCAGCGTCAGAGGGAGAGCGACGAGCAGCGTGAGACGGAGAGGGATGGGCAGCGTGGGAGGGAGATGGACGTGCAGCGTGAGAGGGAGAGGAATTGGCAGCGTGAGAGGGAGAGGGACGGGCAGCATGAGAGGGTGAGGGACGGGCAGCGTGAGAGGGAGGGACGGGCAGCGTGAGACGGAGAACGACGTGCAGCATTAGAGGGAGAGGGATGGCTAGCGTGAGAGGAGAGGGACAGGCAGTGTGAGAGGAAGAGCGACGGTCAGCGTGAGAGGGAGAGTGATGGGCAACATAGAGCGAGAGGGACGGGCAGCGTGAGAGGGAGAGGGACGGGCAGTGTGAGATGAAGTGGGACGGGAAGCGTGAGAGGAGAGGACTGGCATCGTGAGAGGGATGGGGACGGGCAGCATGAGAGTGAGAGGGACGGGCAGCGTGAGAGGGAGAGGACGGGCAGCGCGAGAGGAGAGGGACGGCAGCGTGAGAGGGAGAGCTACGGGCAGCATGAGTGGGAGAGGGACGGGCAGCGTGACAGGGAGAGCGATGGGCAGCGTGAGAGGGAGAGGGACAGGCAGTTTGAGAGGGAGAGCGACGGGCAGCGTGGGAGGGAGAGGGACAGGCAGCGTTAGAGGGAGAGTGACGCAGCGTGAGAGGGAGAGGGACGGACAGTGTGAGAGGGAGTGGGACGGGCAGCGTGAGAGGAAAAGGGACGGGCAGCGTGAGAGGGAGAGGGACGGGCAGCGTTAGAGGGAGAGGGACGGGCAGCGTGAGAGGGATAGTGACGGGCAGCGTGAGAGGGAGAGGAATGGGCAGGAGAGGGAGAGGAATCGGCAGCGTGAGAGGGAGAGGGACGGGCAGCGTGAGAGAAGGAATACAGGAGTCGAACAATTGTTTGGCTGCTGATGTAGACTTCTGCGGAAGTGAAGGTCCTGCTCCTGCGCTGTTGGGCAGATAATATTCTTCTGCTGCATCGGCTTCGTCTTGAGGATTGATGAAACTCCTTCGGCACTGTAGCGATCAGGATCCCACTGCTGGCGTTCCTTGTCGCATTTGAAGTCGTCGAGAAATTGTTTCTCGTAGAAGATGCAGTCTCGGGCATTACAAAACCCTTCGGGTTTTGTAATCCGTAATTCTCTAGGAATAGGAATCTTTGGGTACACCAAGATGTATTCCCCAGCGAGGCGTTTCAGTAAATCCGCCCACAGTTGCGCTCGTAGGTCTGTATTGGATCATGCAGCCCCAAACTCGTAAAAGTTGAGTGCCGGCGGGGTGTTTTGTCCACATGATGTGTGGCGAGCTGAACTGTGGAAGAGCTGTTGGAGACAAATAGTGGTGTAGGCGGACAGCTCGCGCCATCGTAAACGGCCAAAAATCTGCTATCAAGCTGGACTGTTGCAGTAGTACGCGCATCTTCTCTTGCAGCATCCTAATAGTCCTCTCAGCTACTCCATTCTGCTGATGGACGTAAGGCACGGTCTTGCACTTGTGTATCCCTTTCCGTGCCAGGAATTCATCAAACTGCTCGCTGGTGTACTCGTCCGCGTTGTCTGTCTAGATCTCTTTTAGCTTGATGTCGTAAAGAGCTTCAGAATTGTGAGAGATATTCTTGTGCCAGACGTATTGAGTACCACCGTCGATGAACGTAATGATATAGCGGTAGTCGTTGCCGCTGATATCTTCAACTTTCTGCAGCACGAAGAGTATGTCGCTGAAAATTCATCCATATGTGAGGACTTAGTAGCACTCGGAAAGTGTGACGGAAACGGAGCGTAACTTAGGTGAGCTCTGGGGCATATGGTGCAGGGCAATTGACGGCTGCTAGGTCGAAGCTCCTGGCCGTTGGTTAAAAGGAGAGTGTCCTTGTCGAGAAGCGAGGCTTTAATGGAGTTGTTGAGAGCTTCTTGCGAGGGATGACATAACCGTTTGTGCCAGACTCCTGCTGTAGTCCTGTGTCCCTTTGAACGCCGGTACAAGTCGGAGTGAAGGAAGAAGGCCCGCGAAAGATGAACCGTTGGTGCAGGGTTAACGCAGTGGCCGGTGCCGAAAGGGTGGATGAATCCGGCTTCTTCTGCAGCTTCAACCCAAGGTATTCCGAGATGTCGGCGACGCACCCTAGCATCAGGTACGATTAACTCTTTCTTGCCCCATGTGCATTCAACCTCCATAGGTTCTTCGACTGTAGCAGATGTCGGTTCTTGATTGTTGTAACCCCAATTTCCATCTCCAGATGCCCATGTACTTTGAATTGTTTCTGCTGCTGCTGATGCTATTCTGTTGGCTCTGCTGCAAGTTCGTCGAGGGAGTTCGTGGCAGAAGGCTGAGGCGTGACGCAGAAGACATTGAGACCACGATGGTCTTGGCGTTGAAGATGTGTTTCCCAGTGATGATGCCAAGGAGAAAATGAGACATTCTTCTCACTGTCACCAGATGCCTTGACATGTGAAAACCGTAGAACAGAAACGCCGTCTTTAATTTCTGCGATGCTGACTATATTACTTTTGCCTTCCTTCTTGTCGCCCAGGTACAACTCTGTGAGCATCGTATTGGAGGTGCTAACAAAACAGATGCCGCTTTCCATCAGCTGTGCTTGTGATAATAGGTTGAAGCCGAGTCCCCTGGCGATAAGGACCTTGTTCAGGTGAAGTGAAACTTTTGTGTCGTTGGACTCGAGTATACATCTCCAATTTTGGTTGCTTCAATAACCTGATTGTTAGCAACAGTTGTTAGAAATAGATTGCAAATACCACTTTTGTATTTGTACTTTTATATCCTAGTTTAGGTTATGGATGTTCTAGTGGGTTGGGGTGTACTCACACATCCCAACCTCACCCAATTGTGATCCCCCCAATCTCCAATTACCTAATTGGAGATTCCGGAGATCCCAATGGGGATTCCCTCCAATTCCCCCTTCATCCATTCTCTCTCACCTTGCCATGTACTTATAGAGCTTGGGCTCTTACCTAATAAATCATTTCAACTCTATTTCTTACATGGTATCAGAGTGACCTATCCGCACACGCGGATCAAGGTCCTAATCTCAACGTGCCCCGCTACGCGCACTTCATCGTCGCGACATTCGTTTTGAGTCGTCGGAATTTCGACGTGCTCCACTCTGCGGTCGCGCCTCTCATCGTCGACCACCTTCGCGCTCGACCTCGTTGAAATTTTCATCTCTGAAGCGTTCACGCTTCTCGTCGTCGATTTCCTCCTCGGTTCTCCTTGGTCGAATCTCAATTTCGACCATCTCTTAAAACTCGTTCTCGAGTTTCCCCTCAGACCCCGCAGAATAGGCAAACTCCCCTCGCGAAATCGCCTCCACGAACGTCTCGCGTCAAGCAAGAGCAGGTACACATGTTGAAGCGGAGCAGAGCTGGTTGCGGAGCTGGTTGCGGAGCTGGTTGCGGAGCTGGTTGCGGAGCTGGTTGCGGAGCTGTGTAGCTGCGGGACAGGGCCTGGGGGTGTGTGGGGGGGTGTGTGGGTCTGGGTTTAGACATAGGCTCAGATTCAGTTTCAAGTCGGCGTTTTAACGAATTTTCGCCGACGCCATTTCCTACTTAGCGGCATTTTGATACAGCCGTCAGAGTGATTTTCAGCAATTCTCCTCGACCAATTTCCAGAAGTGCCGCGCTGCACACCGACAATGGCTTACTCAACCACTTCACTCGCCAACCCGATCCCGCTCCTTCGTCTCGAGCCGGACGGCACATGCTCCAACTACAAGGCTTGGCGCTATGGTGTCGACAAGCACCTCCTCAGTCGCGAGGTTAAGGGGCTCGAGCTCACCGACGTCCTTCTCAACATCGGTGACGGCAAAGAGCCTCCTAAACCCGAGAGGTCCGCCGATCCAGCTAATGCCGCCACCGAAGCAGTTTATGCTGCTGCACTGCTCAAGTACAAGAATTGGGAGAAGGCCGATGGTGCGGTCATTAGTGTCGTCATGGGCACCACTCCTCCCGAACTCGTCGAAACCTACCACAACTACCCGTCTGCCAAGGCTCTACCTCTAGGATCGCTTCCTGAACAAGACTGCAGTGGGAGTTGCTATACTCATCCCCAGCATGTTCCAAGTGCGGCTCGAGGACTCGCCAGGCATGGCGGACTATGTCACCAAGGTGCAGTCCATTCATGGTGAACTCAAAAAACTGGGGATAGTCTTCCCCGAGCAAGCCCCTGCAGCCGCTCTCCTAGTCGGCCTCACTCCGGCATACGAAGTCACACGCAAGATGCTCTTGGGCCTTGCTCCTACAGACCTCACATTTGCCAAGGTCTCATCCGCGCTCCTTTCTACCGAAAAGGACAACAGCGCTCAAGCCAAGGCCAATGCAATCCGCGCTCCCATGCCTCAAGCCTATGCCGCTTCGGCGCCATTCCAGCGCAACCGCTTCCCCCCGTGTCCCTCCGTCATCAAGCGCGGCCCTCGTGCTGGCCAGGTGTGTGGCGGCTCGCCTGCACCCACCTGCCTGGACTGCACCAAGAGCAAGCTCAGGCAGCAGCCACCCCTTCCTCCCCATCCGTCACAGCTGCTCCGCTGGACCTAGTGCACATGGATGTCTGGGGCCCAGCTCCAGTCGCATCCTGAGGCGGTCATCGGTACTTTCTTACACTAGTCGATGACCACTCGCGGTATGTTTCTGTGCACCTCCTGCATACCAAGGCGGAGGCACCTGATGTCATCATGGCGTGGGTGCGCCAAGGCTCAAGTCACGTTCGGCACTCCTCTGAAGTGCCTCCATTCTGATGGCGGGGGAGAATTTCGCAATGGCAAACTCGATAACTTCTGTGCGGCCCAAGGGATTCGGCAAACCTTCACGCTCCCCGAAAGCCCGCAGGAGAACGGCATTGCAGAGAGCCGCAACCACACCTTGGTTCAGATCGCTCGCTGCCTCCTCAGTCACGCCAACGCACCACGGTCACTCTGGGGATATGCCCTCTTCCATGCGGCACTCCTCTACAATCTTTATCCGCATCCCCACCGGCCCGACACCACACCTACCACTCTCTGGCTTGGGGTCACGCCTTCCGCCCGCTCTCTACGCGTCTGGGGGTGTACCGCGTATGTGTTGCTAAGCCCCCACACGCGCAGGAAGCAAGGTGGCAAGCTTGGTCCCAAAACCCAGACCTGCATGTACCTGGGGCACAACTCCGACTCCCCAGACTACTTATTCCTCAACCCAATCACCAGACAGCTGATTCGCAGCCGTGATGTCGTCTTCGATGAGACACGCCCATTCCACTCTGCGACCACGAGCGAGCCTCCTCCACCTCCCCCGACGCTTGTTTGGGCAGACTTCGATGCCCCACCTCCGGCCGCTGCCCCCTTCTCCGGGGCCTTCTCCGTCCGGCGTGTCTCACCCGGCCTCCCCAGTATCCTCCGCAGCGGCACCTCCTCCTGCTCCGCCTCCCCGCGCATGGAGCCCGGCTCACCAGTCTCCTACCGGAGGCGCCCAGTCCCTCCGGTCCCACCGCAGCCGCCTTCGTCTCCGGTCTCTAGTCGCACTCGTTCCAAGGGACCGGCTCCGCCTCTCTCCAGGGAACCAGCCACCTTCTCCATCCGGTGTTCGGTCACCCCGCCTCCTCCTGCCGGGGGTGATGTCCCTCCATCCGTATTCCCCCCCGTGCACTTCTGGAGGACAGGCATGAGGAGCTGTTTGACCTTCACGCGGTCTGCCAATTTCTCTCTCACATCTTCCCGGACATTACTGACTGCCCTTCCCTCAACTTCACCGAGAATCCGACCATTCGGACTCCTCGCACAAAAGAGGAAGCTCTCTCGGGGCCTTATAAGAAGGAGTGGAAGGCAGCAATGGATGTGGAGAACGAGGCGTTCATTCGCAACAACAGCTTTGACGATGTTGTTCCCCCTTCCGGTGTCAACATCGTCGGCGGAAAATGGATCTTCCGAGTCAAACAACTCCCAGGCGAAGCTCCACTGTTCAAGGCACGATACGTGGCGAAGGGTTTCACCCAGAAGGAGTATCTCGACTTCTTCGAAACATTCTCGCCCACGGCCAAGCTCCCGACCGTGCGCGCTCTTCTTGATATAGCCGCTCGCGGCAACTTCGAGATCAAGTCCATGGACGCCTCCTCCGCCTTTCTCCAAGGCCAGCTCAAGGAGGATGTTCACATGGAACGCCCACCGGGGTTTCCTGGCACTTATCCTGCCAACACAGTGTGGAAGCTGAAGCGCCCAGTGTATGGCCTCAAGCAGGCTCCTCGTGAGTGGCACAACAAGGTGAAGGAAGTCCTCCTCGCACTTGACTTCCATCCCTCTGCCTCAGATTCCAGTCTCTTCGTTCGTCACTCCTCCGAGCCCTTCTACATCCTCGTCTACGTCGACGACTTCATTCTAGCCGCCAGAGATCCAGCCGACATGGCAGCTGTCCAGTCTGCTCTCAGCTCCGCCCTTCACATGAAGGATCTTGGTGACCTCAAGAACTACCTGGGGATGGAGATCACTCGTGACCGCCAGGCTTGCACGATCACCCTCTCCCAGGAGTCCTACATCGACAACCTTCTCAAGCGGTTCGACATGGACTCCAGTAACTCTGTCTCCACTCCACTCCCACTACAGCATCAGCTCACGGCCCCTCCAGTTCCTTCTCCTGACGCCTGCAAGGACCCGTACCCTGAGCTAGTCGGTTCACTTATGTATGCCATGATGTGCACTTGACCAGACTTGGCTTACCCGGTTAGTGTCCTCTCTCGGTACGTCTCCCCTGGACGCTACACTGCCTCGCATTGGTCTGCATCCAAGAGGGTCCTCCGCTATCTATAAGCCACCAAGTCTCACATCCTCACTCTTGGTGGTACCTCTCCAGTCAAGCTCGAGGGATACACAGACTCCTCATGGGCCGACGACCAGACTGACAGACGCTCCTCCCAAGGGTACTGCTTCACCCTTGGTAGCGGAGTCATCAGCTGGCGCTCCACTCGGTCCTCTGCAGTCTCCCTGTCGTCCTGCGAGGCCGAGCTCTACGCGGGCACAATGGCTGCTCAAGAGGCACGCTGGCTCTCCTTTCTCCTCGCTGAGTTTGGCTAGCCCCAGCAGTCGCCCACCCTGTGGTGTGACAACCAGAGTGCCATTCACCTCACCAAGGATCCTGTGTTCCACTCTCGCACCAAGCACATCGAACTTCGTCATTTCTTCATCCGAGATCTTGTTCAGAGTGACCAGCTGACGGTACGGTACATCGCCTCAGATTGCAACCTCGCCGACCTCTTTACCAAGGCTCTCGGCAAGGCTGACCACCATAGTTAGAAATAGACTGCAAATACCACTTTTGTATTTGTACTTTTATATCCTAGTTTAGGTTATGAATGTTCTAGTGGGTTGGGGTGTACTCACACATCCCAACCTCACCCAATTGTGATCCCCCCAATCTCCAATTACCTAATTGGAGATTCCGGAGATCCCAATGGGGATTCCCTCCAATTCCCCTTTCATCCATTCACTCCCACCTTGCCATGTACTTATAGAGCCTTGGGCTCCTTACCTAATAAATCATTTCAACTCTATTTCTTACAACGGTGATATTGTACTTCTCTCCGTTTGGCAGGTTTCGCCAGTTGAGAAGATATTGACTTGAAGATGCCATGTGGTGACCGCAGTAGCTGTCAAGAAACCAAGTATTAACGTGCTTGGGATACGTACGCTTGGCGATATGGGCGTACGGTTGCACGTTCAACCGTTGAGTAAACCCGTTCGGCTGCTCTGGTTCTTCTTCGTTAACGACTGCTGGTTCTGGAGTTTTTGAACAAGGACAAAGGCGTGGAGGTGGGTTGGCTACTCCTTCTTCCATGTCACTGTCGCTGTCATTGTCTCGTCTACTCCAGTAGTGTATACCACTAGACCAGTGTGGTCCAATTATGCAATTAATGACTGCCTTTCCTTTGGCAGGTTGAGTTGAAGAAGCTAAAGGCGGCGAGATAGTTTTGACAGGGGCGGCTTCACCCGACTTCTGTCGATTCATATTCTTCAGTTTCTGACACTCTTCAATATTATGACTTGCTCGTTTGCAAAACTTGCAGAAGGCCTTGCCTTCTATTCTTATCTGCTCCCATTGATTTGATGCACCTCTTGTCTACTCCTCTTGAATTGGTCCACCTGAATAGAAGCTTAAACCACTCTTGGCTTTGCGTCCTTTTGCGTTGTACAGATCCAAGTTATGCTGCTCTGCCATCAGAGTAGCACAAAGAGAAGTTTCTGCAATGTTCTCTTGGGGACGAAGGGACTTGCACTGCCTCCATTCGAGTCTAGGTCCAGCCCAAAGGAGTGACAAAGAGCTCGTCGCTGAGGTTTCCTCCGCACTTGCTGAGCTGATCCCGAAGTGTTATGCACCTGTTGATGTAGTTGCCGATTTTTTCTCCCGGAAGCATTTGCATTGCTGTAAGTTGACTAAACAGCTCGCTCTTTGTAAGACGGAATCTTGTGCTTGATCTTCGGTCGTTCTTGTCTCTGGATAACAGATTTTGCCGTCAAAATATCCCCAGATACCAAAAGATTTTGCGAGGAGTTTGAACTCGAATCCCCAATTATAGAAGTCGCGGCCATCAAAGTACGTTGAGGTCTTCAGCTTGGAGATAGTTAGGAAAGCTGTTTGATTTACGACAACTTCTGTAGCGAATGGTCTTTCTTATGCCATTTGATGTTTTTGCTGCTGTGATTGTTGTTGTTCTTGTTGAACAGGTCGCCCATGAAAGGCAAAAGACCCAGAAGATTCATCTCCAGGAACTGAAGGTCCAACGGCAACAGCAGCTCTTGCATAACTCGAGTTATCAAGGCTCAAAGAAGCTATAGGATGCGCTGGAGCTTGTTGTTGTTGCTGAGTAGACTGATTAGCCATCAAGGAAGCGAAGTCAGATAGATCGTCAATAGAAAGACCTGAAGTAGGAGAATTCATAGTTGAATTACCAGTCTTAGCAGCTGACATAATTATATATCTATGACTTAAGCTTAAGGGCGTAATCAAAATCAGCTTGTATCGGTTCCTGTAACTCCACTACAGGGCTTTCGATTGGATTTTAAGGGGCTGTTGGCTCAGGGTGCCCCCATGAGGAGCCCTCGTTTTTCAGGGTAGAGTTTTGGAAGTTGCAATTTTTTTTAAGGTAATTTTTTTCAAAGGCTGAATCATCAGGACTGAAAAAATTCAGAGCTGAGATGATAGGGCTGAATCTTGGTTATTTTTTAGGGTGGGTAGGATTTTAACCTAGCACACTATGTTAGTCATGGCATGTTTTGTCAGGCCAAAAAACAATTCAGCTTGACTCATCAGGTACATTCTTTAGGTTTTTTATCCTTAGATCGGATCGGACTTCACTGCGTACAAATTGTCACACTACCAGCATGATTTTGGCCAAGGTCCAGTCACGCCCCTCACACGTGCTCCAACTCGCGTCACACTGCCTGCATGATTTTGGCGGAGGACCAATCACGCCCTTCACATCTGCTCCAACTCGCGTTACCTGCGTAATTTTGCCTAAGGTCCAGTCACGCCCCTCACACTTGCCCTAGCTCGCGTCAAACTGCCTGCGTGATTTTGGCGAAGGACCAATCACGCCCCTCACATCTGCTCCAGCTTGCATCACCTGCGTCATTTTGGCGAAGGACAAGTCATGCCCCTCACAGCTGCTCCAGCTCGCCTCGACCAGTCAGATAGGATTCAGTTTCAGGCTGGAAATCCGTTAAGGCTGATAATTCAGGGTGACCAAAACAAGAACATACAATATTTCAGACCTGCTCAAATGAGAAACCCTAAAATTCAGGCCTAGGAAAAATCAAAAGCTGAAAAAGCAAGACGACCCTAAAAAAACACCCTGATATACAGCATTTCATGGCTTTTTGTCCTGACTTCTAAAGCCCTGCTCCACTAGCTCAGAATACCTTGTAGAAGTAAACCACGTGTTTAGGGTGGCCAGGATCTAGAGTTGGTGGAACCACGAGGAAAATTCAGCGGAAGTCTTTACACCTTGAATTGGAAAGGTTCAAAATGACAAGGATAATAATAATGAATAATGCATACATATTTATAGTCTAGGAAGTACCTATTCAGAATGTACCTGTTCTTAGTGTATCGTGACTATTCCCATGACATGACTAGTGACTGTTCGTGTGACTGAGTGGCGTAACCCTTCGGGTGACTATACGCGCGAACCTGTTCGCGTTGACTCGCTACTGCTGACGTCATCACGCGCGTTCTTCCATATGAGATATCGCGCTACTAGTACAGTCTAAGTATGATACTAGGAATGCATAAGTAAACTCTGTCAAGTATTCTTCAACAAACCCTAGGTTATTATTTTCGACATTTCCCCCCCGAATGCCCGGGGGCAGCAGGTTTTTGTTGCGCAAATTTGAAAAATTCTCCACTCTCCTTTCGCTTGCGGATTCCGCAATTTGGTTGCGTGGCTTCCGAGCGAGGCTCGGAAAGTGCACCTGGTTTGGGTGGTAACCAGTGCTCGCAAAATCGCTTGAAGAACTTCCTCAATGTTGACGTCGACGTCGACGTCAAGTGCTTGCAGAACCCAGCCTAGGTAGTAAGAGCGTTCCTAGTCTGTTGGGTGATTTGTAGAAAGAGATCGACAATTAAAGTATAGACACGTTAGCACACATACTGATGCGTTTTTATCGGGGCTGTCATTTGGGCTGACTCAGAGTGAGGGGACACTTGCGAGGAAATCTTGGGAAAGCAATCCGCGTAGACCCTAAGGGCGTGGATAAAGTGAATTACGAGAAGCCAGGTTTGGACGTCACTATGCGGTACAATTGGATTCCCTACTTTTGAGGCTAGCTTGTAACATACAAACATCGGTATACTGACGTCACAGCACGGGACGTCAGGTTATGCGTCACATTATACATGCCCTAAGTGTAAATCGGACCTAAGTAACATTTTACCCAAATCCGGATGAAACAGAGTTTAATAACCCCTGAATCTAGACGAAACAGGCCGCATAGGGGGGGGGGGGTCAACTTATACATACAGTACATTTGCATGTAGAAGTTATAGGCTAGAATAGGTGTATGTTCTTAGAGAGTACAACCCAACCCTATCTTGCTTGTTCTCTCTTGTTTCTATTTATTCTAGTATTCTAACATGGTATCAGAGCAGGTTAGGTCCCCCCCACCCGCTTCCGCCCTGCACCCTAGCCTACCGCGCCTCGCCAGCCCCTAGCCAGCCCCACCTGACGCCTAGCCGGCCCTCCCTCAAGCCGTAGCCGGCTCCTCGCGCCGTCGCCAGCCCCTTGCGCTGTCGCTGGCCCCTCGCGCCCAGCCGTCCCCTAGCGCCGTAGCCGGCCCCTCGCGCCCTAGCCGGCCCTTCGCGCCCTAGCCGGCCCCTCGCGTCATCGCCGGCCCCTCACGCCTAGTCGGCCCCCACCCTTCACCCCTAGTCAGCCCCTTATCGCCTAGCCGCCCCCTCGCGTCCTAGCCGCCCCCCCCCCCGCCCCCTCGCGCCTTGCTGGCCCTCCTTCGCGCCGTAGCCGGCTCCTCGCGCCATCGCCAGCACCTCGCGCCGTCGCTGGCCCCTCATGCCTAGTCGGCCCCTCGCGCCCTGGCCGGCCCCTCGCGCCCTAGCCGGCCCCTCGCACCATCGCCGGCTCCTCACGCCTAGTCGCCCCCCCCCCCCCCCCCCCCCCCCTCCCCCCCTCGCGCCTAGCCGGCCCTCCCTCGCGCTGTAGTCGGCTCCTCGCGCCGTCGCCAGCCCCTCGCGTCGTCGCTGCCCCCTCGCGCCTAGTCGGCCCCTCGCGCCCTAGCCGGCCCTTCGCGCCCTAGCCGGTCCCTCGCGCCGTCGCCGGCCCCTCGCGCCGTCGCCGGCCCCTCGCGCCCAGCCGGCCCCTCGCGCCCAGCCGGCCCCTTGGGCCCTAGCCGGCCCCTCGCGCTTAGCCGGCCCCTCGTGCCTAGACGGCCCCTCGAGCTTAGCCGGCCCCTTCTCGCGCCGCCAGCCCCACGCGCCTTGCCGGCTCCTCTCTACGCGCCGGCCTCCTTCCCGCACCTCCTCGACCTTCCGCCCGGTCCCCGTTCCGAAGAGTCCTGCCGCCACGTCGCTTTATCGCTGTGCCGCTGAGTACCTGTGTCCCTGTGCCGCTGTGCCGCTGTGTCCCTGTACCGCTGTGTCCCTGTGCCGCTGTGTCCCGGTGCCGCTGCGGTTGCGCGATGGCGGACGCCATGCTACGCCTGGACGCGGAGGGGCACGCGATCGACTTCGCAGCCTGGCTTGTCGATCTTCGCCGGCACTTGACACGTCAGCGCCAAGATGGGCACTCCATGGCTATGCATGTTGATAGCATGGTTCCCCGCCCCCCCGCGCCTGATCCCCTCCCTGCTGACCCCACCACTGCTGAGATTGAGGCCTTTTCTGCTCCTGCACTCGCTCGCGCTGTCTGGGATTCTCCCAATGCTGTAGCGCAGCTTGCCATTAGTCATGCGCTTCCCCTTTCTGAGCGCCCGTGTTTCACTGCTGTCGCGAACGCCAAAGACTTCTTAGATGCAGTAGTCGCACGCTACTCCACGCCTGTCTCCGCCTTAGCTGGACGCTTGATCCTCCCCATGCTCTTCCCCGATCTCTCTGCCTTCCCCACTGTCGCTGATCTCGCCACTCACCTCCGTGCACTAGAGACTACCTACCGCGCTGCTAGCACTACTGCCCAGCTCACTGCCTTCCCCCAGCCGTTCTGCGCTTCCCTGTACCTTATTGGAATGCGCTCACCCTGACCGCTTTTGTCGCTGCCATTTCTGAGATAGAGACTCACCAGCGCACTATCGCTCAGTTGAGCGGTGTTGCGGCAGTCCCTATCTTTCAGGGCTGTGCTCCCTCCCAGTGCATGTACGCTGACGTTTCCGCTGCGGTCGCTACGGCTGCTCCTGCCACTGAGACCGCAGCGGCGGCCTTCCCGCAGCAGCAGCGACAGCGTCGGGGCCGTCGCGGCCCCAAGGGAGGGCGTGGAGGTGGTGGCGGCGACAGTGGTTTTGAGGAGGGGGCTGGGGCAGGTGTCCAGGAGCTGCAGCAGCCGCAGCAGCAGCAGCCGTGGGTCCGCCTCCCGCCGGGGTGGCCGGGAGCCCCTGGAGGTGGTGTCTGCGGTGGCGGTCCTCGCAGCTTGGCGTCTACCGGTGGCTTCGGTGCTGTGGGCTGCCAGTACCACCTCCAGACTGGGCCCCTCCGTGGCACTACGTGCTGTCGCCCGCACCCGACGGCCCACTGCTTCCCTCGCCTTGGCGACCTCTTCTGTCATCGCTTCAGCCCGGCCCGGGACATCCCTTACTGGCCCAGTCTGCTGCGCCACGGTGTGCCTATTTTTGACTTAGACATGGATCAGATTAGTTTTGCCATGGATTCTCTTTATGCTGACGCTTCTAGGGTGTCCGGATCTTATTATCCTATGTTCTCTAGCTTAGGCTTAGCACCTCTGTGTAATACAGACTCCCCTGCTGCGTTACGCATAGGACCGTTTGCTTTGTCTAGTCTAGGCTCCATACTCGCTCCTTCTTCGTGTGCCGCTACTGCTTTGTTGTCCTTCACACTTGACTCCGGTGCGTCTGCTTGCTTCTTCCGCGACCATGCCACACTCACGCCGCTTGCCACGCCTGCCGCTGTCGCACCAGCTGACCCCTCCTCTGGTCATGTCGTTGCTCACAGCTACACTACCCTTCATTGTCCAGCGGTCCCCTCGGGTTCCCTCACAGGCCTGCACATCCCTTCGTTCTCCAGGAACTTGGTTGGTGTCGGCTGTCTTCAGGACCTCGGTGTCACCACTACGTTTCCTGGTCACGAGCGGTACACTGTTTGTACCGAGGCCGCCTCAAGTTCCCCCCTTGCGATGTTCCCCCGGGACCCGGTGTCTGGCCTGTTTACGCTGGACACTGCTTCCCCCCTGGTTGGCACGTCCTCTCCGGGCCTTGCGTCTACCCAGGTCGTTGCGGCTTGCTCGTGTCGGTCGCTCACCCACCCGTCGCTTCTCTGGCACCACCGCCTAGGTCACCCCGCACTCCCGCGTCTGCATCACATGTCTCAGCACGGTCTCATCCTAGGTCTCCCTGCCTCGCTTCCTGCCCTCCCTCCCTTGCCTTGCTCGCCGTGCACGACTTGCATTGAGGGCCGGCTGCGCCGTGCTCCTCACTCCTCCTCGCTTCGTCCTGCCACCACATCCCTCCAGACCCTACTCCTCGACGTCTGGGGCCCAGCCCTCATCCCTGGACTGCGTCGCAAGCTCTACTTTATAGTGCTCGTTGACAACTACATGTGCTATACCATGGTGTTTCTCTTGGACCGGAAGGCCAACGTGCCCGACGTTCTTATTCCGTGGGTCGTAGCTACGCACCTCCACCGTGGTCTCCCTGTGCTGTGTCTCCACTCCGACCGTGGCGGCGAGTTCGCCTCTGGTCGGCTTGGACAGTTCTGTCGTGCGGAGGGCATCACTCAGTCGTACACCCTTCCGGACTCCCCGCAGCAGAATGGGGTCGCCGAGCGATGCATCGGCTTGGTCATGCAGGTGGCTCATACCTCCATGATCCATGCCAGTGCACCCCATTTTCTGTGGCCGTTCGCCGTTTGCTACGCCGCTCACGAGCTAAACTTTTGGCCGCGATCCCAGCGGCCGCAGGTTTCACCGACCCTTCCTTGGACCGGGTTCCTTGGTGACGCAGCTGCGTTCCACGTCTGGGGCTGCCTCGCTCACGTTCGTGCCTCTAGCACGGACAAGCTCACTACCCGCACTATCCCCTGTGTCTTCCTCGGTTTCCCCCTGGACTCGTCTGACTGGTAGTTTTACCACCCGCCATCTCACCGCTTCTTTCACTCTCGTTACGCCACTTTTGACGAGTCTGTCTCCTTTGTCCACCGCTTTTCCCACCGAGGTCCCCCGGTTTCCCCTCTTCTGTTTCCGGTTCCCACTCCCCCGGTCACCCCTGCCCACCTTCCTCCCCGTCCTGCTCCGTCTAGTGTGTCTCATGTCACTTCCCTCTCGACGGTTGTCCCGGTCGAGGAGTCGGCTAACTCTGTTGAACCTGCGGCGCAGTTCTTGCAGCATGTCTCTCCCCTGGTGTCTCCTCCGCCATCACAGTCGCCGCCGCCGCAGCCGCCACTGCCGCCGCAGCAGCCGTGGCTGTCGCAGAAGCAGCAGCCGTTCGTAGACTCTGGGGGTGCTGGCGTTGAGGAGGGTGCTAGTCCTGGGGTCCCTGTCGTGGCGTGTCCCGGCGGGCTTGGGGGTGGCATCCGTGCTGGAGAGGGTTCTTGCTCTGGGGGTGCTCGTTCTGGGGGTGCTGGAGTGGAGTGTTCCGGAGGTAGTCGCGGCGCAGCTGGTGGTCTAGGTGTTGGATTCGAGCAGCAGCAGCAGCAGTCGCCGACGGTGTCCGCCCTTCGCCTGCTCGGCCTTCCCTTCCCCAACCACTCGCCTGCGCCTCCCCCGCCGCCTCCTCCCCTTCCTGTCCATGGCCCTGTGTTTCCTCCGCCGGACTCATCCCTGGCCCGTTTCCCACCTCGTTCCCCTCCTGTTACTCCTCCTCTGTCTCCTGACCCGACGCCTCCGTCTCACGTCTGGTCTCGCCGTCCCTCTTGGGCTCGTCCTGTCTCTCCTGTTCCATGTTCTCATCCTATGTTGCTTCGTTCCCACGTGTCTCATCCTCCCCTCCTGCCCTCCCCTCCTCCATCGTCCCTCACTTTCACGCCTCCCCCTCTGTCTGACTGCCTTCGTGCTGCTTGTCCTCTTGTTCCTCGGGTCCTTGCCCCCCTCGTTACCGACCCGCCTGTACCTGTCTCCAGTCTTGACGCTCTTGTCGCTGCAGTTGCTGACTTCACCTCTACCTGCCGTCTTGACTACGCCACCGCTCTGGTCTCTGACCTTGTTGGTCCTCCGTCCGTCAGGGGTGCTCCTGCTCTTGGCAGTGACGTCCTAGAGGATAGGCAGTATGAGCTTGCTTTTCTGTCCGAGGCTGCTCCCTATCTCTACTCCATGCTGCTAGTCCCTCAAGGTGACTCAGACGCCTTTGACATCCCGACCCCTCGCACTGACGCCGAGGCGACCTCGGGACCCTGGGCCTCTCAGTGGATAGCTGCCATGGAGCAAGAGATGCCATCTTGGAGATCCACCAGCACCTACGACAACGCGGTTCCCCCACCTGGGGTGAACGTAGTCCACGGTCGATGGCTCTTCAAGGTGAAGCGCCCCCTGGAGAGCCGCCTGTATTCAAGGCGCACTACGTGGCCAGAGGCTTCAATCAGCGAGAGGGGGTGGACTTCTTTCAGACCTTCGCCCCAACCCCGAAGATGACTACTCTACAGGGCTTCACCAGTACCTTCTCTTCTGGGACCCAGTGGCTCCTCAGGCGCCCGGTATACGACCTGCGATAGGTGCCCCATGAGTGGCACGACATGCCGCGTGCTACGCTAGCTAACCTGCAGTTCTTTCCGTCCTTTTGCAGACCCTTCGCTCTTCGTCCGTTCTACATCCTTGTCTACGTAGACGACCTGGTCTTCGCTACTGCAGACAGAAACGCGCTAGCCTCCATGAAGGCCGAGCTGCTGAGGAGACAGACGTGCACTGACCTAGGAGAGCTGCACCGCTACCTTGGCCTGCAGATCTCCAAGGACGGAGC
Source organism: Closterium sp. NIES-67 (assembly GCA_027943415.1). Taxonomy (NCBI): domain Eukaryota; kingdom Viridiplantae; phylum Streptophyta; class Zygnematophyceae; order Desmidiales; family Closteriaceae; genus Closterium; species Closterium sp. NIES-67. The sequence continues at coordinate 19,323 of BQMB01000051.1, forward strand.
AGCACGCACCATCACTCTCACACATTCTCACTTGGTGTGCCAGGTCCTTCAGAGGTTCGGTCTTCAGTTCTCCTCCACACAGCCCCCACCTTTGGCAGTAGACCACAGGCTCTCTGCTCTAGTTCTTGAGGAGTCAGTAAAGCCCAGTGGTCCTTACGCAGAGCTGGTGGATTGCCTCCTGTACGTGATGACTTGCAGTCGTTCGGATCTCGCATACCCCCTTAGCATCCTTGGTCGCATTGTGGCCACCGGCACACACCGACCACAGCACTGGTCGGCTGCTAAGAGGGTTTTGAGTTATCTACCAAGTACATCGGGCATGGGGCTAGTGCTAGGAAAACGCAGGCCGGTGGTCCTTATTGGGCACACAGATGCTTATTGGGCAGATGACGCTGAGACCCTCAGGTCCTCCTAGGTCTACAGCTTTAGCCTTGGTTCGGGTGCCATCTCGTAGAGGTCCACTCGCTCCTCGTCTGTTGCCCAATCTAGCTGTGAGGCTGAGATCTACGCCGGTGCCATGGCGGCACAGGAGCTCCGCTGTGTGACGTTCTTGCTCTCCGACTTAGGTGAGCAGCCTAGCTCTACCCTGGTTCTGTACGCTGACAACAGGGCCATGATCCTCCTGCGTTAGGAGCCTCGACTTGAGAACATGGCGAAGCACATCCAACTGGGGTACTTCCTCCTGCGTGAGCTACAGCAGTGCCGCCAGGCCCGTGTCGTACCCTTGGCCTATGGTGCCAACACAGTTGATATCTTTACTAAGGCGCTTGCGCCTTAAGATCATTAGCGGCACTGCTTGCAGCTTGGTCTAGTTGCTGTAGACTCTCACTTGCTAGGACCTTGATTGTGTACTCCTCTTTACATATATATTTTAGACTGGCCTTGTGGTTCCTCTTCCAGTGGTCGGACTAGTAGTGCCGCCCTGCTTTGCTCCTATCTTGTTTGTACTCTTGCTGACTAGACTTCGGACCCCTGTCTCAGAGGTTGGACTACTAGTTGTCGAGTGACCCGCTGGGGTTGCCCTTGAGATCCTCGGGGAAGGGCCACAGGTGCAGAGCCTGGGGGGCTATGGGCGCACTAACCCGCTATTAACAAGCCCTTTTAACCCAGTGGTTAGTGACTGGGTTTCTGACATGGTACATCAGAGCCAACGGTCTTGGGTTTAACTCCCAGTGCCAGCGCTGCAGAGGCGCTCGTGTCTTCCACTTATCCCAGCGGGAGGGGGGGTGTCGATTGACCCGCTGGGGTTGCCCTTGAGATCCTCGGGAAGAGCCACAGGTGCAGAGCCTGGGGGGCTATGGGCGCACTAACTCGCTATTAACAAGCCCTTTTAACCCAGTCGTTAGTGATTGGGTTTCTGACAGTAGTGCCACCTTGAGCTGTGTGCTACTTACTCAGCATTACCCCATGTCTAGCCTAGGGGGTGTGTCAACCTATACATACATTTGCATGTAGAAGTTATAGGCTAGGACAGGGCTGACGTTTCAAAAAAAGGCACTCCGATTTTACCCCCCCAAAATTTTCCCAAGTCTGAGGGGCCATTTTTCAAAATTTCCCTAGTCTGAAATCTCAGTATCCAAAAGTGGACTTGTCTGAAGTTCTCAGGGTTCAGAATGTCCATTCAGGGTCCACGCGCCTAAGTCGAAGTCTCGTTTTTTCAGAGGTCAGATGCAACTTGGTAGCATTGCAAACGTTAGTGGTAGAGAGCTCATTGTCAGGGTACGGTAGTTTTCATTTCTTGGCCTGAAATTTCAGGCTGAAATTTTCGAAAGGCTGACGAATCAGGGGTGGGTTTTGAAACGCGCTGAATCAGTTCGTCACGTGATCGAGGGAAAACCTGTGTTTTCAAGGAACTGCCAAAACCCCACCTACCGGCAGCTTCTGTGCAATTTTTGCTAAGGACAAATCACGTCCCTCATACCTGCTCTAGTTTACGTCCAGCATGATATTTTGTCCAAAGACCGGCCACGAATCACGCTCCTCACAACTGAATCAGATTACCTCCGACTCTTGCGTGATTTTGGCCTAAGGACCAATCACAGCCTCACACCTTCTCCAAGTTCGCTCGGACCACAGGCGAAATTGTTGGGGGAATGAGAGGGTTGTCTCTACAAAAGGACTTCAACAAAATTTATGGGTTGCTGGGACTGTCTCTGGCTACTAGGACTTAGCCGAATTTTATAGATTGCAGGGTGTGTGAGAGGACTTGACCCTGGGGGTCCGAGACATAGCCAAAACTTTTGGGTTGAGGGTGTTGTCATATAATTGATACTTAGCATTTCTGTAAGTCGATTAAGTGTAGTTAGTGACGAATCATACTGTAGAAGATAAGTCCGTAGGATGACGTCAGCAAATAGCGCTCGTTATAGGACAGTCGTTTTCAGTCACGCGAACAGTCGCACCTCTTCATTATCATCTAGGGCGCATAGCGCGATAGTGACGAACAGGTACATTAGCGAATAGGAACTTTTGCTATAACTATAAATCCTTGTCAGGTCTTTTCATTATTAACTTTTGATTACACACAAGTTCACGTACTCAGGTTATTCAACCTTGATTATTACATTTACAAGACTTCCGCTGTCTTACTAGTCTACCATTCCAGCAAAGATCCTGGACCAACACTTGAGGATTTGCCAAGTGTTCGTGTTTATAGTTTTATTCTTAGTATACTACAACACCAGACGATTTAATTCATGGTATGAGAGCTATCTGGAATCAAGACTACCGTCAACTATGACTGGTTCAACACCAGCACCATCTGCTGGATCAGTTACTGGGACTACTGGAGCATATGCCTCCACTACCGCCGCTGGTCTCTCAGCCTCTGGGCATTTTCCACCGGCCTATGCTAATATCGGTATGCAGAATCCGCCTTCTGTGAATACTCCAGGTGCTCCATCGACTGCACCTGCAACGCAACAACAACAATCACAGACAACAGCACAGCAACAAGCATCAGTACAGCCACCAGTTTCAACGCAATCGATTTCATCTGCTTTCAGAGGAATGAGCCTTGACGGCTCAAGTTACATGCGTGGAGCTACATCTCCAAGTACTGGTTCGTTTGCTTTCTCACCTTTCATACAGCAGCCGCAGTCGCAGCAGTTTCAGCATCCCTTTTATATCTTCGGTCGTTCTTCTGCTCAGCAACCACAGCAAGTACAGCAACAGCAGTATCAGCAACCACAGCAAGTACCGCAACAGCAACAGCAACAGCAACAACAACAGCAACAACAGCAACAGCCAGGCATTGTATTTCAGCCTCCAAATTTACTTAACAATACTCAGATCAAGACAACCGTACCTTTTAATGGTGTTGACTTCTACTCCTAGAGCTTTGAGTTTGAACTTCTGGCGCAGTCCGCTGGGTTATGGCCGTTCTTCACTGGCGAATTTACGTACCCTGTCGTGGGAACACAACTGGAGCAGCAGAGTTTTTTACACGCCTCTCTCGGGGCGTATACAGTTCTTGTACGGAACTTGTCGCCGAAAGAGCAGCTCGGCGTTCGATCATTTCACTCAAGTTTCACACCAGTCGAAACTGCATGGAATCATCTGAAAGGGGTATACATGGCAAAAGATACGATAACAGTGAGTAAAATCCTTTCGCAGCTGACAAGTGTGTAGATGATGACAACCGAAAATGTCATGGACTAATTTAACCGAGTCCGTACACTACGTGATCAACTGGAAAAGAGAGGAGGGTACTTCCCTCGTGAGATGTATCTCACTGTCCTTCTTGCTGGCCTTGGACCTGAATGGCGACAGACGCGCGCCTTCCTGCGCATGAATCCCAACCTCTCCGAAGCTGAAATTTCTTCTTATCTTCAAGCAGAGCAGCAAGATCTTGACCTGCAGTCACAACGCAACCAGAAAAGGGGGGTTCATTTAAGTTTTTACTCCAATCCAGAAACACAGCATCGACATCCACCAAAGTATCCGTTCTGCCATTTCTGTAAGAGACCAGGACATACTTACCAAAATTGTCGCAGCCGTCATCAACGTCGCAGCACTTCGCAGCCGTATCACCGATCGCAGCAGTCACCGAAGACACAACCGCCACAGCAGCACTTAACGTCTCAGCAGCAGCAGATGCCGAAACCGCCGCAGAGTTCATCAACGTCGCAGCAGCGCCCGCCGGTCTTCGCATCTGCCACATCAGGAAAAGGAGTTTTTGGATGTGTTACAACAGTTGATGTTTCAGAAACAGATTTCGAAACACGACTTGAAGAAACAACAAGTGCTGAAGGCATTCCTTTACCTCAAGTTTACGCTAACCTTGCTCGCATAATTTTAGGACCAAATACCTGGTATCTCGACATCTGCTGCGGATGGCATATGTGTTCTGCCGAAACAAGCTTTATCACGAATCAGCGTCCGCTTCGTCGTCCGATACCTGTCACAGTCGCCAACGGACAAACTATAATGACACGATCAGTTGGCAGTGTCATGCTCGAATCTATCGACACGGGATACTCACTTCATGTTACGAATGTTCTTATCGTCGTCGGTCTTGGCTTCAACCTTCTCTCCACAGCTCAACTCCTGGCACACAAAATCCGCACACAAGGAAATTGTGAGACGATGGATCAAGAGCTCTGGCACAGTACAACTAATACTTACCTTGGTCGTGCCGCCACTCAACATGGCGTGTCGGTACTTCAGTTCGCAGCACAGGGAACTTCTGGCAATTCTGAACGCGTCCTTGCACTTGGTCCCTGGGATCACCCAGAAGAAACAGACTATCAACACGTGGACATTGACTTTCGAGCAACAACTGTACCAACAGCTTCTCAAACTGCAGCAGCCGTACTTACCGCGTTGGATACCTGGGAGTTTAATACCGCCGATGAAAGCGCCAATGCTTGGCGCACCTTTTATAATACCCGAGCAGCCTTTCAAGGAACTCCAGCACCACTTTGGGGAGAGATAAGTGGTCTTGCAGCTGACGAACCTGATGTCGTTGGAGAAGCAAAACAGGAAGCAGTAGCTGAGCAACTGAGTCCAACAGTAGCTGCCGCCGAAACACCTGCCACGACATCAACAGAAGCAGCATCAGCAGTTGCAATCATACCTTTAACCACACCAACGGCTGTTACTTTATCTCTTACCCGTTTCATCGAAGGAGAAACTGACAAGTCACCAGCTCTTTCTCCTTTTATACTTACTCCGATTTTTACCTGCGATCATCAGGACACAAAACCACAGAAGATATATGGCATTAGCGGTTAGGACATTCATCACAAGGAATTCTAAATCATTCAATCCGAGCAGCAGTTCTTGATAAAAACAGTTTACTTTTACCTGATGGCACGGAGATGAAGCCGCAGTCTCGTCCGACGGTTTGCACCACCTGTCCAGTTGCCAACCTTACGCACGATCCATTTCCAAGTCACTTTCCTGGCTCAACACGTTATAAACTGATGCAGAAAGCCTACAACGACATACTCAACTTGTCTGAAGCAGGACCTAAAGACGAGAAGTATGTGATCACTTTCATCGAGGCGTCTACACGCTATGTCTGGACAGCAAACTTACCTGCGCGGCATCTCGCTCACTCCGTCTTCGTCACGTGGCTCGCTGTCGCTGAACGAGAGTCAGGCGTGAAACTGCAAGAATTTCAAAGTGATGGTGCAGGGGAGTACACCAGCAACACCTTCACAGAATACCTTCAGACCCTCGGCATCAAACGGAAGCAGTCGCTGCCACATGCACACCAACAGATGGGAGTAGCAGAAAGGATGAACATAACTCTACAGGAGAAGATGCGTGCTCTGCTGACGCAGGCAGCACTTCCACCACATTTTTGGCCGTATGCGATGGACCACGCCGTGCTGTTACACAATCTTATTTCTTCAACATCCCTGCCCGAGTTCTCTTCTCCACACCTGCAGTGGACACGTACAGTGGGGAGTACAAAACTTTTACGAGTTTTCGGGTGTGTTGTACAGTTTCGTCCTCCAACTGCCGCTCTCGGCAAATTTCCCGAACGAGCAAAATGGGGGGTACAGCTCGGCATCGAAAAACAGTATCATGCGTGGAAGATTTTGGATCTCCGCTCAAACCAAATCATCCCGTCACGTGATTGTCTTTTCTATGAAAGACTCACCTTGCCCGTTTTTCGTGCCCACCAGGCAGCAGCTGCCAACCCCGCCAGGCTGTTCGAAGGCTCGCGTGCGTTTGCCACTGACGAGGCCGAAGCTGATGTACAGGACGAAGCAGTTTCTGAAGCATCCGAAGCTGCCGCAACTGACATTCCCGAACCTGTAACCTCGACTGGCATACCTGAATTCATTCCTTTTGCAGATGCTGACCCGGATGACGTTCGCGAAGTCCATCTCAGTTACGAAAGTGATCGCCAACAACAGCCAATGCCCGTCGTCTCCGACGAAACAGTTCGTGTTACACCTGACGAAATTGGGGGGGAAGAAGGACCAGAAGAAAATTTCGCAGGTGCAAACGAAGAACGTCCGCGTTTTACAGAAACAGGATTGCAGATACTGGATTTGCAGTAGCAGTACAGCACAACGACAGTAAGATACCTGAACCGAAAACCGTCCGACAAGCTCTTACGAGTCCTCACCGAGAAAAATGGCGTGAAGCCATGGACAAGGAGCTAGCAGCACTCAAGAGTCGCGGCACATGGGATTTAATACCGACTTCAGAGATTAAAGGGAAGAAGGTACTTACCGGAAAATGGGTCTTCCGCGTCAAGACTAATGCAGATGGGTCGTTTGAAAAGTTCAAAGCACGATGGGTCGTCCGCGGATTCGAGCAGACTTACGGCATTGACTATGAACTAACCTTTGCTCCTGTCGACCGACATACAAGTGTTCGGATTCTCCTTTGTGACGCCGCCTGCCGTAATCTACGTCTTCGCCAAATCGACGTATCGAATGCATTTCTCTACGCACCCGTCGACGCACTCATCCTGGTAGAGTACCCGCATTCTTATACTACTAACCCACCGAGCGTTTGCTGTCTACAAAAATCTCTGTACGGCATTAAACAGGCACCACGGCTCTGGCAGCAGTATCTTCACTCGCAGCTGATCATTGCAGGATTTCGACAGTTACCGCATGATCAGGGAATGTATCGACTGACCGACGGCAGCAACTACATTTTACTCGTTGCCTACGTCGACGACATCCTATTCGTCAGTACTACCGATTCCCTCGCTGATATCTTCATACTGAAACTACAGGAAAATCTACAAATTACCGTCTCCGAAACAGTCTCACAGTTTCTTGGCCTGAACATTACCAGTTCACCGACAACTATTCATCTCACCGCTTCTAAGTATGCAGCAACACTCGCTGCCCGCTTCAACCTCACGCCTACTACAGTCTCTACACCGTACCGCTCACTACCGACTGACCACAAACCGAACACCGCACTGTTAACTTCAACTGGTTTACAGATCTATCAACAGCAACTAGGTTGTCTACTTTTCGCAGCTGTCGCTTGTCGTCCTGATCTAGCCTACGCGGTCAGTCAGCTCGCTCAGTTTCTACGCCGTCCCGAGGAGGAGCATCAGCTTGATCTACTTCGTGCGCTTCAGTATTTTATCTCGACACCTGACGTCGGATTAGTCTACAACGTCATCGGCTGTAAAACACTCTATCTATACGGTTTTGTCGTCGCCGATCACGCTGCTGATTCTACTAATCGACGGTCGCGCACTGGGTTCATCTATCGACTGGAACCTATCGGACCTATCTCTTGGAATTCTACGAAGCAGGAGCTAATTGCACTCTCCTCTGCTGAAGCCGAGTTTATTGATGTCTGCACAGCAACACGCGAAGGACTTTACTTACAAGAACTATTGGAAGAAGCGAAGTTGACGACAACTACCCAGTTTACCCTACAGTGCGACAATCAAAGTGCAATTCGCATCGCACATCAACCTGGTTTCGTCAACAGGACGAAGCATATTTCGCTTCGTTACTTTTTCGTCAAAGATGAAGTTGAGAAGGGGAGGATGCGATTGGTCTACTGTTCGGCCAACGAAATGGCTGCCGATTTTCTCACGAAGAAGCTGACACGACAGAAGTTTCAATACTGTAACAAGCTCTGCGGAATCTTCAAGAAGTGACACTATCGACGTTCCAGAAATGAAGGGGAGTGTTGTGATATAATTGATACTTAGCATTTCTGTAAGTCGATTAAGTGTAGTTAGTGTCGAATCATACTGTAGAAGATAAGTCCGTATGATGACGTCAGCAAATAGCGCTCGTCATTGGACAGTCGTTTTCAGTCACGCGAACACTCGCAACTCTTCATTATCATCTAGGGCGCATAGCGCGATAGTGACGAACAGGTACATTAACGAATAGGTACTTTTGCTAGAACTATAAATCCTTGTCAGGTCTTTTCATTATTAACTTTTGATTACACACAAGTTCACGTACTCAGGTTATTCAACCTTGACTATTACATTTACAAGACTTCCGCTGTCTTACTAGTCTACCATTCCAGCAAAGATCCTGGACCAACACTTGAGGATTTGCCAAGTGTTCGTGTTTATAGTTTTATACTTAGTCTACTACAACACCAGACGATTTACTTCAGAGGGCAGGTAGGTGCAGTATGTGTCTCAGGGTCCGTACGCGCTGCGCTCTGAAAACTCAGTATCCGCTAACTGCAAAGTCTGAGATTCTCAGGATTCAAAAATATATAACTCTTTAGGGTTCAGCATTCAGAAAATGGCAAGTCTGAAGAATCAGGTTTGACAAAAAAATTGGTCTGAAATTTCAGACAATCAGACTAAAATAGTCTGATAATATCAGCCATGGGCTAGAATAGGTGTATGTTCTTAGAGAGTACAACCCAACCCTATATCTTGCTTGTTCTCTCTTGTTTCTATTTATTCTAGTATTCTAACAGGGGGGTTCTGGGAGAAACAGAGTCCTGTACTTAAAAAGCTTAGCGAGAGCCCTGATGTGAAGCTGTTTGTTGTGGGCACAAACAGAGTCTCAGGGCGTGGTGACTTGGGTTTCGGAACTGAGTTCCGTCCGCCGACGAAAAGGGTAATACTTTTCGCCATTACTCGCGCATGAGTTTGCCAATCACGTCCGGAATACCCCGTCCGTCCGAACAAGGTGTGGTACCCTACGTCCGGACGGAGCGTCCGTACGTCCGTCTGATTGGAAATTCGTCATTTCCGAAACTTTTCCGTGCCCGAGCGACAAGGCGAAAATTGTGAGCGGGAAACACAGTTGCAGTTTTCGCCCAGCGTTATGGCGACATTTCGCGCTATGGGTTGGTAGGGGTGGCGGTTAGGGGTATTTTCGCTCGAACTTGTTGGTTTCATGCGTTTTCGTTATAGTTCGTCATTTAGGTCATTCGAAAATGTGAATTTTAGGGTATTCGTCTCGGACGGAAGGTACCAGACTTTCCTGTCCGGACAGAGGGGTGCTCGGAACTCAATGTACCAGACTTGTCTGGTTCGGACACGTGGAACTTCGGAACTCATTTTCGGAATTGTGTTATCCGAACCGTAGGCACCACGCCCTCATGGCACGAGGACACCCGTGGTGCCACGATCAAATCTGGCTTTTCCGGTCAGCCAATCGCAGCCGCCGCAATCGCAACTGTTGGAGGAGAGATCAGCCAGGATTGAGGGCAGCGAGGGAAGCGAAAGCCTCACTTGTTTCGGCGATCTCTCGCAATCGCGAAACAAGGGAGGCAAGAGGCTCCAGCTTGCAACCAGCTTGCACTGCGTCTGAGCGGTCGGGGAAGGCGTGGCAGATGCCAAGCATTCTGGAAAATGCACTTCAGCAAGATTCACGGTTCGGTCTCGCTGCATGTACAGCACACGTTCTTACGGCTTCGACAGTGGAATCTGTGTGGTTTACTTCCCTTTCGAATCGCCTCAGTCTACTGAAGACGTGTACCCCATCGGGAATCGATATCATCTGTACCTTACGCCTTCGCGATGACTTCATGATGAGTCCCGTGCCGAGCCACACTCCGCCAGGGGGGAGGCGATCTAGGAGCATCCTGGGGCTTGCATTTGGAGGGCCCAACCTTCATCACAGGTCACAGCAACGGCTGAGCCGAAGGCAGATCAAAGGCGCCAACTCGGTGTATCGTCTTTTGTCCGTTATGGTGCCTCCCGATTGGTGGATTCTCCCTCCACCTTGGTTCCGGAGATCACTCGACTGTCAGCGCCGCTGATCAATCTGACAATCTAGGATCCTCCGCCAGCGTTGCTTACGGTTGAAGCAGGCGTTCAGTGAGGGCGAGTGAGGCGCTACAGTGTGCTAGGCCGTGTTCCAAGGTACTGTACTGTGCGACGTCCGAGACGAGACTCGTCGCGTCCATCGGACCCGGCCCGACTGGGAGAGCTGCCCCGGATGGCCATAAAGCACCGTCGTCTGCTCCCTGCATCTCAGCTACCCGCCGATTAATAACCCTCCCAGCATCGCTCGTTCTTCTCACCTCAACGACAGGCAAGGGCCTTCAGTCACGGGGTACACCATACCAACAGACTGTTGACCTAGCTCGACGGAAAATGGCAGCAACCGAGTTGATGACCGACTCACGCCTCCACTTCTCCTCCCGGCAATCGCGGGCTGTTCTCGCCACGTGTCGCAAGGAGCAGGTCCCTTCCTTTCGCCTCGTGCACGGCAGCACGGATCTCGATCTACTCGCGCTGGAAGGCTGCCTCTCGCTGCTGGACGCTCAGCGCGAACTCAATGCGATCCGCTGCGAACAGTTCGTTACCAGGTTACAGTCGTTCCTGAGGGAGGGAGAGAGTGATGGCGACGAATTGCGACACGACTGGGAGTCGGGCAGCGGGAGGAGAATGGCGTCTCGCTACAGTCACAGTCGCGAGGCAGCGGCGGCGGGGGCTGGCGAGATCCCTCGCGCGCAGTCAGCGCCGGAGATCGGCGGCCACAGAGCGCCACGCAGCACCCGCCGTAGCAGCAGCCATGCCGGTCGGAGCGCCAGGAGCCAAGGGCTGGCCTCGAATGTCCGCCTCACGCGGTGGGCTTCCTGCGAGCAGCGTCCCCGCGAGGGCGGCGATGGGTGGTGAAGCTCTCACAGCAAGCATGCATGGCTCCTATCGTAATACTGGGGGGGCCTCATCACAGAATGCGTGCAGCTGTACATAGTTTGTGTTCCACTGGCTGTGGATTTGCTGCACTGCACGGCTTCTTACCTGGACTATCATGCATCTATACTGGAAAATACCTCATTGTTTTCTTTACAATAAGAATTTCTAAGGTTCTTCTAGGGTGAATTCCCGCATCATATCATAGACTTGCCCGTGGTAGTTTAGGATGGCATTTGCCTCATGCAGTACCTGCAAGCAACTCATCTGAGGCAGTTTTTTTTGGAACCACAGCAGGGGAGATTCCAAGCACATAGGATGTCTCCCCCACAGTGCGGGAGGCGAGAAATGGCATCACAGAGACGGGAGTTACATACTAAACATCACTGATACGAACGTGCCACCCGTGTTTTCTGTACACCAGAGGCCCTGCACTTCCCTTACCACTACCGTCCTCGCGCCTCAGCTGAGCTCCCCCGTGAAGAAGCTGGCGACATCCGGGTTGTCGCTGTCCCGCAGCTCCCCAGGCGGCCCGATCTCCACCACCCGGCCCTGGCTGAGCAGCGCCGTCACGTCGGCCACGCGCTCGATCTGCGGCATGCTGTGCGAGACCACGACGACGGTGAGCCCCTCGTCCCGCCTCAGGCGCTCCATGGTCTCCTCCACCTTGCGCGTGGCCGTGGGGTCCAGCGAGCTCGTGGGCTCGTCCAGCAGAAACACCTCGGGCGAGTTGGCCAGGGCGCGCGCGATGGACACACGCTGCGCCTCGCCCCCGGACAGCTCCAGGGCGGAGCGCTGCAGGAAGGCGGCGGAGGGGTCGAGCCCCGCACGCAGCAGCAGGCTCTGCAGGTCCTCCGTGCCGAGCGCGATGCCCTGCAGGGCCGGCCCGTACCGCACGTTGTCCGCCACCGTGCCTGGGGGAGGGGGGGTTGGAGGGAGGCAGGTGTAGGGAGAGGTGGAAAGTGGGGTTCTGTGCTGTCTCAAGCAACGTGGACGGTGTCACCCGGCAGAACTGGCCCGCATTGCACGCTGTCAGCACCGTGCGGATGGGGGGAGGGGGAGGAGTGATGGTGATGGTGAAATGGGGAGTGGGAGGAGAGTCGGCCTGTGAACGAGCTCAAGGCAAGGTTCTGTGCAGCACAGCAGGAGGAGGAACTGGTGCTACTTGTTCTCCGGCACTTTCCGCTGCTTGCATGCTGTGCTGCAGGGATGCAGGGCGGGAAGTGAAGTGACGAGGAGAGGGCGAGCGCCACGACGCACAGCATATGCAGGGAAGGTGGGAGGACGGGGTGACCTCGTGCAGGGAGTGGCGGGAGATGGAAGGCGACGGACACGTGCACCACGTGCACCACGTGCACCATGCGCAAGGACGACCTACGACGCATTGGACACTTAGAAAGGTTGTGGACGGCTGTCCAAAAGAAGAATCACGGAGAAAGTAGGAGCGAGGAGGGGAGAAGTAGAAGTGACGTGAGGGATGGTGGGAGGGGGGAGGGGCGAGGCGAAGAGGGCGCACCAGGGAAGAGGTGCGGGCTCTGGAACACCATGCCCACGCGCCGCCGCAGCTGCTGCACGTCCATGCCCGTCACGTCGCGCCCGTCCACGAAGATGCGCCCCCGCTCCGGCTCCCACAGGCGGTTGATGGCGCGCAGCAGCGTCGACTTGCCGCTGCCCGACGGCCCGATGAGCCCGAACAGCTGCCCCGCCGCCACGTCCAGACTCACCGCGTCCAGGACGAGCGCGCCCGTGCTCGCCGCCCGCCGGGACAGACCGCGCACCGCGATCTTTGGGGGTGGCGCGAGCTGGCGTCGCGGGCGCGGAGGGAGGGGGCAGGAGTGGGGGGGACGGGAAGAGGAGAGGGCGGCGGGGAGACGAGGGGCCATGCGCGGAAGGAAACGAGGGGCCATGCGCGGAAGGAAACGAGGGGCCATGCGCGGAAGGAAACGAGGGGCCATGCGCGGAAGGAAACGAGGGGCCATGCGCGGAAGGAAACGAGGGGCCATGCGCGGAAGGAAACGAGGGGCCATGCGCGGAAGGAAACGAGGGGCCATGCGCGGAAGGAAACGAGGGGCCATGCGCGGAAGGAAACGAGGGGCCATGCGCGGAAGGAAACGAGGGGCCATGCGCAGAAGGAAACGAGGGGCGATGGCGATGGCACAAGTGACGGCTGCCGTGCGGCTACCTCACACCGTGCAGAAAATCGCAGGCGACCATGCGACTGTCGCCGTGACAAATCGCCTGGACGCCGTCTGGAACTGCTCGCGTCGCCCAGCAGCGTTCTACACCGCGACGCCAACCGCCCACCTAAGCTTGCATAAGTGCTGTCGTGCGGTTGGCAAGGCGTCCCTGCCAGCGGGCAGTGCAGGCCCACAGGGCCACCCCTCATGGCGCGCTGGCGATGGCACGCCCCACGCCGCGCTGCCCCGCCCGGCGCGGCGTGGCGGGGAGGAGCAGGCGAGAGGAGACGGTCCGAGGGCGAGAGAGAGAGCTTGAGGCGACGGAAGGGGGGATAACGCGGAAGCAATGCGGTCAACTGCGGTAAGGGAAGGTGCGGTGGATAGCAACGAAGTAATGGAGAGAAGTGAACGAGAGAGAGAGAGAGAGAGAGCAGTGCGGAACGAAGGGATGATAGCTGAGCGGATCACACGGCGGAGATCAGGAGTGAGAAGTGGGAAGAGGCACTGCTGGCGGAAGGGGGGGAGTATGGCCAGGGAGTTCCGTTAAGACATGTCCTGCTGCAAAGATTATGGTCATTTGTTTTTGCCTTACATTGTCGGATTATAGATTCATCACAAGTCTGCTGTAATGTGTACATCCCGCGTGGCTTGATCAACAGCAGACCACCCGACCCTACCTCCCTACTGTATTTCGCCTTGTTCGATTTTACTGAGGTATAGCACAGGGTTACCAGCGAAAGCACGAGTGATCCGTTACCGCCTCGATGGCGCGCCGCCCATCGTTATGACCGCCATGGATGCGTCGCGTCACGCGCGAGTGCGCCTAGCGCCGCAGGACAGATCGCAGCGAGGCGATGGCGGCGGGGCGAGTGGTAAGGGCCGCGAGAGGGAGGGGGAGCGGGAGTCGCGCGAGTCGCGGCGGCGGCAGCTGCAGCGGTCGTTGGACGAGGCGCGGAAGCCATTCGCGGCCGCCCTCGCCGTCGCCTGGAAAGGTGCGATCGCCTCGCCTCGCGTCGCCTGGCGTCGCCTCGCGTCGCCTCGAGTCGCTTCTCAGGCTTCTATTCCACTGGCGCCAGTCCAGTGCTCATATCCCCCCCCTCTCAATCGCCCTCGCCTTCGTCCTCTCCGCTCCAGCAAACGCATGGCGGCAGACACTAGAGTTCGGGCGCGAGAAGGCAGGAGAGAGGAGAGAGGAGAGAGGAGAGAGGAGTGGGGAGAGGGGAGAGCGGACAGGGGAGAAGAGGTGACGTCGCGAGTCACAGGGTGGGAGAGGTACTTCCGAGGAGAAAATTGGGAACCGTTGATTATCCCCAAGCATTGCCGCCCAAGCAGTGCTTCCAGCAAAGCTTAGAGACTCATTTAGGACAGTTTTCGGAGTAGGTTTTTCGTGAAGTAGAGGGTCGCACGCTGGTCGAGAATGGATGCGGACGGGAGGGGGAGGGGTGAAGAAGGGTGTGGGGCAGAGGGACGGGTGCGGGCGCACGGCTGCTGGGCTATCGTTGCTGGCTGCCCATGGCTGGCGATGATCGTTCGATATGGCCTTCCTGTCCTCCTTGAGTCACCGGCATGACATGCCATGGCGTTGCGCCATGATGCCATGCTGCCATGCTGCTGACATGCTAACATGCTAACGTCATGCTGACATGCTCACATGCTAACATGCTAACATGCTGACATGCCGACATGCTGACATGCCGACATGCTCTTTAATTGTGTACTGATCTGCATGCTGGCATGGCCGCAGGACCATCGCCGTCAATCCTTGCATCCACGCGTCCTGCTTCAACTGCTGCTGCCACGTGGCAGGCAGCCGGTCCATGGCAGGACACGTGGCAGTGGCAGTGGGCTTCCTGCGACACTGCCCTGCACAGTCAGCTTCTACGGCTTGCAGCGATTGCTTGAGTTCGTGGCGACCAACGAGATGCCTCTGTGGAGTGACGTGGCGTGCCGGCGAGCAGTGAAGGCGAGTGTGGCTGTCTGTTGAATGGGGGTGAGGTGCAGGGCTCCTGGATGGGTGCTGCTGGGCGAGGGGGTAGCGAGGGGGGAGTGGGGATGGAGAGAGGTTAGGGGAAGGGCTAGTGGATGTGAAAGGCACTTCTTGTGGCGTTCAACAACGTGCCATTTATATGGGTGCAGCAGGTAGTGCATGCATGCATGCCCGTCCACGTCGTCCACCCCTGTTGCCTCGGCTTGTACTGCACGCCATTGGCTCCCTTGCCCACGTGCATGCTATTATCTAACTCTCCCAAGGCGTCTTCCCTCGTTCACCTTCCCACGTGCGTTCCCTGCCGCCCACCCGTGAGGTGCGAGTCATGAGTGCTCTCACAGGGGCAGTGCGAAGCCATCTATGTGCCTTGGCTTGCCTTGGGGGGGGTACACAGTGGCGGAGTGTCACAGGCGCCGCGTGCACTGCATGCTGCCGTGGACCACCTCTTGGCTCGCTCTCCTCCTCTTCTCCACTTCGTTGCCCATTTACCTGCCCTCCTTCGCCCGTCTTACCTTGCCTTTCACTGCAACCAAGCCCCACCCCATGCCCTTACGCTTGCCCTTCCATGCCCCCTTGTGCACTTTGTCCGCGCTCTCGCGCCGGTCCCCGCGGATGAGGTGGCGTTGGGCGCCTGCACTGCCGTCGCTGCCTCCTCCTCATCCTCCCCTTCAACCCCTCTCTCGCCCACTCACCAACGCCCCCATACCCGCCCTCCCCTCCTCCCTCCTCGCACTCTCCCCCTCCACGATCCACCTCCCTTCCCCTCCTTCCCCTCCCCTCTCCCTGCCGCTCGCTTCCGCCTGCCTCACCCCTGCCGTCCTCACCTCGCTGTGGCGCCTCTATCTGTCGCCCGCCACGCCTGCGCCTGGCACCGCGTGCAGGGATGGGGGGGAAGGGCGGAAGGCAGGGCCGCTAGGAGGGGGGGTGGTGGGGCGGGCAGCGGAGTGGCTGTGGGGGCCAGCAGGCAGGGGGGATGGGAGGGGGGTGATGGGGGGAGGGGGAATGCGGGTGAGAGGGGGGGATGGTGGTGTTGGCAGGGCAGGGAAGGACACAAGTGCCAACTGCTACCGCCATGCTCACAGTGCCACTGCTTCTGCGCCTCTTCCTGCTGCTGCGGCTTCTCACACCGCCGCCCCACCTTCTGCAGGGAGGGAGGATACGGGGCAGTGCGAGTCAAGAGCACACTGCAGCACGGACAAAAGCAGAGCCCTGGATTGCAATACAGAAAACGCCACCACCACCAGCAGCAGCAGCAGGCCTGCCTGCCAGCACAGAGCGCCCTGGGAGGCGCGGAGGCCAGCAGCGGTGGCGGCAGTGCTGCACGTGCTGCAGCTGCTCGCGCACCGCTGGCCGCCCGCCCTCTCAGAGATCACGAGAGAGCTCCTCCCGCTGCAGCGGTGGCCTTTTGGCTGGCAGTCAAGAGAGTGCAGGTGGGGGGGGAGGAGCGACTGGAGGGCACACAGTGGAGAGGGTGTGGCGCATGGCACAGGTGGTGGGCGTGGCAGCGGCGAGCGGCGGCCACGCGGATGATGGTGCGGTGGCGGAAGCAGCATTGAGCCTTCTCAACGTCATGGGTGAGCCTGCCATATCCATGCTGCAGTCTCTCAATCCATCGGTGTGTTCTGTCGTCATCATCCGTGCATGTCTTTTCATCTCCCCCTCGTCCTTTCTCCTCCACCAATCGCCTCACAGCACAGGACTCCTCGGTGTGCCACATGCTGCTGCGGCCGCCTCTTGACCTCCTCCCAGCTCTCGCCCGCCATCTCACGCCCTCCCCATCTTCCCGCTCCTCCTCATTCTCCTCCCCCTCCTGCACCTTCCTCATCGCCTGTCCCGCGTGCTGCCAAGCCGCCCTCGCCCTCGTGCGAGCACTTGCGGTACGTTCCTCTGCCTCTGCCTCTCTCATCACGCTGTTGCGCCTCGTCACCACTCTCACTCGTCATCACTCTCACTCGTCGCAACTCTCACTTGTCGCAACTCTCACTCGTCGCAACTCTCACTCGTCGCAAGCATCGTTCCAACTGTCAAGTTCTATCCGTGCCAGTTATACCATCACTGCCGTTGGCGCAATGCGTGCGTGCCGCCACTGCAACCTCACTTCACCAAGCATCCTCCCGCACCCACATGCGTCTAGTGTCCACCACCATATGCCCCTCCCGGCTCTGCTGCTACATCACCTCATCCACCCACTGCAGCCACGTCATCAGTCTCTCACTGTCCGCAACCAATCCGTGTCAACCCCCATCGATTCTGCTGATCCTGTTGCTACCCTGCCTGTGCGCAGAGCCACCCGTCCTTCGCTGCTGCCTGCCGTCATGCATCTCCCTCCCCCACTGCTGCTGCCACTGCCACGACTGCGTCGCCCCTCACATCCCTCCTCGCCTTCTCCCTGCGAGCAGCCCTCGAACGCCTCCCCCTCCCTCCCTGCCACTGCTCCCACCCTCCTTCGCTCCGCCTCATCTCATCTGCCTCTTTCCCTGCCAGCTCAGCGCACGATGACTCAGCAGCCAGCCATGTGGCAGCAGCTGGCTGGCAGACTGCAGCAAGTGTCTTGCGCTGGCCGGGCACCCATCATGACCCGGCCGTGCTGTGGGCGGTGCACTTGTCTGCATCTGCGTTGATGCATGCCCTGTTGGGCAGCGAGGTGGAAGGAGAGTCAGAATGTGGAGAGGCGAGCAGCGGAGGGGCGGTGGGCGGGGCGGGGGGCGATGGGAGGGTGGGTGGGAGGAACGAGGTGGGTGGGAGGAACGAGGTGGGTGGGAGGAACGATGTGGGTGGGAGGAACGAGGTGGGTGGGAGCAAGGTGCAAAAAAACGGTTTCTGTATTAAACGATCCGTTTTTTACGGTCGTTTTATACGGCAGATTTATGCAAATTCTACCGTTTTTTTGTTAAAGTTTATTTCCCCCCCTTTTTTTTTTTTTTTTTTTTCCACCCTTAGCTTAAAAAAAACGCTGGGAAACAGAGCGGCGACAGCCTACGTGCATTTAAAACACCATCTCGTCCTCCTAGACCTGCTTTCATTGCCCTTCTCGCCCTTCCTTCACCCTCCTAGTTGTCCTCCTCCTAGTCCTCCGACTCTACTCCGGCTCTGCTCCTCCTCCCCGCCCTAGTTCTCCCCTCCCTCGCTCTAGTCGCCCTCCTCCTCACCTTCCTCACCCTCCTCGATATAAAGCGAACTTCCGTTTTTTACGGCGGTATGAAAAAAACGACCGTATAAAACGGCAGTTTTTCTGCACCAGTCAGAAAACACCACTTTTGACCGTTTTAATCGTATTAAACTGCCGTTTTATACAATCCCGTTTTATACGGTAAAAAAAAGTAAAAAAAAGCCATTCTTTTGCACCTTGGGTGGGAGGAACGAGGTGGGTGGGAGGAAGGAGGTGTCGGCGGACGCGGCGAGCTCAGAAGCCGTGGCGGCTGCAGCATGGCAGGCAGTCAGATGGATAGCAGCTTTCTGCCATGTGGCAGTGTGTGACTATAGTGAAGGCGAAGGAGGCGGGAAGCAGAGGGCGTGTGAAGACAGGCGAGAGCGGTGAGAGCAGGGGCGTGGCGGGCGGGAGGAACGGCCGGACCGGAGGAGGTGGGGAGGGGCAGGGGGGCATGGAGCGGCATGCAGGCATGGAGGCCGTGGCAGCGCTGGCATGGTGAGGGGAGGAGGGCAGTGGTAAAAAGGAGGGACTGTGCTGGTAGTCTTGACTTTGCAGGTGTGTGCTGGTGGTCTTGACTTTGCAGCTGTGTGCTGGTGCTCTTGACTTTGCAGCTGTGTGCTGGTGCTCTTGACTTTGCAGCTGTGTGCTGGTGCTCTTGACTTTGCAGCTGTGTGCTGGTGCTCTTGACTTTGCAGCTGTGTGCTGGTGGTCTTGACTTTGCAGCTGTGTGCTGGTGGTCTTGACTTTGCAGCTGTGTGCTGGTGGTCTTGACTTTGCAGCTGTGTGCTGGTGGTCTTGACTTTGCAGCTGTGTGCTGGTGGTCTTGACTTTGCAGCTGTGTGCTGGTGGTCTTGACTTTGCAGCTGTGTGCTGGTGGTCTTGACTTTCCAGCTGTGTGCTGGTGCTCTTGACTTTGCAGCTGTGTGCTGCTGCTCTTGAATTTGCAGCTGTGTGCTGGTGGTCTTGACTTTGCACCTGTGTGCTGGTGCTCTTGACTTTGCAGCTGTGTGCTGGTGCTCTTGACTTTCCAGCTGTGTGCTGGTGCTCTTTACTTTCCAGCTGTGTGCTGGTGCTCTTGACTTTGCAGCTGTGTGCTGGTGGTCTTGACTTTGCAGCTGTGTGCTGGTGGTCTTGACTTTGCAGCTGTGTGCTGGTGGTCTTGACTTTGCAGCTGTGTGCTGGTGGTCTTGACTTTGCAGCTGTGTGCTGGTGGTCTTGACTTTCCAGCTGTGTGCTGGTGCTCTTGACTTTGCAGCTGTGTGCTGGTGCTCTTGACTTTGCAGCTGTGTGCTGGTGGTCTTGACTTTGCAGCTGTGTGCTGGTGGTCTTGACTTTGCAGCTGTGTGCTGGTGCTCTTGACTTTGCAGCTGTGTGCTGGTGGTCTTGACTTTGCAGCTGTGTGCTGGTGGTCTTGACTTTGCAGCTGTGTGCTGGTGCTCTTGACTTTGCAGCTGTGTGCTGGTGGTCTTGACTTTGCAGCTGTGTGCTGGTGGTCTTGACTTTGCAGCTGTGTGCTGGTGCTCTTGACTTTGCAGCACAGCTCTCACCTTCACCTGTGTGCAGCCCTCACCTTCACCTGTGTGCAGCTCTCACCTTCACCTGTGTGCAGATGCTCTCACCTTCACCTGTGTGCAGCTCTCACCTTCACCTGTGTGCAGATGCTCTCACCTTCACCTGTGTGCTGCTCTCACCTTCACCTGTGTGCAGCTCTCACCTTCACCTGTGTGCAGCTCTCACCTTCACCTGTGTGCAGCTCTCACCTTCACCTGTGTGCAGCTCTCACCTTCTCGCGCTTGTCGCTCCCACCACCATCCTACCCTCTCCTCTTCCTGCCGCTGCCTCTGCCTCGCCCTCGCGCTCCCCCCGCCCCACACTGCCACCTGCCACGGCCCATGCCTTGCTCTCCGCCCTCCTCGCTCTCCTCTCCTCCCCCTGCCCCGCCCTCTCCTTCCTATCGCGTGCTGCTCTCTCCCAGGCGCTCACAGCTGCACCCGTCCGTCGGCTTCTTTGCCCACGGCGAGCACCAGCTGACCCGCATGTGCCTCACATCCCTGCCGCACCAGCGACTGCTGCAACGCCCAGTGGGGGGCACAACCATGGCTGGGGAGTAGGTGAGGGAGGCACTTGGGACAGCAGCAGCGGCGCCCGTACCTGCGCCCCCCCGTTCCGAGCATTTGAGGGGACCCACCCATCCTCCCCTCGCCACCTGCTGTCCATCGCCGCCCTGGCGTCCTCTGCCCTGCGCCACGCGTCCCTGGCGTGCCGCCTGTGCTTGCGCGGGCAGAGGGAGCGCGCCGCTGCAGTGCTGTGTGGGGCCAACACGCCCAGGGACGAGGTGGAAGCTTCCTCGAAGCTGCTCATGGTGGCGGCTCTGGCGTTTGACTGGCGATGCCAGGAGGCGTTGCGGGCGGAGGGAGGCGTGCGGGCGGTGGGGGCGGTGGTGGTGGCACGGGTGGAGATGTGGATGGGGGGGAGGGAAGATTCGAGGGGCAGTGGTGAGGATGGGAGGAAGGGCGAGGGGCGAGCAGGGTCAAGGGAGGGGGAGGCGTTGACAGATGAAGGGCGGATGTCACGTGGAGACACAGGTGCGGACGAGGATGAGTGGGGATGGGTGGAAAGGAGCGATGCGTGGTGGGAAGAGGGGGAGCTGGAGGGAGAGGAGGATGAGGTGATGGGGGATGGGGTAAGTTGTGAGGCCAGGAGTGAGGCACGCAGTGAGGTGGGGGAGGGTGGTGACATCACGCCTCTGCTGCACGCCCATCAGTGGCATGCCATGCCACATGCTCCATACTCTGCTGACGTCATCCTGTTATCTGCCCTGAGCCCTCCTGTCCCTCCTGCTCCCCCCATCCGCCGTACTGCACCGCCCCACCTCGCCACCCTCCGCCCTCTCCGTGCTGCCATCTCTCCCACCCACGCCACCCGACCTCCCATCAGCCCCTCACCCTGCGCTCCCCCACGCCCTCCTCCTCCCCTCGCTCGCTCGCCTTCTCCATCCCGCATCCCCTGCCGGGCTCCGCTGCCTCGCGGCCCGCTGCCTCTCCCTCTGCCGCTCCGTGCCCCTAGCACTCCCGCACTCCCCTGCCGTGCCTGCTGCGTCTGCGCGGCCCTGCGATGGCGTGCCTCCACAATCGGTGCGCCCTCTCCTGTTGCTCGCCACATCCGCTCTGCTCTCTGCTCCTCCGCCTCCCCTTCGCCATCCTCCCCCCCTGCCACCACGCACACGCCCTTCACCCCTCGCACGTCCTGTCCAGCAGGCGCCAGGGCGCATGTGGCCTTCATCCTCTCCCACCCCTTCTCCTCCCCGCCCTCCTCTGCCATCTCCCCTCAGCAAGTCGTGGCCCACGGGGCAATCATCACTGCGCGCTGCCCCGCCCTCCTCGCGCCCCTCAAGGTCCCCTCCGCGTCTGCCCGCCCCGCTCCCCCTCGCCCCCTTCCCAGCCGCCCCGCTCCTCCCGTTCCAGGCAAGGTCGAGGGGGCAAGTGGGCACAGACTGGCTGGGGAAGGAGGAGAAGGGCTGGAGAGAGAGAGGTGGGAGGCACGTGCACGTGCAGGTGCTGGCGCTGGCGGGCGGGCACGTGCACACGCAGGGGTTGTGAGGGAGGTGGGACTGGGGAAGGGTGTGACTGCTGAGGCCTTCAGTCAGTTGCTGGAGTATATTTACACAGGACAGGTGTCACTCTCTCATTCACCATCACAGGATCTGCTGCAGTTGGCTATGAAGTGCCGATTGGATGGGCTCGTTGCGCTGCTTCGCTGTGATTGGCCGATTTGGGCCAAGGATGACGTTAGTGGGTGTGATCTGACGTCAGCACTTGGTCCCGCTGGAGTGCCTTGGAGGTGAGGGGTGGCATGGCAGCATACAACATAGCATGGCAGCACGCACCATGGCATGGCAGCATACAACATGGCATGGCAGCACGCACCATGGCATGGCAGCATGCACCATGGCATGGCAACGTGCACCGTGGCATGGCAGCATGCACCGTGGCATGGCAGCATGCACCACAGCATGGCAGCATGCACCATGGCATGGCAGCGTGCACCATGGCGTGGTGGTTTCGACGTACCGTGCATCGTGCTTCATATGTTATGAATAATATCGATTGTGCAGTGTGTGCCCCATGCTCCTGCTCTGCCCTCTCATGCTGCCATCTTCTCTCCATTCCCTTCCGCAACTGCAGCCAGCCAGTACGTGTTCTTGTTGCAACAACCCATGTACTTCTCGTTCGTCCACCACTCGTTCTCGCCCATATCTCTCCTCTCTGGCTCTGCTGCCATCCCTGCGTGTGCACGTGCCCGCCCGCCAGCGACGTTGTCCTCTGCGTGCCGTGCCACTGCCATGCCCCCCGCCGCCACTCTGGTGAACACCCAGCCAGCCGTGGCAGCAGAGGGGAAGGAGGGCATGGGGCATGCGGGGGGCCAGGCACAGGAGATGAGGCAGAGGGGCGGCACAGGAGATGAGGCAGAGGGGCGGCACAGGAGATGAGGCAGAGGGGCGGCACAGGAGATGAGGCAGAGGGGCGGCACAGGAGATGAGGCAGAGGGGCGGCACGGCGGCATGTGGCGGTGTGTGCGAGTGGCGGCGCACCGCTGTTTGCTGGCTGCCAGGAGCCAGTACCTGGGAGCCATGTTCCGCCGCAGCATGCGCGAGAGGTGAGGGGGGGAGCAAAGTGAGGAGGGGTTGGGCAATGGGGAACGAGGCACGGTGGATGACGAGGAGCACTCTGTGCGCGACACGTTGGCATGCGCGGCACAGGGTTCGGGGTGTGCTTGGGGGGGAGGGGGGAGCGGGAGGTGGATGCAAGAGAGAGGTTGGAGCCATTTGGAATGCACATTATGTGTGAAGATGAAAAACTTGCAAGTTACAATGTTTGCTGCTGTTTCTCGCCAGTCTCTGTAACCAAATTTTACGCCTCTCAGCATGCGCACTGACGTTGTTGCTCCACCACCCTCCACATTCTCACACAATCCACCTCTTCATCCCCGCCCGTCAGCTCGCAGCAGGAGCTGCACCTGCCGCCCCTGCCCCTGCCGGCTCTCATTGCCCTCCTCCGCTTCCTCTACTCCACCCACATCTCCCTCCGCCCCCTCCCCCTCCCCCTCCCCCTCCCCCTCTTCCCCGCTGCCGCGCCAATGCCCTGCAACCCCGTGCAGCCAAGCACACCTGGTGCTGCGAGCAGCTTGGCCGCTCGTTGCAGCACGCCCATCCCCCTCTCCTCCCTGCGATTGCCCCCTCTCCCCCTCACCTCTCGCCTCATCTCAGCCGTCCATCTCGCCTCTCTCGCTGACCAGTGGATGCTGCCTGCTCTGCACACTGCCACCCTGTGCTATGTGGCAACACGGCTTCGCGCTACGTGTCACGACACAGCCATCAGCGGTCACTGGGTCAGCAGCAGCATGCAGTACAGTGGTGGCAGCAGCAACGGCAGCAGCGGCCGCACCTCTGCATGGAGCCAGGCGCCCTGGGAAGCTATGGAGGCGGTGGTGCGGGCCGCATGGGCGGTGGGGCAGTGGGAGGTGGTGGGAGAGGCGGTGCGGTGCATGGCCCGCCGGTACCCCGCCATGCGCGACAGCGGCGGGCTGGACGTGCTGCCGGATGAGGTGCAGGTGGCGCTCAGGGAGGCGTACGTGCAGATGAAAGTGAATCCATAGAGTTGGAGATGCCTAGGAGCAGATTGGCAACACAGGAAGGAGGATCTCACGGTAGATTCACCAGGAGTCAAGGACAAGGTATTCCTTTTGTCAAGTGCATGGGCAGGAAGAGTTAGATTGGAGTGGAATTTGGGCTTCCTGCCCTGGCAGGAAGGGCTGGCGATGAAGGTACCACTATCAAACAGTGAAATTAATGAATAGGGAGAGAGAGAGTACACAAACATATACCTAACAGTTGTACTCTCTAGAAGATGACCCTATACAGTCTATACAAGCATGATAACTAAACATGTTTGACACACCCCCTGGACTGCATAGGGGAATGTTCTAGACAAGCAGCTCAGGGTGGCACTACTAGTCCAGCCTTTGAGACAAGGGTCTAAAAGACCAGTCAGAAGGAGTACAGGCAAGGCAAGAACAAGTACAGGGCGGCACTACTAGTCCAACCACTGTAAGAGGACACAAGTCCAGTCTGAGTGTACACACAGATATATAGGACAGTACAAAGTCAAGGCCCGAGTAAGTGAGAGGCTACAGGAACTAGACCAAGCTGTACACAGTGCCGCTGATGATCTTTAGGCGCAAGCGCCTTCGTAAAGATATCAGCTGTGTTGGCACCGGAGGCTAAGTGTACTACGCGAGCCTGGCGACGCTGCTGTAGCTCACGCAGGAGGAAGTACCGCAGCTGGATGTGCTTCGCTCTGCCCTCGAGTCGAGGCTCCTGACACAGGAGGATCATGGCCCTGTTGTCAGCGTACAGGACCGGGGCAGAGCTAGGCCGCTCACCTAAGTCAGTGAGCAAGAAGGTCAGCCAGCGGAGCTCCTGTGCCGCCATGGCACCGGCGTAGATCTCGGCCTCACAGCTGGACTGGGCAACAGACGAAGAGCGGGTAGCTCTCCACGAGACAGCACCTGAGCCAAGGCTAAAGCAGTAGCCCTGAGAAGACCTGAGCGTCTCGGCGTCGTCTGCCCAAGAAGCGTCTGTGTGTCCAGTAAGGACCACTGGCCTGCGTCCGCCTAGCACTAACCCCATGCCCGATGTACTTGCAAGATAACGCAAAACCCTCTTAGCGGCAGACCAGTGCTGAGGTCGGTGCCTGCCTGTGGCCACGAAACGAGCCAGGATGCTGAGAGGGTATGCGAGATCTGGGCGAGTGCAAGTCATCAGGTACATGAGGCAACCCACTAGCTCAGCGTAAGGACCACTGGGATCTGCCGACTCCTCAGGAACTGGAGCGGAGAGTCTGTGGTCCAGAGGAAGAGGGGTGGGCTGTGCGGAGGAGAACTGAAGGCCGAACCTCTGAAGGACCTGGCGCACCAAGTGTGACTGAGTCAGGGTGATGGTGCGCGCGGCTCTGTCCCTGGAGATCTGCAAGCCAAGGTAACGGCGCAGCTCTCCAAGGTCAGTGCAGGTGTGTCTCTTCAGCAGCTCTGCCTTCACGGAGGCCAGTGCGTCCCTGTCAGCAGTGGCAAAGACCAGGTCGTCTACGTAGACGAGGATGTAGAACGGAGTCGAGCCAGCACGAACGAAGAGCGAGGGGTCTGCAGAGGACGGAAAGAACTGCAGGTCAGCAAGGGTAGCACGCAAAGTGTCGTGCCACTCACGAGGCGCCTGGCGCAGGCCGTAGACTGGCCGCCGCAGAAGCCACTGGGTCCCAGGGGGGAAGGTGCCAGTAAAGCCCTGAGGGCGACGCAGGTAGACCTGCTCGTGAAGGCTGCCCTGAAGAAAGGCAGTGGAGAAGTCGAGGGAGTGAAGCTCGTAGTCACGCTGAGCCGCTACGTGTAGCAGAACCCGAAGAGTAGTCATCTTCGGGGTAGGAGCGAAAGTCTGAAAGAAGTCCACCCCCTCGCGCTGACTGAAGCCTCTAGCCACGTAGCGCGCCTTGAACACAGGCGGCTCTCCAGGAGGGCGCTTCACCTTGAAGAGCCATCGGCCATCGACCACGTTCACCCCAGGTGGGGGAACTGCGTCGACGAAGGTGCCGGTGGATCTCCAAGATGCCATCTCCTGCTCCATGGCAGCTATCCACTGAGAGGCCCAGGGTCCCGAAACCGCCTCAGCGTAAGTACGAGGGGTCGGGATGTCGAAAGCGTCTGGGTCACCCTCAGGGACTAGCAGCATGGAACAGAGATGGGGAGCAGCCTCGGACAGGAAAGCAAGCTCAAACTGGCGGTCCTCCAGGACGTCACTGCCGAGGGCAGGAGCACCCCCGACAGACGGAGGACAGGCAGGGTCAGAGACCAGAGCGGTGGCGTAGTCAAGGCGGCGGGTAGAGGCGAAGTCAGCGACCGCAGCGACGAGGGCGTCGAGACTCGACACTGGAACAGACGGGTCGGTAACGAGAGAGGCAAGGACCCGAGGAACAAGAGGACGAGCGGCACGAACGAAGTCGGACAGAGGAGGAGACGCAACGACAAGAGAGGACGGAGGAGGAGACGGGAGGAGGGGAGGACGAGACGCGTGGGAACGGAGCAACATAGGGTGAGAGCGCGGGACAGGGGAGACAGGACGAGCACGAGAGGGGCGGCGAGACCAGACGTGTGAGGGCGGCGTCGGGTCAGGAGACAGAGGAGGGGACACAGGAGGGGAACGAGGGGGAAGACGAGCCGGGGACGAGTCTGGCAGAGGGAACACGGGGCCGTAGACGGGAAGAGGGGGAGACGGCAGGAGAGGGACAGGCGCAGGGTCAGGAGACGGAAGGCCGAGCAGACGGAGGGCGGACACAGGCGGGGACTGCTGCTGCGGCGACACAACACCAACACCAGGGCCACAAGCTGCGCGACGGCTACCTCCCGAACCCTCCACACCTGCACCCCCAGAAGGGACACCCCCAGAGCCCGAAACCCCGCCAGCACCGGTACCACTCCCAGGTCCGCCGGGACAAGCCACGACAGGAGCCCCGGGACTAGTACCCACCTCAACGCCAGCACCCCCAGAGTCCACAAACGGCGGCAGCGACGACAGCGGCGGCGGCGGCGGCGGCTGCAGCGACGGCTGCGACGGCGGCGGCGGGGGAGACGACGGCTGCAACGGCGGCGGCGGTGGAGACGACGGCTGCAGCAGCTGCGGCGACGGCGGCTGCGGAGGCGGTGGAGGAGGAGACACCGGGGGAGGGACAGACGGCGAGGACTGCGCCGGAGAACTACCAGAGTCAGAAGACTCGTCGACCGGGACGACCGACGGGAGGGGGGTGACGTGAGACACATCAGAGGGGGCCGGACGGGGGGGCGGGGGGGGGGAGGGGCAGGGACCACCAGGGAGGGAGGAACCAGGAACAGGGGGGGAGTAACCGGGGGACCACGGTGGGGAAAGCGGCGGTAGAAGGAGACGGACTCGTCAAAGGTGACGTCTCGAGAGTGAAAGAAGCGGTGAGACGGCGGGTGGTAGAAGTGCCAGTCGGACGCGTCAAGGGGGAAACCGAGGAAGACGCAGGGGAGGGTGCGGGCAGTGAGCTTGTCCGTGCCAGAGGCACGAACGTGAGCAAGGCAGCCCCAGACGTGGAACGCAGACGCGTCACCAGGGGACCCGGTCCACAGAAGGGTCGGCGAAACCTGCGGCCGCTGGGGGTGCGGCCACAGGTTAAGCTGGTGAGCGGCGTAGCGCACGGCGAACGGCCACAGAAAATGGGGTGCACCGGCGTGGATCATGGAGGTGCGAGCCACCTCCATGACCAAACCGATGCGTCGCTCAGCGACCCCATTCTGCTGCGGGGAGTCCGGCAGGGTAAACGTCTGGGTGATGCCCTCCGCACGACAGAAGCGACCAAGGACACCTGAGGCAAACTCGCCACCCCGGTCGGAGTGGAGGCGCAAGTCAGGAAGACCGCGGTGGACACGAGCAGAGACAAGCCAGGGGATGAGAACGTCAGGCACGTCGGCCTTCCGCTCCAGGGGGAAGACGGTGGTGTAGCGCGTGAAGTCGTCGACAAGCACTAGGAAGAAGCGCTCGCGACGCGGCCCATGGACCGGGGCTGGGCCCCAGACGTCCATGTGCAGAGTCTGCAGTGGTGCGGTGGTAGGGGGAAAAGAGGAGGAGTGAGGGGCACGGCGGAGCCGGCCCTCGACACAAGGCGTGCACGGTGGGGCGGGGGAGGAGGGAAACTCGGGGAACGAACCGGGGAGACCAAGGACGAGACCGTGCTGGGACATGTGACGCAGACGTGGGAGTGCAGGGTGACCAAGGCGGTGGTGCCAAAGGAGAGTCGGGTGAGTGAGGGACCGACAGGAGCACGCGGCAGCAACCTGGGTGGACGCAGCTACCGGGGGGGAAGACCCAGCCGGGGACGTCGCGGTGTCAAGTGTGAACAGGCCGGACACCGGGTCCCGGGGGAAAGTGGTAAGGGGGGCACCAGTGGCGGCCTCGGTACAGACAGCATACCGCTCGTGACCAGGGAACGTAGTGGTGACGCCAAGGTCCTGGAGGCAGCCGACACCAACTAGGTTCCTGGAGAACGAGGGGATATGCAGACCGGTGAGCGAACCTGAAGGAACCGCCGGACAGGGAAGGGAGGTGGAACTGCGGGCAACGACGGGACCACCGGAGGGGTCAGCAAGAGTAACTGCAGCGGGAACAGGCAGCGGCGTCAGCGTCGTGGAGTCGCGGAAGAAACACCGGGAGGCGCCAGAGTCCAAGGTGAAGGAAAGCGCAGCAGTCGCGTGAGGCGGCAGTGAAGCGGTGGAAGCACCAAGGCTAAGCAAAGCAGGAGATCCTACGCCTGACGCAGCAGGGGAGTCTACGCTAGGCACCGCTACACTAGGCAACACGGGGTAATAAGAGGGAAGCACACTAGAGTCATCAGCATACATCACATGCAAGGCTGCTACAATGGCATCCATGTCCAAGTCAAAAATCCTAATGCTACGCCTAAGCAAGCTGTGCCAGTCCGGGAGGTCGGGCGCCGGGCCAAAGCGCTGGCGGAACAGGTCGTCCAGACAACGAAAACAGCGAGGAGTAGAATGACCGATCTTACCGCAAATGAAGCCGCGGCGAGGACCGGTCTGGATCTGGTACTGACAGGGCCCGCCTCCAGAACCACCACCCGGTGCACCACCACGCGCACGACCACCACCAGCTCCAGGCCACCCAGGCGGGAGAGCACTCGCCGGCCTCGTCTGCAGCGGCTGCTGCGGCTGCTGCGGAGGCTGCGGCTGCGGCGACTGCTGCTGCTGCTGCTGCTGCAACGGTGGAGGCAGCGGGGCAGCTGGACCGGGCAGGGTCCCAACGTCCGCACCGGCACCGGACGACCCGCCTCCACCACTACCCCCACCCGCACCCCCGCCGCCTCCGCCGCTCCCAACCTTGGGGCGGCGGCCCTTCGCCGAGCGGGACTGCACTGCAGCAGCAGTCTCAGCCACAGCGACAGAGCCGTCGGAGAAGGTACACTGAGCGGGGGCACAACCCTGAAAGATAGGAACCGGTACTGTACCGCTCGCCTGGGCTATGGAGCGGTGACGAGTCTCTATGGCAGTCAGGGTGTCAACAAAGTCGGTGAGGGTGAGAGCAGCAGGATGGATGCTAAGGAACTGGTCGCGGGCGGCGGCAAGGCGGTCAGGGAGGCGGGTGGCAAGGAGGTAGAGGGTGGAGGTCATGGGAGGCTGGTGGACTCTAAGCTGTGCATCAGTGCAGGCAGCGCGCCAGGCCTCATCTATCGAGCGCAGGTGGGCAGCGAGGTCAGAGACAGTGGGGAAAGACGCCAGGTCAGGAAAGAGCAGGGGAAGGATCAGGCGACCCACTGAGGCAGCAGGAGGGGTAGAATAGCGCTTGATGACAGCATCAAGGTAGGCCTGGGCGGTAGTAATGGTTCTAAAGCGAGGGCGCTCAGGGGGGGGGAGGGCATTGCTAATGGCGAGCTGAGCAAGGGCATCGCGGGAAAGCCAGACAGATCGGGCAAGGGCAGCAGCGGCAGTGGACTCGCGCTCAGCGGGCGTGGGATCAGCGGGCAGCACAGCAGGGGGGTCAGGGCAGGGGAGCATACCGTCTAGGTGTGCAGCAAGCGGGTGGCCGTCCTGCCGCTGGCCAGTGAGGTGGCGGCGAAGGTCAGCCAACCACGCCTCGAACTCCAGAGGCTGACCCTCAGCATCAAAACGAAGCTCAGCAGCCATGAGGGGCAGTGGTGGACAGTGCCGTGCGGTGCAGTGCGGTCCAGTGCGGTGCAGTGCGATGCAGTGCGGTGCAGTACGGTCCAGTGCGGTGCAGTGCGGGCGGTGCGGTTCAGTGAGGTGCAATGCGGTGCAAGGCGGGGCAGGAAAGTGAAGGAGGGTGCAAAGTGGTGGGGGGGGGAACGGGGGACAGTACCAGGAAGTATGGAGGGCCGGGGCAGGTGCGTCAGGGCCGGGCAGGCACGACAAGGCCGGGCGGCGGCGACGGGGCCGGGCGGCTGCGACGGGGCCTGGCGGCGGCGACGGGGCCGGGCGGCAGCGACAAGGCCGGGCGGCTGCGGCGTGGCCGGGCGGCTGCGACGGGGCCGGGCGGCTGCGGCGGGGCCGGGCGGCAGGGACGGGGCCGGGCAGGACACAGCAGGGCCGGGCAGGGGAGACGGGGCCGGGCGGCTGCGACGGGGCCGGGCGGCAGCGACAAGGTCGGGCGGCAGGGACGGGGCCCGGGCAGGACACAGCAGGGCCGGGCAGGGGCGACGGGGCCGGGCGGGCGAGCAGGGGCCGGGCAGGGCGACAGGGGCCGGGCAGCCGCGACAGGGGCCGGGCGGGCGCCACGTGGCCGAGAGGCCGCGGCGGGGCCGAGCAGGGGCGACGGGGCCGAGCAGGGGCGACGGGGCCCAGGAGGGGCTCGACGGGGCCCAGGAGGGTCGCTACGGGCCCAGGAGGGGCGCTACAGGCCCAGGAGGGGCGCTACGAGCCCAGGAGGGGCGCTACGAGCCCTGGGAGGGGCGCGAGGGGGGGCCTGGGAGGGGCGCGACGGGGCTTGGAGGGGCGCTACCAAGCCCAGGTAGGGGCGCGACGGGGCCTGGGGGGAGCGCAATGGGGCCCAGGAGGGGCGCTACCGGGGCCTGGGAGGAGCGCGACTGGGCTAGGGAGGGGCGCGACGGGGCCTGGGAGGAGCGCAATGGGGCCCAGGAGGGGCGCTACGGGGCCTGGGAGGAGCGCGACGGGGCCCTGGAGGGGCGCTACCAGGCTCTGGAAGGGGCGCGACGGGGCCGGGAGGGGCGCTACGAAGCCCTGGAAGGGGCGCGACGGGGCCTGAAGGGGCGCTACGAAGCCCTGGAAGGGGCGCGACGGGGCCTGGGAGGAGCGCAATGGGGCCCAGGAGGGGCGCTACGAGGCCTGGGAGGAGCGCGACGGGGCCCTGGAGGGGCGCTACGGGGCCCCGAAAGGGGCGCAACGGGGCCCAGGAAGGGGCGCGACGGGGCTAGGGAGGGTCGCGACGGGGCGAGGGAGGGTCGCGACGGGGCTAGGAGCACGACAGGGCCCAGCTAGGGGGCGAGCGGAAGCGTGAGGGGGGGGGGAGGGGGGGGGGGGGGATCCTACCTACGCGTGATACCATATCAAACAGTGAAATTAATGAATAGAGAGAGAGAGAGTACACAAACATATACCTAACAGTTGTACTCTCTAGAAGATGACCCTATACAGTCTATACAAGCATGATAACTAAACATGTTTGACAACCACTGCGTGGCATGCTGCAGACTGAACATCGACAATCCCAACGTCACCAGCTTCTAAGAGAATCCAAACAGAATGTTCTTGTACAGATGGAAGGGGTGACTGTTCTTGTACAGATGGAAGGGGTGACTGCTCTTGTTCATACAGAACAGCACAGCCTCCTTTATTTTCAGGAGTACATCAATGCAAGACTAGATTGCGTAAAGCGTGTGGATGATGCCGGATAGCCGGTCTCGCAGTGCAGCAATTCCACAGCCAGTGGAACAAAAACGTTATGTAGGGCAGGAGGTGCTGTGTCCTGGTGAGCCGCTTGCTCGTCGGGTTTAGGAGCTGACAGTACGGTTGTCAAACATTGTCAAAAGACTAGCTTAGCTAGGAAGCCATAGAATGGCACAAGGTTTAGCTAGGAGCTAGGAGGAGCCATGAGAATGGCGAGAGGTTTTAGGTGCTAGGAAAGTTGAGGAGAGAAAAGAGGGTTGGATTAGAAGAGAGGGGAGTACAAGGAGGGGTTTGTACCCCCTACAGAAAGGTTCAGTAACAACCTACCAAGCCTATATTAAATTATAACTTATATAATTTGAACACACCCCCTAGGCTTGGTAGTCACATGCCCACACACACCCACACCCCCTAACCTAGCACCCCCATTCCAGCCACAGTGACAGCTACTCTAGGTCGGTCGACCCACGGTGCGTGAGGCGGCGACGTCGACCGCAGGGGCTGCGGCGGCGACGGCAGCAGCGGCGGCAGTGTCGACAGCGGCGGCGGCGGCGGCGTGCGGCTGCGTGGCCCCGACGCAAGCGGCGACAGCGGCGGCGGCGGCGGCTTCGACAACAGCGGCAGCGGCGGCGGCACCCGCACCTCTCGGTGACGTGGCCAGGCCCCGCGACGGTGGGACGGCCGGCGGGAGTCAGCCGTCGTCTGCGGAATGGAAGAGGGCACAGGGGAAGGAGGGGGGTGGGGGGGGGGGGGGGCGCCACAGGCTGACATGCGGGCGGCCGGTCTAGCGGCGCCACAAGCGTCACGCGGCCGGCTGCAGCCCGACGACGCCGTCATGGAGCGGCGTCGATGCCGCAGCGGGGCGTCGACGTTGCGACGGCAGCACGACGTCGCCGTTACGCCGACCGCGCGCTGTCGCGTAGACGCCGCGGCAGCGTGACGGCGCCGTCACGTCGCGACAGCATCTTGACGCGACGGCGGAGCTGCGGCACGACGGCGCGGCCACAGCAGCTGGACGCGGGCGCCATGGACGTCGACGGCGGCGCCGCGGCACGACGACGCGGCCACAGCAGCTTGACGCGGCCGCCATGGCAGCGCGAGATAGAGAGAGAAACGAGCACGCAGCGGAAACGCGAGGAGCAGGCCCACACGGAACGAACTGCTCTAATACCATGTCAAAAGACTAGCTTAGCTAGGAAGCCATAGAATGGCACAAGGTTTAGCTAGGAGCTAGGAGGAGCCATGAGAATGGCGAGAGGTTTTAGGTGCTAGGAAAGTTGAGGAGAGAAAAGAGGGTTGGATTAGAAGAGAGGGGAGTACAAGGAGGGGTTTGTACCCCCTACAGAAAGGTTCAGTAACAACCTACCAAGCCTATATTAAATTATAACTTATATAATTTGAACAAACATAACTTAGTTCGTTATTGTAGACTATATAGGTTTGTGCCTTAGAGGGTACAACACACTAGCCTATATTGCATTGTTCTCTCACATTCTAGTCCATTCTTTAAGTTTGATATGGTTCAGAGCAGGCCCCTTTCGCTCGGGCCTTCTCCTCACGCTTCCGCAGCGTACTTTCCCCCCCCGTCACGCCGCGCTGGCCCCGTCATGCCGCACTGGCCCCGTCATGCCGCGCTGGCTCCGTCACTCCCCGCTGGCCCCGTCACGCCGCGCTGGCCCCGTCACCCCGCGTTGGCCCCGACACTCCGCGCTGGCCCCGTCACGCCGCGCTGGCCCCGTCACGCCGCGCCGGCCCCGTCAATCCGCGCCGGCCCCGTCACGTCGCTGTGCCACGGTGCCGCCGCGCCGCTGGGTCGCCATGCCGCCGCGCCGCTGTGCCGCTGGGTCGCCATGCCGCCGTGCCGTCGTGCTGCCGTGGGAGCTTCGCCACGCCAGCGCACGGACAGCTGCGGCCAGCGCCCTGTCCTAGGCACCAGTCGTAACGCCCGCACGCCAGTAAGCGTCGCGCCAGCCATGGTGCCTCGCTGAAGATTCGCCCTCTCATGCCAATAAGCGTCGCGCCAGCCATGGTGCCTCGCTGAAGATTCACCCTCTCCCGCCAGTAAGCGCCGCGCCACCCATGGCGCGTCGCTGAAGATTCGCCCCCCGCCCCCCCCTTCCCCTACGTCTCCTCTTCCTCCTGCTGCAGCTGCTGTTACAATCACAATAGGCTCAGATGTGCCTAAAATGAGAGATAGAGAGCACAATCGGATTTCCGTCAGACGGTTTCAAATATTGATAACGATCTGATCTGAAACCCAAACGGTGATTTGTAAACTGGATCAGAAGCCCGTTGCTGTCGTCTATCCGCAGCAAGTTGAATCATGAAATTCCATAAAGATTTGACGACGCTGTGGCGGTTTGACTGGCAGGAGGTTCAGCAGCCACTATAGTCTTGGAAGTACAAACTTAGGAAGAAGAATTCGAGATTGAGATGGTTCCCAGCCTCTACATACCCCAAAAGCCGAGGTCCAGGTTGGTGGCACCCCACCAGAGAGTCCCCAACCACGAGGAGACTCGAAACAAACCCAGTAAGGGGCTACACCAAGTGACATGTAACACTACACGAAGTAGCATTACTATTTTCACTATTTTAATATTTATCCAAGTCCCTTGGGCTTGAAATCTTCAACTCTTGGTCTTGGTTATGCAATATAAAATCTTCTTCAGTTGGTGAGGGCTGGCTGCACACACCTGCGACGCGATGGACACTTCACACTCAACAAAATAGAAAAAACACATGCGACGCGCAAACGACGACTTGACATGCGAGTAGTGAAAACTCGCTTATGTCTTGACCGATACACACCACATTGTGAGACACCATTCAAGCACACACACAAGCACTAGATAGCAATGACATAGACTCACAAGTCATTCCATGCCATGCATGCACACACACGAACAAGGACGACAAGCCGAGTGCAAGCCGTAGGGTTGCACCAACAAACTCCCCCTCGGATTGTTGGCCTTAGAATCTGCTCCCCTTAGTTCAGAGCCATCCCAGCAAGCTTGCAACACTTCCAATGCTGCTGCTCAACCAGCCTCTTGGTCATCATATCAGCTGGCTGCGCCGTCGTCTTCACGTAGTGCAACTCCACTTCACCCACGGTTACTATGCTCCTCACCCAATGCCACTTCACCTTCATGTGCTTGGTAAGGCCATGAAGTACGAGGTTCTTAGCCAATGCAATAGCACCCTGGCTATCACAATAGAGTGGGGTAGGTCCTTGCTGCTCCTCCCCCAATTCAGCTAGCAAACGCCGTTGCCACACAACCTCTCTTATGGTACGGAAGAGTGCCATGTACTCGGACTCCACTGAGCTCAAAGCTTGGTCCACTTGCTTCTTGCTCTCCCAAGCGGTTGGGCCTCCACCAACATAGCAGATGAAGCCTCCCACACTTGTCATATCCTCAAGTTCTGATGCCCAAGATGCATCAGAGAAGGCGGTGAGAAAGAGCCTCCCGGGTTCGACTCCATCCGCACCCTTTTGACGCCTTTGTGCCGCCGCGGAGTATTGCAGTCCAACAGTTGTTGTTTGGCCAAGGTACTTGGCCACCCTCTCTCCAGCTGCTACCTGCTCTTCATTAGGGCATTGGACAACCCTAGCCAGCTGCCCGGTAGCAAAGGCTGCATCCGGCCTTGTGTGAACGGCCGCATACATGAGGCTGCCCACCAAGGAGTGAAAACGACGCCTCTCCTCTTCACCAACACTTTCCTCCGCTGGTCCTTTCACACACTTGAACCCCGAGGGTAGATGAGTAGCCACATGACCTTCATTCTTCCCAAAGTTTGCTGCCAAGGCCTCCAAGTACTTCTTTTGATGCACTCGCATCCACCGCTTCTCCACATCTTGCTCAATGTGAAGCCCAACGTAGTAGTTGACGTCACCAAGGGTCTTGCACTTGAACTTGTCTTGAAGGTTCAGCATCACCTCCTTCACAAGGTTAGAGGAGGGTAAGAATATGAGTATGTCATCCACATAAACCACCATGAAGCTCCTCTGCTCCCCCTCGCCAAGCATGGACAAGGATTCATCGGCCGTTGAGGGAGTGAAGCCGATCGCCTCCAAGACTACCCGCAGCTTGATGTACCATTGCCTAGGGGCTTGCTTGAGGCCATCGAGGGCTTTCTTCAGCTTCCACACTCTGCCACTCCCATCATTGTACCCCTATGGCTGCTCCATGAAGGTCTCTTCCTCCAAAACTCCGTTGAGGAAGGCCGTTACTATATCCATTTGCTTCACGACCCATCATTTGATGGCCGCCGCGGCGAAGAGAGTTCGAAGGGTTGTACCTTTCACCACAGGAGCATATACTCTATTGTAGTCCTTCTTCTCCTGCTGCTGATACCCCTTGGCTACAAGTCTGCTCTTGTAGCGCTCAATGTTGCCGTCGGCATCGGTCTTGCGCTTGAAAAGCCACTTGTGAGAAATCGCCCTACGCCCCGGAGGTAGGTTCACCAAGTCAAACGTGTCGTTCTCGATGATGCTCCCCATTTCTTCATCTGAGGCCTTCTTCCACTCCTTCCCATTGAGGCCCTCCCAAGCCTCCTTGGGATTTGTAGGCTCCCCCGGTATCTCCACCGGAGAGAAGAAGGCAAAAGCGCACTCCTCGCTTTCATCTTCCGCATCATCGCCTAGCATGAGAGCCGAACCGGTCAAGGTTGAATTGGCTGGTCCTCCAAGCCGTTCATAGCTCAACCTATTGGGGGGCTGAGTCCTCCTTCTCCCCCTTCCTTCCTCCTCTGCTGCAGGGACTTGAATGCTCTCATGGCTTTGCGGTAAGTCCGGTCGGTTCCCGCGAGCACTTGTAGCACGAGGCGGAAGTGGCGGTGCACGCTCATTACCTTGCAGCACCTCCTCCTCCTCCTCATCCCCATTCATTTGGGGAGATTGCCTCGTGATTGTGCTGCTGCTACTCAGCTCCAAGGGCAGCTCCACATGCTCTAAGCCGGTCCTCTTCACCTCTCCAAGCCGCACACCAATCTTCGCTTGGTTCTCCGCCTTCCACTCCTTGTACGGTAAGTTCTCCATGAACTTGCAATCTCTGCTCACCAGGAACTTCTTGGTAAATGGGTCCCAAAGAAGCCATCCCTTGCTGTTTTGAGCCATGCCCAGGTGCACGGCCCATGTTGCCTTGGCATCAAGCTTGTTGTGCCGAAGTTTCTTAGGCACAAGTGCCATGCACATGCACCCGAAGACCCGAAGCATATCCACCTTCGGCTTCCTTCCAATCCACTCCACATAGGGCACCCATTTGTCTTCTCCCACATCAGTCAAGGCTCTGTTCTTGGCCACACAAGCATGTCGCACCGCATCCGGCCAAAAGTAATTGGGTAGACTGGCTTCAATGAGAAGTCCCCGAGCCGTCTCCGTGAGTGTCCGATTCGCATGCTCGGCGATGCCATTCATTGCAGGAGAGTAGGGCATGGTGATTGAGTGCCTTATGCCCTGCTTCTTCAGCCAAGTTGAGAAGTCCTTGCTCAGGAACTCTCCCCCACGGTCAGTGCGAATCGCCTTCACAAGCCGGTCTTGTTGCCGCTCCACCATCGGCAACCAATCGGTCTTCACCGTTTCAGATACGTCACTCTTCTTGGGCAGCACATACACCAAAGTCATGCGAGTTTAGACATCCACTATAGTGAGGAAGTACTCAGTTCTAGCAGCTCCAAGCTTCAATGGGCCCACCACATCCATGACCACCACAAGCTCTCTCCTTTCTCCTTCGCCGCTGCTGATTTGCTGATCTTAGGCTTCTCCTCCTCGTTTCCACCACCTTTGGCTACTGCACCACTCTCCTTGGGTTCACACGCCTTGCTGGTCTCTTCAAGATTGCACTCCTTCGAGCCACTCTTGGTGTCACTTTGCTTTCCGTGATCACCGCCACCAACCGCTTCACTCTTGGTGCTGTCGCTTGCTGTCACTTGCCTCCCCTTAGGCATGGGGACCACTGGGATTTGCCACATCTCATTATAGATGTCGCTGTCCTCATGAAGGTCCCAAAGCTTCCGCTCACCAAGCCTCGCGGTATATGTTTTGGAACCCTTGGAAGATGTGTCCATGCCGGCCTTTTGCAAACGCCGCACGGAAATCAGGTTGGCTGCTAGGTTGGGCACCCAAAGCACATTCTTGAGGCCCACCATCTTCCCATCAGCACCCTTGAACATGGCCTTTCCTATGCCTTTCACCTCTGCTCGCTGCCCCAAAGCCGATGTAACATGCTTGACCGGCGACGGTTCGAGTTCGGTGAGCAAGTCCGCACGAGGTGTCATGCTATAGGTGGCTCCGCTATCGATCACCCAAAAGTCCAGAGAGTGAAGGGTGACCTTTTCCACAGTAGCTGGCTCCTCAAAGCCTTCCACACCTCCTGCTGCAGCTGCTGCATGTGTGGAGACAAATAAGAATTGGCCCGGGTATCGATCTTCACTCGGGCCCGTCTCGTAGTCTCCACCTTTCATGCTTGCCGCTTCGCTTCCACGACCACCACGCCCTCCACGACCTCTGCCTCTTCCTCCCCTTGCTCCTTTGCCCTCTTGGCCTTGAGGACGAATGCCACTTTTCATCAAGCAATCTGTAGCAATCTCTCCACATGTGGCCGGTCTTGTGGCAAAAGAGGCATTCGCCATCAAATCGACCGCGCCCACGCCTGTAGCCAATATTGTTGTTGTTGCTCCCATATCCTCCATTACCATGGCCTCCATTGAAGTTACTGCTGCAAAATCTTCCTCCTCGCCCTCTGCCCCGTCCACGGCCATGCCCACGGCCCATGCTTGCAACTCCGGCACCATCGGGACCCGCCAATTCGCAACGGCGGAAATCTTCTTGTAAGATTTCCCGCTTCACATCTTCGAGCGAGAGGCGGGGCAGATCTCGATTTAGGTTGATGATGAGTGAGGACCATGAGTCTGGAAGTAAGGCCAGCAGCTTGGTCTTTTTTTGAAGGTCACTGTAGTTCAGGTCAGCTCCTTCGAGCCGTGTCAACAAGTCGAAGAATTTCTGCACTCCTTCCTCCACCGGTTCACCTTCGTCAATTCGAAGTGCCGCCATTTGCCGCTCCAAAACCACAGCTACCGCCACTGTTGCAGGAGCGTGTACATCCTTGAGAGCAGCCCATGCCTTTGGTCTATTTGCTGGTTCACGCTGAAAAGGCTTGATGTGACGGATTTGGCTGCTCCCCAACGCTTGCCCAAGTAGAAGATAGCCTTGTGCGCTCTTCCGCACCCACGGGCTCTTCTCCGGGTCGTTCTCGGGGCGCTTCTCCATTCCTTCCATCACCTCCAGCAGATCATGGTGGTCAAAGATGTTCTCCATCTTGAAGGACCACTCAGCAAAGTTGTCACCCTTGAACTTGTCAAGGCCTAACACTCTAGGCTCATCCCTAGAGGGGCCAACGCTAGGTTGCACGGGAGCAATGCGTGGATCTTGGTGTTGGCCTTGTGCTTGGGCATCTTCTCTGCCTCCAGCACCTCTGCCACCCCCCTCTCTAGATCTAGGCATGGTCTAAACGGCTCCAAGGGGCACTGATACCACTTGTTATAATCACAATAGGCTCAGATGTGCCTAAAATGAGAGATAGAGAGCATAGTCGGATTTCCGTCGGACGGCTTCAAATATTGATAGCGATCGGATCTGTGACCCAAATGGTGATTTGTAAACTGGATCAGGAGCGCGTTGCTCTTGTCTATCCGCAGCAAGTTGAATCATAAAATTCCATGAAGATTTGACGACGCTATGGCGGTTTGACTGGCAGGAGGTATAACAGCCACTTTAGTCTTGGAAGTACAAACTTAGGAAGAAGAATTCGAGATTGAGATGGTTCCCAGCCTCTACATACCCCAAAAGCCGAGTTCCAGGTTGGTGGCACACCACCAGAGAGTCCCCAACCACGAGGAGACTCGAAACAAACCCAGTAAGGGGCTACATCAAGTGAAATGTAACACTACACAAATAGCATTACTATTTTAACTATTTCAATATTTATCCAAGTCCCTTGGGCTTGAAATCTTCAGCTCTTGGTCTTGGTTCTGCAATATAAATTCTTCTTGAGTTGGTGAGGGCTGGCTGCACACACCTGCAACGCGATGGACACTTCACACTCGACAAAATAGGAAAAACACATGCGACGCACAAACGACGGCTTGACATTCGAGTTGTAAAAACTCGCTAATGTCTTGACCAATACAAACCACATTGTGATACACCATTCAAACACACACACAAGCACTAGATAGCAATGAAATAGACTCACAATTCATTCCATGCCATGCATGCACACACACAAACAAGGACGACAAGCCAAGTGCAAGCCGTAGGGTTGCACCAATAGCTGCTGTCTTCTACCCGGTTGTCGCCTCGCCGTGCCACACCACCGAGAGCCTTCAGCCATGGCCGTTGCTTGCGCTGCCTCTCGCGGGGGATGTCACCATGCCAAGCCCGAGGGGTAGATACCCGGCTGATCTCGAGCATGGGGGTGTAAGGGGTTAGGGGGTGTGTGTGCTGGGTGGGCTTGTGCCTACGAAGCCTAGGGGGTGTCTTAAATTATATATTGTGTTATATAATTGGTAGGCTTGGTAGGTTACCGAACTCTACTGTAGCGGGTACAACTCCCTCCTTTTTTGCCTCTCTCTTCCTAGTCTCCTCCCCTTTCTTTCCTCAACTTTCTCCTTCCTAAACCTCACGCCATTCCATGGCTTCCCTCCTACCTAGCTTAGTTTAGCAGCTGGGACTGAAAGCGTCTCCGACACTTCACGCACCTCGCCACGGGAAGAATGGGATTGTAAGTGTGTTGGAATGTTTCCGCTTTGGCATACGCAGATTGCGACGGGGGGCTGAATTTGTAATTTTAAAAATACCCGGGGGCTGAATTTGTACTTCAGGAATTTGTTGTTTCCAAAATACCTTGCGGACGAAATATGACATGATGTCATGGCTGGCAAAGTTCCACTATTGCCGTTGTCTTCTCTGGAAACAGTGTGGGCCATGTTCTGGAAACGGGGGTGCGGTTGCCCGTGCTAGAAACAGAAGTGATGCGGGAAGCTTTTGTGAGTGAACCGAGACTTGACTGACTCAGGCAACAAGGGTATTAGGTACAGGGCTTACCTTAGGGTTTCCGTCCACACGGCAGATCCAGGTATCTCTCTTGCGGGACCCGGATTAAACGGGTTTATCTGGAACACTACCCGTCAATGTCCGGGTTCCGGAATTTTTTCCGTGATGACAAAAGTTGTTACGAAAAGTTTCTGGATTCTACAAAGGGAACCACGTAAGATTACTGCGCTCAGCTCTTGTACTTCTACTTCTTGAACTTCCTTGCTAGGGCTGATGTGCCCTTGGGGGAGGGAATGTCGGGGGGATCTGTGGGGTGGTGTGAGAAGGTTTAGTATCCGTGTTTCTCAAAACCGAACACGTCACTTCACGTGTTCTGGTAAAATTGTACCCGTCATATCAGGGTTCATGAAAATCGAACACGTCGCAATCTGATTTTGGTCAAAAACTCCCCCGTTATTTGGTCAAAATCCGGGTAATTACCCGTAAAAAATAAGCCCTGATTAGGTAACGTCCCTGCATTTACTCGCGCCCACCACACTGTAGCGCCTCACTTGCCCTCACTGAAGCCTGTTTCGAGGATCTTAGATCGCACAATGAGTTCATACTCAACATTGTTCGAAGGCTCATCGCTAGCCTCTCA
Source organism: Closterium sp. NIES-67 (assembly GCA_027943415.1). Taxonomy (NCBI): domain Eukaryota; kingdom Viridiplantae; phylum Streptophyta; class Zygnematophyceae; order Desmidiales; family Closteriaceae; genus Closterium; species Closterium sp. NIES-67. Next base: position 60,883 of record BQMB01000051.1, read on the forward strand.
AACGAGGGAATGACAAAAACATTGCTTTCGTTTTTCGAATTCCTCTCGGAGTGACAAATCCGCGCCCCCCTGTTCGAGCACGACCCCAATTCCTTTCTGGAGGAAAAAACGAACCGGGTAGTATTTACGCAGGCATTTCTGCTTCATTCCGGACGGCTGTTACAACTACAGTTGAAAATAATGAAACCCACAGGGGCACCGCATGCCATTCTGGGTGGCATCAACCCTCAAGTCTCAAAACCGGGTGGGAGTTTAGGGTTGATGCCACCCGAATGATATGCGGGACCCTACAGGTTTATTTTTTTTCCTTCCCGTAAGTGTAACAGCAGTGCGAAAGTGTGAACTCTCCCACGGGGATGATTCCTCCAAAAGGAATTGGAAATCAAAAACAATTTTTCTCGTCATTCCCTCCTCAAACTGTTGTGCACTGCACCCCAAGCGGCCAACCACAGAACCACGCATTTCGCCGAGCCACATCCTCCCAGCCTGCATTTCTTCAGCAAGGCCAGGGTCCGACGCGAGCTCTTACTATACACAGCAGTCTGTTCAGCCGTGCATTCCATCCATCAATGGGTCCGTGTCACACCCCACAGGTGGCGCCGTACATGAGACCACTTTCCTGCGTCACGACCTCAGGGTCACAGTACTCACGAGTTTCAAGTCGATTTCATTCGATAAAAAGCGTTCGAAAGCGTTTCGCACGGTGAAGCGTCATCATTGCCCCATCACAACGCCGCGACCACGGCTATGACTCTAACCCTAACCTTCTTGTACCGTGCCCTTGATCTGGAATCAAGCAAGCAGAATGAGCATCGCTTCCAAATCAAAACGAAACCAAACCAAGGCATCCGCTCTTTCAACTAACTGCTGTTCGCCCCTGCCTGGTCAGGGATCTCCCTGGTCAGCACCACAGATGACCTCGTGCCAATCTGCCGAGGTTAGATGTTCACCAAACCTGCGATATTTTCAAGGATTTTTAGGTTAACAGTAACCCTTATTACTGTTTTACTTTCAAAGGTATCGTTTAGCTCTATTTCAGAAGGATTTTTCGCCGTTCAAATCCCCGAGGGGCAAATTTTCGTTCTTCGAGGTTAGTCTACTCCATTGCGAACCACGCGTCACAATCTCGTTGCTCCGTAACTGTAGCTTTTACTTGGCAAATTCGCCACACCCCTCATTGTCTTTTTGTTCCGAAGCCATCCAGGAAGGTGGGTGGCTCTACTGAGAACTGTTACAGCCCTACTGTTGCGCCACATCTTTCCATCAACATGCCAGCACGTCTGCGAATTCTACCTCCTGATATACGCCGACCGACACATATAGGATTAGTTTAGCACATATACACCTGTCCCGCGCTATTTTCTCGTTCCGTTGTAGCTTGTCGTGTTCTGTACTGTAGCTTGTCGATTGCGCAACTGGGACTTGTCGTATGCGTAACTGTAACTCGTCATTTACGAAAGAGTTGCGCGGCTCGAGAAGATGATGGGTGAGAAAATTACGCGGGTTAGGTGTACATGGAAAATGTTTCATAAGATTGTCCGTAGTTTAGAAAACAAATTTCCGCACTCTCTTTTGCCGATACAACTTAACGGGGAGTTTTACCAGTGCATTTGCAGTGTATCATTCCTGTTTAAAACGTAGAAAATAACTAGGAGGACAACATCGCGGGCACACCCTCCTTACCGTTGGATGTCTTGTCAACCAGCACACATGGTTTTTTTGTGTGTGTTTTTTTTAGTCCTCATATAATCCCAAGGCTGCCACCATTGGTAGAATTCGCAGACGAGCTGCCGCATTGGAGGGAAGATATGGCGCAACAGTAGGGCTGTAACAGTTCTTGTAGAGCCACCCACCTACATCGATGGCTTCGGAACAAAAAGACGAGGAGGAGTGTGGCGAATTTGCCAAGTAAAAGCTACAAGCATGGACCAACGAGATTGTGACGCGTTGTTCGTTGTGGAACAGACTAACCTCAAAGAAAAAAAAAATGCCCCTCAGGGGTTGGAACGGCGAAAAAACCCTTCTGTAGTAGGGCTAAACAGTACCCCTGAGATTAAAACGCCAATAAGGGTTATCGTAAATCTAAAAACCCTATTTTCAATCCCCCCATTTTCACCGAGGGTGTCATTTCGAGGGTAGTCACATTCAAAAGTCATGACTTCAGAGGCAAGTTCAGCATCCCCTACAAAACCATCAGATTTGGATTTCTGGACGAACGATATTTACAGCGCAGTATTTCCCAAAATTGGTGCTAATCAGTCCAACACCCCGTCAAACTAGAGAAAGCGGAGAGGCAAATGGCCTGCAGATACACAGAAATGACATCTGCGGACCAAAAAACGGCCACGGTGACGTCAAAAGTTCCACAATCCCAAATCCTCGCGGTTAAAATGTCATAGGTTAGGTATAATGAAGCGCGGAGAGCGTGTGTTGAAGGATTGAGTAACGAGGAAACAACATAACTGAGCAACATAGCTGGAGCACACGGTCGTGGCTCGGCACACCCACAACGTGTGGTTCGTAAATTGGCGCAAAGCACCCAGATCCAGGCATGAAACAGCAAGGCGGACAAAATGCATGCGGCTCGTCAGGAGACCACATTTGGGTACCGCGATTTGAAATTCGTGGCACAGCTGCACGGCAACCCCGTTATAACAGTGTGCGGACCTTGGGATTGATCCGCGTGACCTGCCCGCTCGGAGCTGTATTTCGTCTGCCCTGGAGTTTCGAGCTCGGCGAGTATGGATTTCCGCAGATGAAGCAATTTTTGTGGTAAAAAATACACTCCACGATCTATAGTGTACAAAAATTAACATTCCTTACAGCGCTAAACTACAGCGCGTACACCCGAAGACCTCGAACTCGCAGGTTCGGCCATTATTGTCGGCCCAAACCTCCCCGAGTTGCGTTCCGACACCCTTGACACCCAACCAAACCATTCACGTCCCGAGGTCCTCGCCCTAGCTCGTCGTAGGCACGTCCGTACCCTATTTTAGCCAGTTTGCTCGTCACTTGTAGGAACTTGATTTTTTCCAAGGTTCTATTCCCATTATTGAGTGGCTGTTCCATTCCCACTCATAACATCTGGTATTCATAGCACTTTCCTAGGCTAGTCGCTTCCGCCTGCCGAGATTTTTTTTCGGGGGGGGGGGGGGGGGAAGGAGGGATGGCTGGAGGGCCTGAGGCTGCACAGCGGTTGTCCAGGAGCTAGCTATGATTAGCTCCTACAACTACGATAGCATATGCGCCTTTACGCCACTCGATCCCTTCCTTTGGACGGCCTGAATTGCTCGTGCCCCGCCCTCCCCTCGGGAACGGACAGCTGTGTCTGTCGCGAGTTTTTGCCAGGTAATTTTTGTGGCGTTCATTTCAATTGTTTGGAGCGGCAACTGGCATCGTCGTTACGCGGCGAAGGAATTTTCAACGCGTCTTGCGCGGACTTGGTCAGCAGCTCGCAAAAATTACGAGGTTCGCCACGTGGGAAAACGACAGCTGTGGACCTCTCCAGGCGCACGAGGAATGTGCGTCAGGAATTATCCTGACGAGGAGAGACGACACGTGCCAGCTACCCAAATTATGCAGGAGTGGTGTGTTGTCCCGTCCGGACTGGAGCGGATTGCTGCCAGGTGGGCGCGTCATCATGATTTCTGGCAGGAGCGACGCAGCGTGGGACGGCGTGTGCCGTTAATTTCCAAAAAGTTCGGACTTAGCCACCTTCGTGCCAAGTGTTTCTACAGTATCGGCGGCAGCTGTTCCTGGCACCCGATAAAATCGGCACCGACAATTGCGGATGTCATGGACAATCTGATGCCAAGCTGATTTCTAGGGAAACAGCCTTGGAGATAGGCCAGCGCCCTAGGAAACAATGTCTCGTATGCATAGTTTAGTGCCCGCGAATTTCGGGGGTTTCTACCGGTTGGACGAGAGGGGAACTTCGGCACTTCAGGAAGAGCAGGGCAGCGTAGCAGAAATCTCAAGCTGAGTGCCCTCGTGTTGGGCTAAGCGGCAGTAGAAGAATGGCCACCTACCGGCCGAGACTTTCCAACGGCCCACATCTTCCACACCAGGTTCCAAGTTCGGGTTTAATACTACTCCGACGGTCTTGGACAAATAACGTGGACAGAGCTGCGGTTAACCCGTGCTGGTTAAAATGCTGGAGTACCGTGGGTTCGACAGCATGAAAAAAAGGGGGAGTTGTGCGCCCGGCGCACGTGCATTTCTGTTATGACCGGCAAAAGCGGGGCGTTGGGTGAACGATGCGACCTGCCGAAATTGTCGGGGAGCTGAAATTTCGAAGCTGTTATTGTTCCAGTTGGAGGAGAAAGCCATTGTCGCCGAAATTTTGGAGTGCGGTGGCGCTTCTCGGAGTTGTTCCTGGTTAACGGGACTACTTCGCGAGGCGTGGATGCCTAGGACCTATTACTGCCACTGGACGGGCGTAAGGATGGGTGAACATCCGTGTGTCATTAAACGTCAGGGCACTTGGTGGGAAATTCTTCACTGGTCGGGACAGCTTTTACGCGTTCCGCTACTCCTGCCGCAGCCGCGAGATGGGTGAAACGACTTCACGGTCAGCCATTCAGGGGTGCCTGGCATACTCCGTAGTTGGGCAATAGCTGTAAGCAGATCGACGGTGTACAGCGCGAGGTAGATCGTGATCGACGTTGTTGGAGGCGCCAGGGGCATTTTGTGCAGTTTACCCGAAGAACTGGGTCGCAGTTCATGTTCACCAATGGGTTCCGACGGCGACGTTGAAAAATATTTGACGTATTCTGGGCATCGTCTCCGACGTTTACGGGTTTTACGACGCAGTGTTGCAGTTGGTTTTGGGGCAGCGGTCCTTGGGTTTCCGATAAAACCGCGTGGAGCAGTTCTGAATTGGCAGCTGGAGTGTACCCGATATCTTCTCGGGTACGAATGACATCGCCCGACATTCCCAGACTGTTTTGATTTTCTGGAGAGAAACAAGCGTGGCAGCTATTTGGCCCTTGCCGAAATTTTCGGCGTGTACGGACAACAAAGTTGATGCAGCTAGCGTCATCTGACCTTGGGGTCAGCTCGAGGTGTTCACTAGAGTATTCTACTCCTGGTTCTGTTCCATCGCCATCGTCATCAACCTCTCGCCAACACCCGCTACCACCTCCATACTCACTTCGCCTCTTTTCGCCCGCCAGTGTAAACACGACCGCCTGCGTCATTCGCCATCCGCCGAAGCAGTAGCCCATCAAGAAGATTTGGCAGCAGTACTGTTGCGGCTGTGTTGGGGCCAGCTCGCCAGCAGTGTTTTGACTTGTGCAGAAAAATTTAAGCTTGTTGGATTCTTTTGTAGCAGTTGTCGCTGATTTTCGGGACCTCAGACGCGGTGGGCCCTGCAGCAAAATTTTACTTCGGAGCAAATTTTGTTGTTTCCCCGGCTGGAGTTTTGAACGGCATCTTCAACGCGGAATATCCTGGCGTTTAAATGGCAATTAGGGGTATTTTTCGACTACCCTGCAGCAGTGGATTACCTGGCAGTTCCCCTATTTTCTCGGGGGGTTGTTTCTTCTTGAAGAGGGGGGAGAAGTGCAGCTCTGCTGCACACTTTTGAAGACCTTCTACGGTGTGTTTCACCATCCTTCCGCCCGACCCGCGTTTCAGTTACGCTTCATCGTCGAAGTTCGTCTATTCGTTGATGGAGTTCGATGTGTCACGAACGACCTCGCGACTTGATGAACGGTTCCTTCCAGTCTCGACAAACCATCAGCCACGCGCCATCATCAACAGCCAGATTGACTGTTTACAGTTTCAGAAGGAGTTTTTGTCAGTACCCGTTCGGTCAGCTGAAAAAATCGACAATCTTCGACGACCAAGATTGAAAGCGATCGTTTCGACGTTTTCTGGCCATCGATCACATTTCGACCTGAAGACCGTGTCAGGATGGCGTAATCATTACGCTCGTCATTGTGCTGAAGACCTACTGTCACATCGGGGATTACTTTTAATGATTTGACCTTTGATGTACGGAAGGCCTTATCTAAGAGGTGGGAGAGTGTAAGGAATTAACATTCCTTACTGCGCTAAACTACAGCGCGTACAACCGAAGACCTCGAACTTGCAGGTTCGGCCATTATTGTCAGCCCAAACCTCCCCGAGTCGTGTTCCGACACCCTCGATACCCAACCAAACCATTCACGTCCCGAGGTCCTCGCCCTAGCTCGTCATAAGCACGTTCGTGCCCTATTTTAGCCAGTTCGCTCGTCACTTGTAGGAACTTGATTTTTTCCGAGGTTCTATTCCCATTATTGAGTGGCTGTTCCATTCCTACTCATAACATATCAAGGATGACCAGCAACACCTTCGGGTAAGCTTTTAAGTATCATCACGGGGTCACCGCTAAAAGTCAACGTCGATGAGCTAAAGCAGAGAAGGAGAACGACCAGGAACAGCTGGTTAAAGCCGCGGTGCAAATATAGCCACCAAGGTTCAATTGTTTATAAGTTGAAAGGCTAGGTTACCTGGTGAGGCAGTGCTGGCTAGGCGAGAGCTCGCCAAAAGCCGTGCAAAAACTTGAACCAGAATGGTGCACTGCAAACCTCGAAAATTGTCACTCTGTTCCCCATGCGTTTATTCCCCTTGCCTTGTTTCCTTCCCCCGAGCCCATTTTGTTCCCCCCCAGGCCCCACCCCGCCCTCACTTTCCCACTTCCCCCACTCCCGCCACTGCATTTTCGAGCTGGAATATACCCAAGGGGCGATTTCGATTCCGCCTCGCGGCCCAGTAATTTCCGCGAGCGACGGTTTTCAAAATGTTTTCCACACCCCGCCCACAAAACTCCCCCTGCCTCTTCCCCCTAGCCCGCAACATCCACCTCGGACCCACCGGTAAGGCCAAAATCAAATTACACCGTGGCGAAACCACCAAATTCCCACCCAATCACGTGCTTCATTCATTCCATACCACCTCGCTAAACTCGCCAACACCCAATTACCTCTACGGGTTTAGGGTTTTTTTCAATCTTGGACGGCAGCTTTAAGAGTCAATAGCAGACCGGATCCCCCTACTGATTGGCTGGGTCGCCCAGATCTTCAGTGCCACCTCCAGGTTTACCAGTTCATGTTTATTGATGCTCCGATAGTCCTGGACGAATAGCAGGGGTGGGCTTGTGGACTACCCTGCGCTGGTGGAATCGTCTGAAGGAACAAAAAAAAAAAATTGATGTCGCGATTTCGCCAAGGTGCGGCGATAGGCAAACATGGCGCGGCGAGCTTTCGGCGACATTTGCGAGGGCTTCAAAATTTTCGTGAGGGAAAATTGTGGGCAACAACAGCTGCAGCTTTTCGGCAGATCGTGCGCGCTACTGTTTGGCAGATACAAGATCTTTGCAGCAGTTGGAGCAGAAAACTCATGGGTTACTATTGCAGTGGGAGAAGCGTGTTGCATTCACGGAATTTTTGGAGTGTCCCAGATATAAGGGGCTACTCGGGGGTTTTCGGATAGGACCTATTCGGGAGTCACCCGGAGGGATGCAAGGATAGGTGAACGTCGGCACGTCGCTAAACGTCGGGTCGTTTCCAGATGGGAAATTCTGCAAGTTTTGGCTGGAGCGGTAGCGAGGGTCCACGGGTTCCTGCCGAGCTGTACGGTTGTTTAAATCGAGGGGCTAAAATAGTGAAGGCGGGTCCAACTTGAAACCAAGGGACCCTCGGTTTTTTCTAAGGGGTTGTTAGCCTTACTCGGCAGAACCAGGGCAGTTCCATAACGCAGCCGCGTTGTTCAGAGCGAACATACGGGTCTAAACAGAACCCTGTCCACATATCTGAATTTGTCGCGCGGGCAGGTGCTTTTGCTGCTGAGTGACTGCCCGCCCCGAAACGACGTTTTCTTCTGCCCGCTCGCTTGTCCCCCCTATATCTGTTTGAGGGTCCCAATCAAGTTGGGCCCAACTAGAAAGATGGGTCACTATTATAACCTCTCGCTTTAACTACTAGCGCAGTGTGTCGGTGAAACTGGAAAAAAAAGGGACGTTTCTCGTAGCTGAGAACTATAACCGAGTTTTTTCTGGAGTACCTGCCATAACCGCGCGATGGGTGAACGTCTGCATGGCGAACCGGTCAGGAAAATTTGCAAAATATTCAGCAGCGGGTAACAGCACGAGGCTGATCAACGGCACATTGAGGAGCTGAATTCCGATCTACGGCGTCGATTGGAGCCAGGGTCTATTTAGCGCAGTTGCCCTGCGTATGGGGTCGCGCTGCCACTGGTCCTGACGTGTGGAGATTGCAAATACCCAAACAATTACGGGGTTGTAGACATTGAAGCAGTTTTTGTATTTAATTAAGATCAAGCTGGAGCTCGACTTATAAGCAGGGATTTGTGGTTGTTTAATCTAGTTTGCGGTGCAGTGCGGAGCAGTTCTGGATTTCTACAGCTGGGAGTGTACTCACAGTCTAGAGGTACTTACAGCCTCAACGACGGGAGAATTTCTGAGGAGGAGGGGGGAGAGAGCAGTTGTGCTGAATTTCTTTCCTCACCGACCTCCACAACAACGACGGTCAGATTCTGTTTGACCGACAGCATCGACGGACAAGACTCGTTCGAATTTCGGATTTTTCGCTGGCGTTTGGCTGTCTGGGAAATTCGACCAAGTTTGACGGCTGCGATCGATTACGATCGTTTCGACTCTTTTCGACCGTCGGATGGAATTCCTTGAAGAAGCTCAAGATTCTCAACAGTGGTGGCTTCACTACGAGAAGATTCAGTTGGAATTTCTTTGTTATTAAAATATTTGTGTGCTTATCTTGAAGGGGGGAGAGTGTAAGGAATGAGTAATTCCTTACTGAGGCGCACTGCTAGTGGGTACACCAAACGTACACGGCACCAGGCTAGGCCCTAGTTCCGTCACCGTACATGCTGCACCGAACCATTCCGCGTTTTTCCGAAGCGCTCCACGTCCTCGGATGCCTTCTCCGAACATGTGCATCACGCGGTTAGGATTCGCTCTGGTGTTTCTATATCTAGCCCTGTCACTCATTGTACCGACAATCTGTGAATCTGTAATTCTGAACTTCGATATTCACTTCCGCGCTACTCTTGGGTTTCCACCCATAACATGGATTAGTTCTTGGAGGGGACAATATTTGTACTTATATCCCCCCTCCCCTCTTCCTAGTCACATTTTTTCCGCTACTCTAAGGGCGGATTCCTACGAAGTTGCATCTACCCAAAGTTGGATCTAGACCAACCAAAGTTGGATCAGTGTAATGCTACAACGCGGATCTGCCATCCCGTGTAATGACTTGGCATCTCGTGACATCCTAATTGGCCCTGCGACTCAAGCGCAACAAGTGTGCGCCATATCCATGTGCGATTGTAACAGGTGGCTAGCTGGACAAACTGATACGGTGCGCCAATGCGCACCGCTAGGAAACAATAGCGGAACGGAATGTGACACAAAAGCCAGGCAGTCAAGATGTGCTCACCGCCACAACACAATCCCCCCCCCCAAAAAAGTGCAGAGTGCACTACCATACAGCCAGCGTGGCGGACGTCGTTGCGACGCGAAATAGAGAACACGATCCAGAAACTTGTAGACAACGCATCGAGGAGGAAAACCACATCACAACCTCCACGCAGCAACCTGTCGCTAGGAGTATATATTGAGCACATAGCCCAGGACCGACGTCAGGCCTGCCCACATCTCAATCCTCAGAGTAGAAACAAGAATAGGCTGTAAGCAACATGGTGCGCTAGCGTAGCTTTGACGACGGCTCCTGCCCGTTGGATCTAGATGAGATACCCTAGATAGCCTACATAAATAGGCAGCTTGCAAGCCAGGAGGGTTTATCGCGGCCGCTCCGTCACATGTCAGTGAGTACGCCAACACAGCAGCGCCCTACGCCCAACACCCCTCGTGTGCCGCTCCATCAGAAGATGCAGCATCGCCCCAGCACTGGCGAAGACGACGACATCGGCGCAACCGACGAGAGCGACGCCGATGTGGCCGACGACGACCGAAGAGGACGAGTACTACGAGCTCGCTGCCGCGCCAGTGCCAACACCCGTCACACCCTCTCCGAAGCGCGTGGCGCCCAGTACAAGGCGCACGACTGCAGCCGCGACGCCCGTCCGTACTGCGTCTGCGGCAGTCCTTCCAGTGAAGCCCTGCTCGTAGTGGACTTTGCACGAGTCGATGATGCTCAATGCCAGGCATTGTTTCATGAACGATGACCACGCATCGATGGCAGAGAAGCAGGGCTCCCAATACTGGGAGAAACTCATCGTGCACATTCATGGGTTGCATCCAGAATGGTGTCGTGAGATCGTGGCGTGCATGAGTGAGTGGAAGAGGCTGGTGATGCAATACTGCGACATCAAGAAGGGTGACCTGGCTTCGGGCGGCGAGGTGGTGCTCAAACTGCCGTGGTACAATTACGTGTACCTGGTCCTGAAACACACGGCGGTAGTGGAACTGCACGCCGTCGAGAGGGGAGGAGCTGGCGGACCCTGACGTGCACATCCCACTCGGACCAGCTACCCGTGATGGCATGTCTACGAATGGAGGTTTGTTATGTCAACAAATAATTTGTATATGTTATAGGCTAGCTAGGTGCATACTTATATAGAGTACAACCACTTAGGTTATATCCCTATGTACCACCTCATTCTAGACACTCATTCTCACATTTACATGGTATCCCACTAGGTTAGGTCTCCCCGCCCACCCGCGCTTCCGCCTTAGGCCTAGGCCTAGCCGCCACTTAGCGCCACACTAGCCCATACGTGCCCTCCCTCGGCCCCTTAGCCCCGTTAGCGGCCTCCTGGCCCCGTGCGCCCCGCTGGCCCCGTAGCACCCCGCCAGCCCCGTGCGCCCCGCCGACCCCGCTAGGCCCCGCTAGCCCTGCTGGCCCCGTCGCGCCCCGCCGGCCCCGCTAGACCCACTAGCCCTGCTAGCCCCTTAGCACCCTGCCAACCCTGCTAGGCCCCGCTAGCCCCGCTGGCCCCGTCGCGCCCCGCTAGCCTTGCTAGGCCCTGCTAGCCCCGCTGGCCCCGTCGCGCCCCGCCAGCCTCGCTAGGCCCTGCTAGCCCCGCTGGCCCCGTCGCACCCCGCCAGCCCCGTGCGCCCCACTGGCCACGTACGCCCCGCTGGCACTGTTCGCCCCGCTGGCCCGTTAGCGCCTTGCTGGCCCCGTTGAACCCCGCTGGCCCCGTGCGTCCCGCTGGCCCCGTGAGCCCCACTCGCCCCGTGCGCCCCGCTGGCCCCGTCGCGCCCCAGCTAGCCTCGTACGCGCCACCGGCCCTGTGCGCCTTCGCTGGCCCCGTCTCCCTCGCTGGCCCTGTGCTCTCCGCCGGTCCCCCAGCGCCACCGGCCCCTGATCTGCCAGCCACAGCTCGCCCCGGCCCAGCACCGACCAGCCGCCGCAGTGCCATCGAGCTGCCGTGTCGTTGCGCTGCCGCATCGCTCTGCCGCCACCGACCCACCGGCCTTGGCTCCCTTCTGAGCCGGCAAACATGCCGGCTGTCTCCACTGCTCCCCACCGCATTCCACCGCACTCCACCGCTCTCCCCCCCCCACTCCACCGCACTCCACTGCACTCCACCTTTCTCCACCGTTCTCCACCGCACTCCACCGCCCTCCACCTCTCTCCACTGCTTTCCTTCGCCTTTCCTCCTCTTCCTGTCAGCAGCATTCAGCAGCTGCAGTTGTGGGGATGGCGGACTCCCAGCTTCGCCTGGACGCCGAGGGTCAGGCGATAGACATCGAGGCATGGCTCGACGAACTCCGCCGTCACATTACAGGTCATCGCTAGGTCGGTCATTCTCTGGCTATTCATGTCGATGGCCTGCTTCCCCGCCCCGCTGCGCCTTCTGCCCTCCCTGCTGCCCCTACCACTGCTGAGCGTGAGGCCTTTTCCACTGCTGTGCTTGCTCGTGCTGTCTGGGACTCGCGCGACGCTGTCGCACAACTTGCCATTAGTCACGCCCTCCCCCTGTCTGAGCGTCCGTGCTTTACCACTGTAGCGAACACCGAGGAATTCTTTGCAGGCTACTCCACGCCCGCCTCCGCCTCTGCTGGCCACCTGATCCTCCCCATGCTATTCCCTGATCTTGCGTCCTTCCCCACTGTCGCCGACCTTGCCACCCACCTACGCACGCTTGAGACTAGCTACCGCGCTGCTAGCACTGAGGCTCAGCTCACTGCCTTTCCACCACCGCTGTGCGCTACCTTGTACCTCCTTGCCACTCGCCTCCCCGACCACCTAGCCACTGCCCGCGACCACTTCCTCAGTCAGCACCCAAGTGACCCTCACCCTTCCCGGCTTTGTCACAGCTCTGTCCGCGATAGAGACCCGCCAATGCATTATCGCTCCCAAAGCTCCAGCATTCCACAGGAAGGCAGTTCATACTTGGCCAGCTCCCTTTTCAAGTAAGCCCAGAGGTTGAGGTTTGACGAAGAAGGTCACTCAAGCACTACATACGCATGCTCTCCAAGTCATTCCTGCACTAGGCATGACAAATGCTCTGGGTCATTGTCCGCACCGAAATGACCTCAGAGGGGGAAATGTTGTAGAAATCGAGGGTCAATTCGAGTTTGTCGTACAGAAAGCCTCATAAAGGAGCCTGTCCATGTGCCCGTGAATCTTGCATATGAACCCACCCCCGCACATGTCATACATCCCCACACCATCATCGAGCCTTGTCCCCATTATTTACCGTCTATTTGATTTGGTGGCGCTGCAAGGTTGTGCCTTCATAAATCTAGGCAAACGTGCGGCCATTGGAGCAGAAGCAGTTGATCTTGATCCCATTTGACCAAATCACATGCTTCAAAACATTAGTTGTCCACCCATCTTACGACTCCATGAATTGCAGCCAGCCCTGGATTTTCTTCCAGAACAGTCGTGGCTTCTACGACTGTTGCACCGCTACTTGGCCCGCGGATCCTAGCATAATTTTAACGGAGCGAACGCGCGTGCGCCAGCGAAACCACCAGATGGGTCTTGATTTTTGGCAATGTTCTCGAGGTAATGGTAGAGGGTGAGGTTCTCGTAGAAAATCACATTACGTGCCGGTACCGTTTCTTTGTCTTCCACGTCGAAGATTTTCCATGCCTCGCAATGTTTTTCCACACCAAGGTGTAGACCCCATCTAGCCCGTTGCGAAAGTCTTCCAGCTCGTGCAATGTGTGTGGTCGGTACTGTACCATGCAGTTGAAAACTCGTAACAATTTTGTGCTGCCCTGCTTCCCTGTCCACAGCAGATGTGGTGATGCCTTGTTTGGCAGGGAGCTTGACGACAGAAGATTCTGCAGCATGACGGCGTGATTCATCGCTTCCGGCCACTACGAGTTGGGCTGACGCATCCCAGTCAACAGCTTCCTCATGGTGTTCTGCAGAGTTCTGTTCATCCTCTCGGCGACACCATTTTGTTGGTGAGCGTAAGGGAGGGTGACGAGCCTCTTGATCCCTCTCTCAGCAAGGTAGTCCTTGAAGCACTATGACTAGTATTCCATCGCCCCGTCTGACTGAAAACATTTCAGTTTTGTGTCTCCCTCTCGTTCTGCTGCAGCAAGCCATGCGACAAAGGAAGAGAAGGCAAGGTCGCATGACGGTAGATTAAGGTGCCAGGTGTACCATGTAGCGGCATCGACGAAGGTGATGACGTAGTTGAGGTTGGCCCGGCCGACTTCTCGTGGGATATGCAGAATATCGTTGTATACCTTTTCAAGAGGGGCGTACTCCGGTGCGCTAGGGTTGTGATGCGATGGGAACGTTTGACGAGAAAGATCTGCATCAAGGGAAATAAAGCAGGTGCGTCAAGGTCGGCGGAGTTCACGGCCATCGAGAAGTAGGAGAACGTCCTTGTCCAGGACGTTCGCACGAATGGCGTCCAGTAGGCATGAGTTGCCAGGATGTCCTAACCGCTGATGTCTGATTTCTTCGCTCGCCTTGTGTCCCACTGATCGAAAGTACATGTGAGAGTACGACCCCGTTACACCACTTGGCCTTTTCTTATTTCCTTCCTTTTTCATTTCTCTTTTATTCCATCTCCTTTGGTTTCCTATTCTTCCCTTTCCATTAACCTTTGGTTTATCCTGCTATTATAATTATATCACCGACCAGGCTTGGGATGTACTGGTGCGCTCTATCTAGCGTAATCTTGCTGTAATCCCTTAAAGCCAATAGCCTCGCGTGGCTATACGCAGGGTGATTCTATATTCTAGAAGGGTCTATTCCCTTAGGCTAAGATAAACCTGGTTACCTGATGTACTCTGGAAGTATAAAAGCGCCTTGTACTGATCGATAGTGCAACCTTTCCTCGACACATTCGATCCTGTGACACTTGGTAATCAGAGCTTTTTTCACTCGGCCGCGCTCAACAAAGCAGCAGGAGCGGGAAAACCTGCCTCGAAAAACCGCCGGGGGCGACCAATTCGACGCCGATTCTGGTAAGCACCAGCTCCGCGATTTTCGAATTACCCCCTCCGTGCGTGTTTTGAACAGGATGGCAACCTTCGACAACACCAAGGTTACCCAGCAGCTCTTCGCGCGCATCGCAGCCCTTCAGGAGGAAATGCGAGCGGATCGCGAAGCGTGGCGAAACGAGTTCGAGCGAGTAACTCGACTCGCCGGAGCGCAGCACGAGACGACAACGGCGACGACGCAGCAGTCGCAGCAGTTTCTCGAGGCTCCGAAACCGCGCCCACCTGAGCCGTTCGATCCGAGCGATCGAAACTCCGACGCCCGCAGATGGATCGCCGGGATGGAGATCTACTTCGCAGCCGTCGGACGGAGCTCGCCAATCTGGGACGGTCAACGTGTACGACTCGCGGCGACACTGATGCGAGGGCCGGCACTCGAGTGGATTGGCGACAACAGTACCTTCATCCACGGTGAAGCCACGTGGCAGCAGTTCCGCGCTGACCTGCTTAAACGCTTCGAGCCGATAAATTCCAGTTTCCTTGCCTGGGAAAAAATTCATCAACACCGACAGTTCGGGAGTGTAGCGCAGTACACGCAGCAGATGGAGGAATTTTATAACCGCATTCCCGACCTGACCGAAGGGGAAAAAGTACAATCGTACCTCGCCGGGCTGAAGACCGAAGTCAAACGACAAGTCGCAGCGTCAAACTACGCGAGCTACAGTGACGTCGTTTCGGCAGCGGAGCGCTTCGACATGGTCAACGCCGGAACACGACGGACGCACGTCGGCAGTACGCGACACGGCGACCTCTCGGCTCACCCCACGTTTGCCGACCCGATGGAAGTCGACAGATTCGAGGGGCGGCCACGTCCGAAAAACACCAATTACACGTGTGATTTTTGCGGGGTGCCGGGTCATCGAATCTTCGACTGCAGCAAAATGAAAGCCGCGCGCGCAGAGTATCGGGCACGCAACAGTGGCGGAATTCCTTCAGCCAATCAGAAGCCAAAAAACGGGAGTCGCCAGTAATTGCGGATCTAGCTGGCGAAAATAAAAAGATCCGAAAGCGGCCGCGGGATTCCGGGAAAATCAACTTCGACGAAGCTGATTCGACGCGAGATGGAGGAAATGATGGGGGAAAATCTCCACCCCACGACCAGTCTTCGCCAGGGAAAATCGCCGAGGAAAAATACGACTCCGCGAAAAAAGACTCTGCCAAGACAGGGAAACTCCTTGAAGACCCAAGAAATTATAAGAATTCGTTAAAGTTATCTTATAAAGATGCTTTAATGAAAACTTATGATTTTCGAGGAGCCAGAGCCTTGGAGAAATTTCGGGAGGGACTCCAAAAGAAGCAGACAGCTGTGGAGATCATACCGGTACCGGAGAACTTGGGGAAAAAATTCAGGAGTGTGGAAAGAAGCCGACCTTTCCACGGAGTCAACATCCTCTCCCGACACCAGCCCACAACGACTACCCGTTCCCCAGGGAAGACGTCGGTGGAGCTGAAGCAGCTCAAGAGGAAGCTGGGGGTCTATAAGAAGCTGCACAAACCCAAAAAACATCCTCCGGATGCATCCAGTTCTTCGGCATCAGTGACGCGCACACTCGTTAGGGAAACTCCGGGCCCTGGAGAAGAGCCGTTCTCCAAGCAGCCTCGGCCAGCTGCCAGCTCAGGAGTAGATAGCAACACAAAGGTGTGTACGGAATATTGG
The DNA here is from genome assembly GCA_027943415.1 of Closterium sp. NIES-67. Lineage (NCBI taxonomy): Eukaryota > Viridiplantae > Streptophyta > Zygnematophyceae > Desmidiales > Closteriaceae > Closterium > Closterium sp. NIES-67. The sequence continues at coordinate 76,998 of BQMB01000051.1, forward strand.
GATGTACCCTATGACCCAATCAATGAAACTATCTTTGGGTACTCCGAGCAACGACTGCCCCTCATGCTCGAGGTCATCTGCAAAGGACGACGCCTCCAAGCACTCGTGGACAGCGGAGAATCACACACCGTCTGCGACAAGGTAGTGATCGACCAACTTCGGGAAGAGTACAAGCCTTCAGGATTCTCTGCAACGATGGTGGACGGCAGCAAGTTACCAGTACACGGCGAAGCAGTGCTACACCTACAAATTGGACCACTGCGCTGGAGACCTGCACTCCCCATCACCAACATCAAAAGGCTTGACTTGATCTTCGGGCGAGACTTCCTAAGAAGATTCAACCCCGAGATCAACTGGGTGAACCGCACCGCAAGCATCTACAACAATGGACGGAGAGTACAGCTACCCAACTGGGACGATACAGGAGATATCCCAGTGGAGACACTCGCACGATTCGAGAAGGACGTGAAGCGAACCGACACAGGGTTCCTGGCAATAGCAACAGAGGCGAAAAACGACAGGGAGAGAACCTCGGAACCTCCAGGAAAGATCAAGGAATTATTGAAGGAGTTCCAAGATATTCTTCCGGACGATCTTCCGAATGAGCTACCACCATACCGAACGCATCAACACGAGATCGTGGAGGAACCGGGTTCGAAGCCGACCTTCCGAGCACCATATCGGCTCAGCCCTACGGAGCTGACCGACATGAAAAAACAAATCGAGTATCTCCTAGCCAAAGGACTCATCCGACCATCCACTTTGCGGTACAGTGCCCCAGTACTCTTCACACCGAAACCAGACGGAAGCCTGCGCATGTGCATCGACTACCGAGCTCTTAACAAGCAGACCATCAAGAATAAATATCCGATACCACGAATCCATGACCTGCTTGACCAGCTTCGGGGAGCTACGGTATTTTCCAAACTGGATCTGCGGTCCGGATACTGGCAAATACGCATGGCAGACAACTCTATCCACAACAACGCCACACATGCCGCTACTGGACAGACGCCGTTCTTCCTCTGCTACGGACGCCACCCACTCACACCACAGAAACCGACAGCATCAGCTACAGTCCAACCAGCACATGATTTCATCACAACCATGCATCAGCTTTGGGATCGGACCCACAAGCGCCTACTCAACATTCAACAGCAACAGAAGTGCCAAGCCGATCGCCATCGCAACGATCACACCATCACGGTGGGAGACCAGGTGCTTCTTGACACCCGCAACCTGGACATCAGCCATCTCCCATCTAAACTTCGACCTCGCTTCTGCAGGCCTTTTCTCGTTGAAGCACAGGTCACTCCTGTTACCTTCCGCTTACGCCTGCCAGCTTCTAAAGCCCTATCGGGAGCTGGAAGATAACATGAGTGGTTGGGTTGGCAAGGTAACAGGAGTGACCTATAGCTGTGGAAGATTCACAACACCTTCCACGTCCAACTTCTAAAGCCCTATCGGGACCCGAACACGATTTTCGTTAGACGCCAACCGCCGCCGCCACCGCCCGTCCTCGTCCAGAATGAACCCGAGTACGAGGTCGAGTCCGTGCTCGCACACCGCCGTCGTCGGAATGGCACCGTGGAGCTTCTCATCCGTTGGAAGGGTTATGATCCTTCTGAGGACAGCTGGGTACCTGAGTCCGACATGGGTAACGCCCGTCGTCCTCTGCATGACTACCTTGTCAAGCAGGGTGTTACTTCTACCACCCAGCTTTGAGGGGGGGAAGTGTGAGAGTACGACCCCGTTACACCACTTGGCCTTTTCTTATTTCCTTCCTTTTTCATTTCTCTTTTATTCCATCTCCTTTGGTTTCCTATTCTTCCTTTTCCATTAACCTTTGGTTTATCCTGCTATTATAATTATATCACCGACCAGGCTTGGGATGTACTGGTGCGCTCTATCTAGCGTAATCCTGCTGTAATCCCTTAAAGCCAATAGCCTCGCGTGGCTATACGCAGGGTGATTCTATATTCTAGAAGGGTCTATTCCCTTAGGCTAAGATAAACCTGGTTACCTGATGTACTCTGGAAGTATAAAAGCGCCTTGTACTGATCGATAGTGCAACCTTTCCTCGACACATTCGATCCTGTAACAGTACATGTCCGAGTTGGCATAAAAGGCGGAGACAGTCATGACGCTTTGATGCTGCTCGCGAGGATGCGCCTTCAGCTGCTCGGTGGTGGTCGGCAGCGGCTCATCAACGGGTGGTGTGTCAGGTGGAGCTTCCTAGACGAATGGTGCCGACGAAGTTCCAGCGATGGAACTTTCAGGAAGTGCTCGTGGTGGTGCTTGTTGTTCTGCTGCGTTGAATAATGGTGGTTCTTGTTCCTCTGCTTCGCGCATCACCGCTAATGCTCATGTGCTTTCCGCTTCAGGTATCAGGTTGGAGTAACAGAAGCCGTCGTGGTCAAAACCGTGATCGAGATCCGGCAGGAGCGTCCAGGACCTGAAGGAGACTACGCCATCGTTGCCAGCAGTCCCGCAGTCTACAACGAAGTCCAAGACGAAAACTCCATGCTTCTGGATAGCAATACCAATGAGGAGACCACCCTGGGAACGTGGTAGAGACGGAACTCTTGATCGAAGCGCAGGAATCCGTGCAGGCTGCTGTAGCTCCCCATGCAGATGTGCGCCTCAACATGTTGTTCCCTCGCACTGCCATTATCAATGAGACAATTTCGCAGTGTCCCGGCTCTCAAAACACCTCAGCCACAACAGAGTTCACCCTCGACAGTGGGGCCACTCACACGGTTCTCAAGGAAGAACACTCCTTCAAGCCATACGAGACACCAATCCGTCTACTAGGAGCAGACTCCAGTTTCACAACACACGCCAAGGGCTCCTCCAAAGTTCCGTGCCAAGCTTTTCCTTCGGGCAGTGTCACCGGCATGTATGTTCCCACACTATGCCACAATCTCGTGGCCCAACACGAGCTCCAACGGGCAGGCATCACCACGATCTTCCCAGCACACTCGGATCACTGTGACCTCCTCGACCCTAAGTCCAACAAGCTCCTAGCACGCTTCACACTCAACAGCAGCAAGCTCTACACGCTGCGTTCACCTGCACCTCTCGCCGCCCTCTCCCAAGCGCAAGCTGCCAACACCACTCCGTGTTCCTGTCGCAGCTGCACCAACCCAACCATTCTCTACCATCATCGCTTGGGTCACCCCAACTTCCGTACGCTTGCCGATATCGCTTCCAGGAAACTTCTTCTTGGCCTCCCGTCGGCACTTCCTCCACCAACAAACTCACCTGCACCCACCTGCCCAGACTGCACCAAAAGCAAGCTCAGGCAGCAGCCGCACCCTTCCTCCCCATCCGTTGCAGCTGCTCCGCTGGACCTAGTGCACATGGATGTCAGGGGCCCAGCTCCAGTCGCATCCCGTGGCGATCATCGATTCTTTCTTACACTAGTCGATGACAACTCAAAATGTTTCTATGCACCTCTTGCACACCAACGCAGAGGCACCTGACGTCATCATGGCATGGGTGCGCCAGGCTCAAGTCACGTTCGGCACTCCTCTGAAGTGCCTCCATTCTGATGGCGGGGGAGAATTTTGCAATGGCAAACTCGATAACTTCTGCGCGGCCCAAGGGATTCGGCAAGCCTTCACGCTCCCCAAAAGCCCGCAATAGAACGGCATTGTAGAGAGCCGCAACCACACCTTGGTTCAAATCGCTCGCTGCCTCCTCAGTCACGCCAACGCACCACGGTCACTCTGGGATATGCCCTCTTCCATGCGGCACTCCTCTACAATCTTTATCCGCATCCCCACCGGCCCGACACCACACCTACCACTCTCTGGCTTGGGGCCACGCCCTCCGCCCGCTCTCTATGGGTCTGGGGGTGTACCGCGTATGTAGTGCTCAGCCCCCACACGCGCAGGAAGCAAGGTGGCAAGCTTGGTCCTAAATCCCAAACCTACATGTACCTGGGGCACAACTCTGACTCCCTTGACTACCTATTCCTCAACCCCATCACCAAACAACTGATTCGTAGCTGTGATGTCGTCTTTGATGAGACACGCCCCTTCCACTCTGCGACCACGGACGAGCCTCGTCCACCTCCCCCGACGCTTGTATGGGCAGACTTCGATGCCCCACTTCCGGCCGCTGCCCCTTCTCCGGGGCCTTCTCCATCAGACGTGTCTCACCCGGCCTCCCTGGTATCCTCCGCAGTGGCACCTCCTCCTGCTCCGCCTTCCCCGCGCGTCGAGCCTGGCTCACCAGTCTCCTACCGGAGGCGCCCAGTCCCTGCAATCCCACCGCAGCTGCCTTTGTCTCCGGTCTCTAGTCGCACTCGTTCCAAGGCACCGGCTCCGCCTCTCGCCTGGGGACCAGCCGCCTTCTCCATCTGGTGTTCGGTCACCCCGCCTCCTCCTGCCGGGGGTGATGTCCCCTCCATCCGTATTCCCCCCCGTGCACTTCTAGAGGACAGGCATGAGGAGTTGTTTGACCTTCACGCGGTCTGCCAATTTCTCTCTCAAATCTTCCCGGACATTACTGACTGCCCTTCCCTAAACTTCACCGAGAACCCGACCATTCCGACTCCTCGCACAAAAGAGGAAGCTCTCTCGGGGCCTTATAAGAAGGAGTGGAAGGCAGCAATTGATGTGGAGAACGAGGCGTTCATTCGCAACAACAGCTTTGACAATGTCGTCCCCCCTTCCGGTGTTAACATCGTCGGCGAAAAATGGATCTTTCGAGTCAAACAACTCCTGGGCGAAGCTTCACTGTTCAAGGCACGATTCGTGGCGAAGGGTTTCACCCAGACGGAGTATATCGACTTCTCCGAAACCTTCTCGCCCACGGCCAAGCTCCCGACTGTGCGCGCTCTTCTTGATATAGCCGCTCGCGGCAACTTCGAGATCAAGTCCATGGACGCCTCCTCCGCCTTTCTCCAAGGCCAGCTCAAGGAGGATGTTCACATGGAACGCCCATCGGGGTTTCCTAGCACTTATCCTGCCAACACAGTGTGGAAGCTGAAGCGCCCAGTGTATGGCCTCAAGCAGGCTCCTCGTAAGTGGCACAACAAGGTGAAGGAAGTCCTCCTCGCACTTGACTTCCATCCCTCCGCCTCAGACTCCAGTCTCTTCATTCGTCACTTCCCCGAGCCCTTCTACATCCTCGTCTACGTCGACGACTTCATTCTAGTCACCAGAGATCCAGCCGAGATGGCACATCTCCAGTCTGCTCTCAGCTCTGCCCTTCTCATGAAGGATCTTGGTGACCTCAAGAACTACCTGTGGATGGAGATTACTCGTGACCGCCAGGCTTGTACGATCACCCTCTTCCAGGAGTCCTACATCGACAACCTTCTCAAGCGGTTCGACATGGACTCGAGTCACTCTGTCTCCACTCTAGTCCCACTACAGCATCAGCTCACAACCCCTCCGATTCCTTTTCCTGACGTCTGTAAGAACCCGTACCCTGAGCTAGTCGGTTCACTCAGGTATGCCATGATGCGCACTCGACCAGACTTGGCTTACCCGGTTAGTGTTCACTCTCGGTACGTCTCCCCCGGACGCTACACTGCCTCCCATTGGTCTGCAAGCAAGAGGGTTCTCCATTATCTACAAGTCACCAAGTCTCCCATCCTCACTCTCGGTGGTACCTCTCTAGTCAAGCTCGAGGGATACACAGACTCCTCATGGGCCGATGACCAAACTGACAGACGCTCCTCCCAAGGGTACTGCTTCACCCTTGGTAGCGGAGTCATCACCTGGCGTTCCACTCGGTCCTCTGCAGTCTCCCTGTCGTCCTGCGAGGCCGAGCTCTACACAGGCACAATGGCTGCTCAAGAGGCACGCTGGCTCTCCTTTCTCCTCGCTGAGTTAGGCTACCCCCAGCAGTCGCCCACCCTGTGGTGTGACAACCAGAGCCCCATTCACCTTACCAAGGATCCTGCATTCCACTCTCGCACCAAGCACATCGAATTCGTCATTTCTTCATCCGAGATCTTGTTCAGAGTGACCAGATGACAGTACGGTACATCGCCTCAGATTGCAACCTCGCCGACCTCTTTACAAAGGCTCTTGGCAAGGCTGACCACCATCGCCTTCTTCGTTCCATGGGGCTATGTGCTCCTTGACCAAGTTTGCAATCTATGGGGGTGTGTTAGAAATAGATTGCAAATCCCACTTTTGTACTTATACTTTTATATCTTAGTTTAGGTTATGAATGTTCTAGTGGGTTGGGGTGTACTCACAAAATCCCAACCTCACCCATTGTGATCCTCCCAATCTCCAATTACCCAATTGGAGATTCCAGAGATCCCTGTGGGGATTCCCTCCGATTCCCCCTTTGATCTATTCTCTCATCTTGCCATGTACTTATAGATGAGAAATTTTTTGTAATGAAAAATTTACAGATTGTGATTCGACTAGAAGAGGAGTTTGCTGTAAAGGAGACAAACTCCTTCATCTATTGGCAGGTCTTTCAGACCTGCCACCTAGTCTCATTTGCATTTTTTTGTTCCAACTTGCATACCACCAGCACACTCTAAACCTCTCTTATGCCCAGATCTGGGCATAGGAGTCTCTTGCTGCAAGACGTTTTTTCTGTTAGATTCTCTACAATGGTCAGCGGACTTATTTCCGCTGCAAGTGGTAGGCCTCCCGCTCCTCGCGTGAATACTAGGAGTGGTGGAAGGCGTGGGTCCCCTGTACGTGAGGGGGACCGAAACTCTTCCTCTCAGCATAGAGAACGCTCTCGTTCTCCTCGTCCTGGCGGAGGTAACGGCGCCGTTACCGCTTTGGATTTGCTGAGTGGCGCGCGTCAAGACCCTGTTCAGCACGTCGAAAACGTGGTGGGGGACGCGGATCGTAACACGTCACGCAATCGCGACTTCCCCCCCGGATTTCAAGGTGAGCGGCGTAACGAGCAGAACCGTGTCGACACGAACCCGCCTGCCGAAAATGCCCCGTCACGCCCCCCACCTACCGAACGCAATCATGACGGTCCTGTGCGCGAGGACCACAATCATGATCGTGATCCTGCGCGCGCAGGGCGTCATCATGAGCGCGATCTCAACGCCCCAGCGCCCCAGATTCTCCAGGATCGCCAGAATCGGGACCGGGATCGCGCAGATCGCCGGACGGATTTTCCCCCTGCTGCAGCGAATCCACGCGAAAATCCGCAGATCTCGACCCCTGGAGCAGCAGATATCACCGAAATGATTGCGCGCCTGGATCCTGCAGCCCAGCGCAATCTTCAGCGAATCTTCACAGGAGCTGCTGCTGGCGAACGCGTTACAGCACGCTCCACTGCATCCACAGCGCCTCATTCTGCAGAAAATAATTCTGCTCGCTACACCGACAATAATGTTTACGCCGGCACCAACAATGAGGCCATTCACCACGTTCTTGGTCTTCTTGCAGCGCTCCAGCGTGGCAATGGCGCCGATCCAGCACCGCCTCCGGAACCAGCACGCGTCGCAGTGGCGGCAGCCCCACGCTCTCGCCTCCCGGCGCCCGCCCCCGAGCCCGTGGACGACGAAATGGACGAGGAAGCACCCTATGCCACGGTCGACGAAGGTAATGCTGCCCGCCCAAAATCCGCTTCTGCAGCGCTCGCCCTTGCTCCTATTCCACCTGCACGTCCTCAGTTGCGCTCTTCCTTAGTTAAAAGCGATGGCATTCGTACGCAACTTTTTAGTTTTGAGCGCATTCAAGCTATTGCACGTCATGCTATTTCGGTTTTACCACCCGATGGTGGTGAACAAGCCACCGACTATCTCCAGCAGATAGTAGAGGAGGCGGAAGAAAAGATTCATTTTTTGTTTACCGCCGATCAACGCGGTTTTGAAGTGGCCAATATGGCCCTTAAGATCAAATACGGGGAAGTGGTAGAGGATAAGAATGCCAAGGCTGCTTCTCAGATTGTAACGGCTAGCAAGAAGAGGCCCACTCGGCCCACCCATTCCACATCCCGTCCTGAACCCCCTCTTCGCCCTCGAGGCCAAGGGGAGCGCCTTTGGAACACATGGCGTAGGGACGGCGACGGCCGTTGTTTCTATTGTCGTGAACCCGGGCATGGGATGGCTAATTGCCCCCAAAGAGGCCAAGGGGCCAATCGGCCGGCTAAGATTGTGTAAAGATTGCTTAACCTCTCCGATGTTGTAGCGTTCTTAATATATTAAAAAAAAAAAGAGAAAAAAAAAAAGACAACAACAACAACAAAATACACATTGATTATTGCACTCAAGTAAGATTAATACGCGCGTCATACGACCACATGGTCTCGCCCGTTGGGCCTGTGCAAGAAGACATGAACGTGCCCACAAGACGCTTACACAATGTGTGTGTGTCCTCTAAAGACTGCCGTTGATAAGACTCATGACAAGATTTCTATGTCATCACCATATATGACCACCAACTACAGCCCAGTATGCCAAGTTGACATGCCCAATCCAATGGTTTATTAATTAAGGGATGACGTGGCCGAAGAAAATAGCGAGCGAGTGGGCACCTATAATTAGCGTTTGCCTTCCTTCCCGACAAAAAAAAAAAAAAAAAAAAAAAAAAAACTCCCTTGTTGAGGTCGGAACTAAATGAGGTGAAGCACCTTCCTGACTCTCTACCGTCCCTATTTGTCTTCCCTCTCCCACCAGAGCTCGGAACCATTTCGGCCTATGCCGATGATGCAACCAAGATTACCCGCATGCAAGGCCGCCTCCGTGACCGCGCTGCATGGTGGTGCGCCTGGTGCGACAGCCGCTTGATTCTATCGGTGATTACATATGGATATCGCCTACCATGGGTTGCCTCTGAGCCCCCCCGTCTCGTACTAAGAATCATGCCGGTGCCTTGCAATTCACATCTTTCGCTGTAGGTGCAGTGGCCGAGCTTCTCGCCACCGGCGCAGCTCGGGTCGTACCTCCTTCCGCAACCCTTATATGCGTTAGCCCATTAAACGTGATTGTCCAACCCTCTAAAAAGAGGTTGATATTGGACTTGCGGCATGTCAACTCATTCCTCTCGGTGCCTCGTTTTCGATACGAAGGACTTACTCGCGTTCCTGATTTGGTGCAAGAAGGCGATTGGCTATTCACCATCGATCTCAAATCTGGGTACCACCACGTCGACATCCACCCCGCCTTTTGGCGGTTTCTCGGATTCTCCCTGCAAGGGCAGGACTACCAATTCCTCTCCTTGCCTTTCGGGCTGGCTACAGTGCCATTTGTGTTTACTCAGTTAATTAAGCAACTCTCCAAACGCTGGCGTAGCCATGGCATCCGCCTTATTCCATACGTCGATGATATCCTATTCATTAGTGCCACTCGAACGGAGGCACTTCACAACCGCTCCATAATCATCGCCGACCTTGCAGCCGCGGGCTTCGTAGTGAATTTCAAAAAATCACAACTCGCGCCGGCACAATCTTTGAAGTTCTTGGGCCTCTTGCTGGACACGCGCACCACCACATTCTCTGTCGATGCGGATCGGCGCGATCGGCTGTTTGCCGAGCTGGATGAATTAGGCACACTCGGCGCTAACGGGCGTCGCATCCCTGTTCGCCGCGTTGCCCGCATCACCGGCATGTTGGCCTCCATGTCCTTGGCACTTGGCACCGTCGCGCGCGCCTTCTCCCACCACCTTCTCGCTCAGATCGCCGAATGCCACTCATGGGGGGCGGCCATTCTCCTAACCCCTGAGTCTGTTGAAGAGCTGCGTTTTTGGCTCACACTGTTCGACATTTTCAACGGCGCCCGCTTCCACAACCCGCATTTGTATGACGTTGTCATGTACGTGGATGCTAGCGACCATGCCTGGGGGGCTTGTTATTCCGCGCCGGATGGTCGTGTCGGCTCGCTCTCCTCCCCGCTGCCTCTAGCCTTCTTGGGCTCGTCCAGTACCCTTCGCGAGTTGGCCGGAATCTTTTGGTCCCTTTCGGCCTTTTCTGTCGAAATCCGGCGTTCGCACATCTTGCTCCGCAGCGACAGTCAGGCGGCCTACTACATCCTCCAGAAGGGAGGCTCTCGCCGTCCCGAGCTTACCTTCGTATGCCGCGCGATTATTCAATTGTGCGTGCGCCATATGATCCGTCTCACGGTCCAATGGATTCCCTGTGCGCTGAATACTGAGGCCGATGCTCTGTCCAAGATTGAGCTCCACGACGACTACTCCTTGACACGTCCTTGGTTTCTGCTGCTGGAGAGGCATTGGGGGCCTCATACCATCGACTTGTTTGCATCCCCTGCCAATGCGCAGCTCGCTCGTTTCTGCTCCCTCGAGTTCTCACACTCGGCGGTTGCGCAAGATGCCTTTTCTATTAACTGGGGACACGAGAATTGCTTCGCCTTTCCTCCACCCGCCCTCATCCCGGCTGTCCTAACTCATGCCCGTCGCTCGCGCACTTCTCTCACTCTCGTGATCCCATATTGGCCTAGTGCTTTTTGGTGGCCTTTGCTAAGCCTGGACGGCTTCACTTGGGGCCCGGAGGTCGTTATGGCCCTTCGCCTTACCCTGGGTGCTAGTTGTTTACGTGTTGGCAGTGACCGTTATGCCTTTAGCGGTGCCGGTCTTCCGAACTCTCCAATGTATGCGCTTCGTTTTGCATTCAACTAATGTAGCATTTTATTTCACTGCGCAGGCTCATATATTGGTCGATTATTGTCGGACCTTCTCACACTCACCGTCGATCTTCGGGCAAAGTCTACCCTTCGCACTTATGAACCCTATTGGCGACAGTTTCGAGCCTTCTGTTTGGCGCACTCACTTCCCTTCCTTCCCGCCACCGACCTGACATCGGCCCTCTTTCTGCTGCACTCGGTCCGTCGCGGCGCTACCGTCTCAGCTGTGCGCACTGTGTGTTCCGCCATATCCTGCGCCCATTGGCTGGTCGGCCACCCCTCCCCGATTCACGGCCCCTTTTCTTCGCAAGTCAAGGATTATGCCATGCGTCATTGTGGCAAGCCATCTCAAGCGAAAGAGCCCATTCCTCCCGCCAAGATTTACGATATCTGTGACCTCTACTTCTCCTCGCATGATCCGGCCACATTCCATCGGGGCCTTATTCCCCTCCTCATGTTCGCAGCCTTCCTTCGTTTCTCTGATCTCATCTCCCTCCAGTGGCGCCAGATCGAGTTCGATCGGGACTGCATGTGGTTGTTCATCCCCCGTTCGAAGACCGACCAAGCGGGCACCGGTGTTTGGGTCCCAGTGGCTGTTTCTTCTGCCCGCCACTGTCCGGTGTGGCGTGTCCAACAGTTCCTCTTCCTGGCTGGCTATTCTCCGCAGACCCTTGGCCCCCTTATTCGTATATTTCAGCCAGGTGCCCGAGCTTCCCCCTCAGATCGCCCTCCCTCGTACGCCGCCATTCGGGGTTAGTGTCGAGATGCTTTCTCCCGTGTCGGCCTCAACCCAGCCCTCCTGGGCACCCATTCTTTCTGCAAGGCAGCTGCGACGGTCGCTGTTGATGTTGGAGTCCCCGACCGGCTTTTCAAGGCCCTCGGCCGTTGGCGAAGTGATACAGCCAAGGAGCTTTACATTACTCAGCTTGACCGCGAGCTAGTGGCCGCTTCTCGCATGCTACAAGATCCTACTCGCTCGAGCGCGACCGATCGGTACCAGGCCACCCTTGAGCGCCACCGTCGACGCCCTCACACTTGATGTCTCGTTCGACCTATGACGACTGCACTGCACACTCCTCTGAGGTCGTGTCACAATATGAGAAATTTTTTGTAATGAAAAATTTACAGATTGTGATTCGACTAGAAGAGGAGTTTGTTGTAAAGGAGACAAACTCCTTCATCTATCGGCAGGTCTTTCAGTCCTGCCACCTAGTCTCATTTGCATTTTTCTGTTCCAACTTGCCCACCCTTCCCTCCCTCGCTTTGATAACTAGCATGGCCGCTCAGCCTTGTTCCCTTGCCATGTATTTGCCCTATCTAGTGTGCTGTATTATGGAGCTATGATATGCTATGACGACTGCACTGCACACTCCTCTGAGGTCGTGTCACAATAGCCTTGTGCTCCTTACCTAATCAATCATTTTAGCTCTATTTCTTACAACCCGTACTGTAATACCGGGACGATTATTTGTCCTCGCTGTCGCGCTGACTTGACTCTTGTTCTTCCGACTGTTGAGTTGCGAGGTCAATGGTCTGCGATCGTTGCCCTTTCGTGACCTCTGTGACGTGTCGTCAGACTGCGTCAACTGTCAGAGATACTGTAGCAGTATTTGACTCGGTAATCCTCGATTTTGTGCCTTTCGTGTGTCGTGACTGCAAGTGAGACTAAGTCCTTGTATAATTTCCAACAAGTATACACCGACATGGTTGTACGTTCACATACCTAGCTGTAACAAGGCTCGTGAGAAAACTTGCAAGCAGGATGTTACAATATACAAATACTAGCTACAAGTGAGCCCTCTTCCCAGAGGATGGTAGTGAAGCCTATCAGCATGTGTCCCCAGCCCGCCCGTCCACCATGTGCTTCTCCTCCGTCACCTGCTCCTCTGACCCCCCCACACCACTCCCCTCTGCACTCGCCCCAGGCCCCCTGCTCTCCTCCTGCTCCACTCCCGCCTCACCGCCAATCAAACGTCCCTCATTGGTGCATGCAGCTGCGCTGGTGCTGGTGGCAGCGTTGGATTGCCGGTGGCGCCAGTCGGAGAAGGATGGGGAGATGGCGACGGGGGACGCAGGGGAGGCTGGGTGTGAGGATGGGCTGCTTGGATCAGAGGGAGGCGATGCGAGGGGCGCCGCACAAACGGATGGCGCCACGGTGCTAGCAGCCTCTGCTGCCGCGGTGCACGTGCCATGCGATCCTTCCCTGCTCGCGCCGTGTAGTCCCTCGGGACTTCGTGCACTGCTGCCGTCGGCTGCTGCCGACCCTGCTGCTGCCCCTGCCATTCCTTCCCTCAGGCTCACCTGTGCATCCTGTGGCCCACACCCATCAACACGCCCCTCCTGCTGCTGCTGCTGTTGCTGTGGCATGCGCGCATGAGCATCAGGCGCAGCAGCAGCGGCAGCAGGCTGCGCAGCATCAACCCCACCTGCGTCCACTGCACCGGCACTTCTGGCCCTCACCATGGGCCCAGCCATGCCTCCCGCGTGCTCCATGCCCTGCCCCATGCCCATGCCCAAACCCTGCCCAATCCCGTCTCCAATGCCCATCCCCATACCCATCCCCACGCCCTGAACGCCGGCACACACGTGGCCGCCGTGCAGCACTGAGGGCATGGAGTTGGCGCGCACGGCGGTGCTGGGCGCGCCGTGCATGCTGCTCTCCAGGATCAGCCCCACCACGCGCCCCTCCTCCTCCTCCTCCCCGCCGCCGCCGCCGCTACCAGGGAACTCAGCAGTGGCGGCCCGAGCAGCGCCAGGGAAGGCAGGCGCGTGCAGGCTGCCAGCAGCAGCAGGGCTGGGCGCAAAGAGGAAGTGGGTGGCAGCAGCGGCGGAGGCGGGGAGCGAGGGCAAGGGGAAGAAGTGGTTGCGCAGGTCGGAGAGGAAGCCGTGGCCGTGGAACGAGGGGGACGACGGCGACAGGGCGGGGGGGGCGTGGGTGGGGGGGAACGGCAGGTACACGCCATGGGCGGCCAGTGGCATGGCGGATCCTGTGGGTATTAGAACAGTGGGGTCAAAGTGTGCCGCCATTTCGTCACCGCCTCCCTGCTCCCCCCGCCCTGCCCCCCTTTCCCCAACGGCGCCCTCCATCCTGTCGTCCAGCCCCACCACGCGCCCACTGGAGGCCGTGCGCAGCAGCGGCCCGCCTGCACGCATCCACGCCAGTGCAGCGCTCTCCCTCTCGCCATCGCTGTCGCTGCTCTCGCCCGCCACCGCCGCTGACCCACTGCCTCCAGCCCCGTGGCCACCCGCCAATCCTGCAGCGCCAGATGTCCCCATGGCAGGCGGTGCAGCGGCGCCCCCGTCGTCGTCCAGCGACCCCCAGGAGCCGGCGCGGGCGAACTGGTTCCACGAGGGGATGCGCTTCGCAAACGACCCGCACGCCCCCCCGCCCGGCACCGCACCGCCCGACGCCGCACCTGGCCCCGGCCCTGCCGCCACAGGCAGGCCTGTCACCATGCCGGCAGCCCCTGCTCCCCCTGCTGCTCCCCCGTGCGCACCTGCCCTGCGCTGCTCGTCCGTGTGCCCCGCGCCAATGGACGGCAGCGACGGGTGCGACAGCGTCCGCCCGGCAAGGCCAAGCGCGGACGCGGGCGCGAGGGGGCGGGCAGCGAGGGCGAGGTGGCGGCGGCGGTGGTGCAGGATGGAGACGCACTCGTCCAGCATGAGCTCCACGCCGCAGTGCGCGCGGATGGCGCTCAGCCGCTCCCACGTGCCGCGCCGCCCCTGCTGGATGGCGGCGCGCAGCTCCGAGGGGGTAGGGTTCTGAATGATCTTCGCGAACTGGAAGGGGGGGGGAGAGGGGACACGCATGGGCATGGAACAGCCCACCGCCAGACCCTAAACCAGAACGGAAAACCTGGACTCTTAAACCTGACGGTGCGATCCAATTTGGCTCCCCCCCCTCCCCCCCCCACCTGCGCAAGCGTGGCGTGCATGACGATGGTGATGTCCCCCTCCCACGGCTGCGCAAACAGCTTCGCCAGCCCGCCCACGCGCCACCCCACCGCCAGCGCCTGCTGGCAGCGGTGCTTCAGCTCCATCTCCGCCAGCTGCGCCGCCTGCCAGAGGGGGACAGGGGAGACACGTGCGGTTGGAGCAGCAGAGAAGCGTTGAGAGGTATCAATAGATACCTGCATGGGGGTGTGCTGGGGGTGCAGTGGCGGTGCATTGGGCTGGGGGGAATGACATGGGCGAGGACGCTTAGAGGGGAGGGCAGGCACGGGAGGAGCAGGTGTAGCGCCAAGTGGCAAGGCAGCCACCAGACGCCTGGCTCACACCACAATCTCGCCACCGTATTGTTCACCCTCACGCCCCCTTCCACCCTTCCCCCAGCTCACCTCACCACCCCCCCCACCCTCTCACCTTGGCGGCCCAGTCGCCCCCGTAGAGGCGGCAGGCGGCTTTGAGGCGCAGCAGCGGGGCGATGTGGGGGTTGGCCTGGGCGACAATGAAGTGGTTGACGTTGAACTGCTCCCGCAGCTCCTGCATCGGCAGATCCGCCTCCAGACTGCCGTCCCGCCACGCCCGCTGCTTCACCGGCTGCGGCTCCTCTGGGCCCGCCTGCACCGGTAGAGTGGGAGGGGCGGGCGCAGGGCGAGCGATGGGCAACAGCGACCGGCACTCGCCAGGCAGCTAGGCAGCTAGGCAGCCAGGCAGCCATGCACGCTGCTTGAGCTGCTGGCGGCCTCTGCCTCACACAGATGGCGATACAGGCAGGCATGGCGTCTGGGGTGCGTGGAGGGGTGGGAAAGGGGACGAGATGTGACGCGAGCGACAGGGAGCAGGTGAACGAGGGAGGAAACGAGAGGATGGGATGGGAGGGTGCGATAAGAGCAAGAGCGGGGGCGAGTGTTACACTGGTAGAGGCTGGCATCTTCCAAATAGCATGTGGAAGGGCACTCGCCTCTGACGGCATGTGGAAGGGCACGATGCGGCCGGCGCTGTCCTTGGCCATGAGCTCCTGCGCCTCAAACAGCCCCGGGAAGGCGCACGACGCTGTCACCGCGCTCCAGATCACTACGTGCGGCGCACTCAGATACGTCAGCAGGCGGTGCGGCTCCTGGGGGCGCATGGAGCACACCGGGATGCCCAGCACGCGGCCTGTGGGCGGGTGGCCCGCACGCAGGCAGGCACGCAGGCACCATGCACACCGCACGCACAAGAAAGCACACGGCACGCACACGGCACGGAGGTAGGCAAAGGAGAAGAGAGAGGTGAGGCAGGAGGCATGGGGAGGTTGGGGATTTCCTATTTGTCCTCGGCCGGATACAGCTAATTTGGCTCACCAGGCAACCCCCACTATACGCCCCTTGTGCCCCCTGCCCCCGTGCGCCATTGCCTTTGCTCCTCTGCCTGTGCGCCCCTGCCTGTGCTGAAGTGCAATGCTAGAAGCTTCAAAGTGGACCCACCCGAGAGGTCGTAGGCCTCCTGGAAGGTGAGGTCGCCAATGAGCTGCCGGAGGCGGCGCTGCAGCATGCCGATCTCGCCGATGGCGCCTCTGGTCAGCAGGCGCTGCGCTGTGGCGAAGAGGGACCCCATGCTCTCGAAGAAGGTGAGGTTACCCATGCCCTCGTCGCTGAACGCCGCCAGCTCCGACGCGGTGCGCGTGGCGACGAAGGAGCAGATGATGGACCCCACGGACGCGCCCGCCAGCACACGCGGCAGCACGCGGTGCTCGATGAGCGTGCGCACCACGCCCAGGTGGAACGCGCCCAGCGCCGCCCCCCCCGACAGCAGCAGCGCCGTGCGGCCGAAGGCGTGGCGCACCTCGTGGATGAAGGCGAGCTTGGCGTCCAGCGGGAAGGCGTCGCTGTGCGAGTCGCACACGGCGCGCAGGTGGTAGCGCACCTCCTCTATGTACTCCTGGACCAGCCGCGGCATCTGAAGAAGGGGGGGGGGGACGGGGCGGCGGAACGGAGGGCCGATGGAACGACAGAAGATGAGGGCTTGACGTGTTGGGAAGCGAAACGAGAAAGCCAAAATGAGGGCGGGAGGTGATGAGGAGGGAGGTGATGAGGAAGGAAGTGATGAGGCAGGAGGTGATGAGGCGGGAGGTGATGAGGCGGGAGGTGATGAGGGAAGTTCAGCCTCCCTCGTCTCACCTGCAGCCCGCCCCGGACTGACCTGCAGGCGGCCCTTGTGCAGGTCGGGGTTGCACATGTTGCCCTCCCTCTCACCTGCAGGCGGCCCTTGTGCAGGTCGGGGTTGCACATGTTGCCCAGGTTCCTCAGCAGGTCGGACCGCATGGCGAACACGATGCCCTCCACGCCGCCCTCCAGCCGCCGCCGCCTCAAGTCGCCCAGCTTCGCGCGCACCAGATCCTCGTCGTACAGATCCGAGTCCTGCGCGTGCCACGGGAAACAAGGGGGGGGTGGGCGGAATTGCGAATGGGATTTGAGGCAGCGAGGCACTTGTTGCTGGCGCGCAGCAGATGGTCGTCGTGCCGATCCTCGTCGTGCCGATCCTCGTCGTGCCGATCCTCGTCGTCGTTGTGCCGATCCGAGTCCTGACGAGGGAGCGGGGCGGACGGGGGAAGGGGAGGGAGGAAGGGAACTGAGAGCGATGTTTGAGTCGACTCATTACACACGGAAGGGGAGGGAGGAAGGGAACTGAGAGCGATGTTTGAGTCGACTCATTACACACGGAAGGGGAGGGAGGAAGGGAACTGAGAGCGATGTTTGAGTCGACTCATTACACACGGAAGGGGAGGGAGGAAGGGAACTGAGAGCGATGTTTGAGTCGACTCATTACACACGGAAGGGGAGGGAGGAAGGGAACTGAGAGCGATGTTTGAGTCGACTCATTACACACGGAAGGGGAGGGAGGAAGGGAACTGAGAGCGATGTTTGAGTCGACTCATTACACACGGAAGGGGAGGGAGGAAGGGAACTGAGAGCGATGTTTGAGTCGACTCATTACATACGGAAGGGGAGGGAGGAAGGGAACTGAGAGCGATGTTTGAGTCGACTCATTACACACGGAAGGGGAGGGAGGAAGGGAACTGAAAGCGATGTTTGAGTCGACTCATTACACACGGAAGGGGAGGGAGGAAGGGAACTGAGAGCGATGTTTGAGTCGACGCCTTACACACGGAAGGGGAGGGAGGAAGGGAACTGAAAGCAATGTTTGAGTCGACTCATTACACACGGAAGGGGAGGGAGGAAGGGAACTGAAAGCGATGTTTGAGTCGACTCATTACACACGGAAGGGGAGGGAGGAAGGGAACTGAAAGCGATGTTTGAGTCGACTCATTACACACGGAAGGGGAGGGAGGAAGGGAACTGAGAGCGATGTTTGAGTCGACTCATTACACACGGAAGGGGAGGGAGGAAGGGAACTGAGAGCGATGTTTGAGTCGACTCATTACACACGGAAGGGGAGGGAGGAAGGGAACTGAAAGCAATGTTTGAGTCGACTCATTACACACGGAAGGGGAGGGAGGAAGGGAACTGAAAGCGATGTTTGAGTCGACTCATTACACACGGAAGGGGAGGGAGGAAGGGAACTGAAAGCGATGTTTGAGTCGACTCATTACACACGGAAGGGGAGGGAGGAAGGGAACTGAGAGCGATGTTTGAGTCGACTCATTACACACGGAAGGGGAGGGAGGAAGGGAACTGAGAGCGATGTTTGAGTCGACTCATTACACACGGAAGGGGAGGGAGGAAGGGAACTGAGAGCGATGTTTGAGTCGACTCATTACACACGGAAGGGGAGGGAGGAAGGGAACTGAAAGCGGGGATTCGACGCAGTGAGAAGCGTGGAGCGCAGCGTGCCTGGGCCCTGACGGGGGAAGGGGGAGGGAGCGGAGATGAGGATGGAAGACAAAGCGAGCATTCTAACGATGCTGGCTCCCGCCTTTTCTCCTCCCAACCCTCGGCTAATGCGTCCCTCCGTTCCCACCCGTCGTCCCGTTTCCTTCTCACCCGTCCCCGCATCTGCTCTCACCCGTCCCCGCATCTGCTCTCACCCGTCCCCGCATCTGCTCTCACCCGTCCCCCCATCTGCTCTCACCCGTCCCCGCATCTGCTCTCACCCGTCCCCGCATCTGCTCTCACCCGTCCCCGCATCTGCTCTCACCCGTCCCCCCATCTGCTCTCACCCGTCCCCCCATCTGCTCTCACCCGTCCCCGCATCTGCTCTCACCCGTCCCCCCATCTGCTCTCACCCGTCCCCCCATCTGCTCTCACCCGTCCCCGCATCTGCTCTCACCCGTCCCCGCATCTGCTCTCACCCGTCCCCGCATCTGCTCTCACCCGTCCCCCCATCTGCTCTCACCCGTCCCCCCATCTGCTCTCACCCGTCCCCGCATCTGCTCTCACCCGTCCCCGCATCTGCTCTCACCCGTCCCCCCATCTGCTCTCACCCGTCCCCCCATCTGCTCTCACCCGTCCCCCCATCTGCTCTCACCCGGCGCCTCGCTTGGTACTTCTCGAGCATGGCGGCGGCGTGCGACCACTCGTCGTACGTGAGGGCCGTCGCCATCAGATTCGCCCAGAACTTGCGTCGCACAGCCAGCTCCGCCTTGAACGACCGCAGGCGATATCGCCGGACGACCAGCGCGCCGAGGACGACGGTGCCCAGCACGACCCCGGGGTTGCGCGGGTTGAGGCTCGTCCACGCCTGGCGGACGAGCCTCGCGAGGAACTTCTGAAGCTTCGCAGCTCGGCTGACCAGCCTGTGGCGGAGGATCGCGAGGAGTCGGCGAAAGGAGTCGCAGAAGATGAGGCGAATGGCGACGGCTCGCTCGGCGAGAGTCGCCGGAGCGAGTCTGAAGAGATCGACGACCGCCTCCTCCGCGGACTCCATGGCGCGACGCCGATGACAACGACGACAGCGGCGGCGGCGGGGAGCTGAGGTAGCTGATAAGACGGGCTAGTTGCTTCACGGATGCTAAAGCTGATAGCTTGACAAGGCCACTCCTTGCATAGAGCCACGCACACTAAACCAGGCTCTAAACGGAACGCGAGCTGGCTTGAGGGAAGGCCGCCGCCAATAAGGGCAGCGATAGTCACACGGGAGGCCAGCTTCTGCTCCATCCAAGCCCGAGGTGCTGGCTCAAGTCCCTCCCCTACCCCCCCTCACCTCAACGCCCACTCCCCTCCCGCACACTCGCTGCGTGCCTCACTCGCCATCGCGTAATCGAAGGGCAAAGCTACAGGCTAGGTTCGGACAGCCCCGAGGCTCGGCGAGCAACCGAAGGTGCCTGCTTGTAGGTTTGGCTCCGGTCTGGTTTGTCGGTTGCGCGACCTTGCATTTCCGCGGCGCAGATCGGCCGCTTGCGTCAGCGTTGCCCCAGCATGACCTGTTTCTGAGAAAATCCACCGTCAGCAACGAGTAAGTAACCTGCTGCCTGATGGACATCTGGCGAACGCATTTCGTGGTTGGTGCCGCCACCATAACTGGGACTGGATGCTAAGGATGCATGCGTGTAAATATGTTTTTGGGAAATTTGCTGCCAGATGGGCAAAATCGGGAGGCTGATCTGTACGGGCACGATTTGATCTCAAAACTAGAATACGTCATCTTTCCGTCGTTACGAACAGTTCTGAATCATCGAAATTTGCGTCGTTTTCTGTTCTGATCGACGGAAAAATGTATCGACCATTCAAAACGCGACACATAGGCACAAACCTGTCTCAACCCAAAAAACGCAACCGAACACCTCGGTTTTCGTTAATAATTTCGCTAGTGGCCCTTCTTCGTTATCCGCACCATAAATGACCCAGAACTCCGGAAAATACAACTAAGTGGACAGTATTAGTATGATTTTTTTCGCTGACGTCTATTCTCCATAAGTCATACAATATTTCTGAAATCATGCTATGCAAAACAGAGACAAGAAATTTGAAAAAAAATGATGAACTACAAGCAAGTTTGTGCTCAAGAAAATATTATATATGTGAAACAAATCAGAGTTGCCATCGGAAAAAACTAAAAGCATCGTATCACGAATTCATTTTGGGCCAGGCCCCTATATATCAGCCCTTTTACGCTGATTCAGCCTTTTTTCAGCCTTTTTTCTTGAACCTACGCTGAACTGTAAGACTTTTTGAGATAGGTAAGGCTCACAAATTCAGCCTTTTGTTTATAGTGATGTCTGTTGATTTTAGCGTTTTTGTTGGAGTGTAGGCTGAGGTTTCAGAGATGTGTCTGGGGGGAGTCTGAAACCGAGTACAGCGAGATTTGCGTCCCCCCGTGATTACCGCATCCAATCACACACACCCCCAAGAAGAAAATCTCGAAGTCCTCGACCAGTCACACTCCTCTCATACCCTCGGCAAACTAAAAGATTTTGTTGAAGTCCTTGGAAACCAGTCACACCCCCTCTCGTGACCCCCGCAACCTTGGAGAATTCGTGCAAGTCCTTAGCAACCAGAAACACCCCTCACACCTCCCCCCCAGCCAGAGAGCCGAACAGGGCTCACGATAGACGGGTAATAATCCGGAATTTCGATGAAATTCCGGATTTTTCCAGCGAAACCCGTGCCGGAATAAAATCCGGATTGGCTAAACGGGCCTGAAATTTGCCCGTTTGAAAGCCTATTCTATCCTTTCGACGAGCTCCACGTCCGTGGGACCTTATAAATGCACAAACTGAGGCATCAATATTCAATTCGGGAAGAATCCGGATAAAAAAAAAACCCAATCGTGAGACCTGGAGCCGAAGTCTCGACTCTACTGTAGCTATCACGCTAGTCCTTTACCCTGGGGTGGGGGTGTCAAACATGTTTAGTTATCATGCTTGTATAGACTGTATAGGGTCATCTTCTAGAGAGTACAACTGTTAGGTATATGTTTGTGTACTCTCTCTCTCTCAATCATTAATTTCACTGTTTGATATGGTATCACGCGTAGGTAGGATCCCCCCCCCCCCCCCCCCCCTCACGCTTCCGCTCGCCCCCTAGCTGGGCCCCGTCGTGCTCCTAGCCCCGTCGCGACCCTCCCTCGCCCCGTCGCGACCCTCCCTAGCCCCGTCGCGCCCCTTCCTGGGCCCCGTTGCGCCCCTTTCTGGGCCCCGTAGCGCCCCTCCAGGGCCCCGTCACGCTCCTCCCAGGCCTCGTAGCGCCCCTCCTGGGCCCCATTGCGCTCCTCCCAGGCCCCGTCGCGCCCCTTCCAGGGCCTGGTAGCGCCCCTCCAGGGCCCCGTCGCCCTCCTCCCAGGCCCCGTAGCGCCCCTCCTGGGCCCCATTGCGCTCCTCCCAGGCCCCGTCGCGCCCCTCCCTAGCCCAGTCGCGCTCCTCCCAGGCCCCGGTAGCGCCCCTCCTGGGCCCCATTGCGCTCCCCCCAGGCCCCGTCGCGCCCCTACCTGGGCTTGGTAGCGCCCCTCCAGGCCCCGTCGCGCCCCTCCCCAGCCCCGTCGCGCCCCTCCCAGGCCCCCCCTCGCGCCCCTCCCAGGGCCCGTAGCGCCCCTCCTGGGCTCGTAGCGCCCCTCCTGGGCCCGTAGCGCCCCTCCTGGGCCCGTAGCGACCCTCCTGGGCCCCGTCGAGCCCCTCCTGGGCCCCGTCGCCCCTGCTCGGCCCCGTCGCGGCCTCTCGGCCACGTGGCGCCCGCCCGGCCCCTGTCGCGGCTGCCCGGCCCCTGTCGCCCTGCCCGGCCCCTGCTCGCCCGCCCGGCCCCGTCGCCCCTGCCCGGCCCTGCTGTGTCCTGCCCGGGCCCCGTCCCTGCCGCCCGACCTTGTCGCTGCCGCCCGGCCCCGTCGCAGCCGCCCGGCCCCGTCGCCTCTGCCCGGCCCTGCTGTGTCCTGCCCGGCCCCGTCCCTGCCGCCCGGCCCCGTCGCAGCCGCCCGGCCCCGTCGCAGCCGCCCGGCCACGTCGCAGCCGCCCGGCCTTGTCGCTGCCGCCCGGCCCCGTCGCCGCCGCCCGGCCCCGTCGCAGCCGCCCGGCCCCGTCGCCGCCGCCCGGCCTTGTCGTGCCTGCCCGGCCCTGACGCGCCTGCCCCGGCCCTCCTTACTTCCTGGTACTGTCCCCCGTTCCCCGCACCACTTTGCACCCTCCTTCACTTTCCTGCCCCGCCTTGCACCGCATTGCACCTCACTGGACCGCACCGCCCGCACTGCACCGCACTGGACCGTACTGCACCGCACTGCATTGCACTGCACCGCACTGCATTGCACTGCACTGTCCTCCACTGCCCCTCATGGCTGCTGAGCTTCGTTTTGATGCTGAGGGTCAGCCTCTGGAGTTCGAGGCGTGGTTGGCTGACCTTCGCCGCCACCTCACTGGCCAGCGGCAGGACGGCCACCCGCTTTCTGCACACCTAGACGGTATGCTCCCCTGCCCTGACCCCCCTGCTGTGCTGCCCGCTGATCCCACGCCCGCTGAGCGCGAGTCCACTGCCGCTGCTGCCCTTGCCCGCTCTGTCTGGCTTTCCCGCGATGCCCTTGCTCAGCTCGCCATTAGCAATGCCCTCCCCCCCCTGAGCGCCCTCGCTTTAGAACCATTACTACCGCCCAGGCCTACCTTGATGCTGTCATCAAGCGCTATTCTACCCCTCCTGCTGCCTCAGTGGGTCGCCTGATCCTTCCCCTGCTCTTTCCTGACCTGGCGTCTTTCCCCACTGTCTCTGACCTCGCTGCCCACCTGCGCTCGATAGATGAGGCCTGGCGCGCTGCCTGCACTGATGCACAGCTTAGAGTCCACCAGCCTCCCATGACCTCCACCCTCTACCTCCTTGCCACCCGCCTCCCTGACCGCCTTGCCGCCGCCCGCGACCAGTTCCTTAGCATCCATCCTGCTGCTCTCACCCTCACCGACTTTGTTGACACCCTGACTGCCATAGAGACTCGTCACCGCTCCATAGCCCAGGCGAGCGGTACCGTACCGGTCCCTATCTTTCAGGGTTGTGCCCCCGCTCAGTGTACCTTCTCCGACGGCTCTGTCGCTGTGGCTGAGACTGCTGCTGCAGTGCAGTCCCGCTCGGCGAAGGGCCGCCGCCCCAAGGTTGGGAGCGGCGGAGGCGGCGGGGGTGCGGGTGGGGGTAGTGGTGGAGGCGGGTCGTCCGGTGCCGGTGCGGACGTGGGGACCCTGCCCGGTCCAGCTGCCCCGCTGCCTCCACCGTTGCAGCAGCAGCAGTCGCCGCAGCCGCAGCAGCCTTCGCAGCAGCCGCAGCAGCCGCCGCAGACGAGGCCGGCGAGTGCTCTCCCGCCTGGGTGGCCTGGAGCTGGTGGTGGTCGTGCGCGTGGTGGTGCACCGGGTGGTGGTTCTGGAGGCGGGCCCTGTCAGTACCAGATCCAGACCGGTCCTCACCGCGGCTTCGTTTGCGGTAAGATCGGTCATTCTACTCCTCGCTGTTTTCGTCGTCTGGACGACCTGTTCCGCCAGCGCTTTGGCCCGGCGCCCGACCTCCCGGACTGGCACAGCTTGCTTAGGCGTAGCATTAGGATTTTTGACTTGGACATGGATGCCATTGTAGCAGCCTTGCATGTGATGTATGCTGATGACTCTAGTGTGCTTCCCTCTTATTACCCCGTGTTGCCTAGTGTAGCGGTGCCTAGCGTAGACTCGCCTGCTGCGTCAGGCGTAGGATCTCCTGCTTTGCTTAGCCTTGGTGCTTCCACCGCTTCACTGCCGCCTCACGCGACTGCTGCGCTTTCCTTCACCTTGGACTCTGGCACCTCCCGGTGTTTCTTCCGCGACTCCACGACGCTGACGCCGTTGCCTGTTCCCGCTGCCGTTACTCTTGCTGACCCCTCCGGTGGTCCCGTCGTTGCCCGCAGTTCCACCTCCCTTCCCTGTCCGGCGGTTCCTTCAGGTTCGCTCACCGGTCTGCATATCCTCTCGTTCTCCAGGAACCTAGTTGGTGTCGGCTGCCTCAAGGACCTTGGCGTCACCACTACGTTCCCTGGTCACGAGCGGTATGCTGTCTGTACCGAGGCCGCCACTGGTGCCCCCCTTACCACTTTCCCCCGGGACCCGGTGTCCGGTCTGTTCACACTTGACACCGCGACTTCCCCGGCTGGGTCTTCCCCCCAGGTAGCTGCGTCCACCCAGGTTGCTGCTGCGTGCTGCTGTCGGTCCCTCACTCACCCGACTCTCCTTTGGCACCACTGCCTTGGTCACCCTGCACTCCCGCGTCTGCGTCACATGTCCCATCACGGTCTCGTCCTTGGTCTCCCCGGTTCCTTCCCCGAGTTTCCCTCCTCCCCCGCCCCCCCGTGCACGCCTTGTGTCGAGGGCCGGCTCCGCCGTGCCCCTCACTCCTCCTCGTTTCCCCCTACCACCGCACCACTGCAGACTCTGCACATGGACGTCTGGGGCCCAGCCCCGGTCCATGGGCCGCGTCGCGAGCGCTTCTTCCTAGTGCTTGTCGACGACTTCACGCGCTACACCACCGTCTTCCCCCTGGAGCGGAAGGCCGACGTGCCTGACGTTCTCATCCCCTGGCTTGTCTCTGCTCGTGTCCACCGCGGTCTCCCTGCCTTGCGCCTCCACTCCGACCGGGGTGGCGAGTTCGCCTCAGGTGTCCTTGGTCGCTTCTGTCGTGCGGAGGGCATCACCCAGACGTTTACCCTGCCGGACTCCCCGCAGCAGAATGGGGTCGCTGAGCGACGCATCGGTTTGGTCATGGAGGTGGCTCGCACCTCCATGATCCACGCCGGTGCACCCCATTTTCTGTGGCCGTTCGCCGTGCGCTACGCCGCTCACCAGCTTAACCTGTGGCCGCACCCCCAGCGGCCGCAGGTTTCGCCGACCCTTCTGTGGACCGGGTCCCCTGGTGACGCGTCTGCGTTCCACGTCTGGGGCTGCCTTGCCCACGTTCGTGCCTCTGGCACGGACAAGCTTACTGCCCGCACCCTCCCCTGCGTCTTCCTCGGTTTCCCCCTTGACGCGTCTGACTGGCACTTCTACCACCCGCCGTCCCACCGCTTCTTTCACTCTCGCGACGTCACCTTTGACGAGTCCGTCTCCTTCTACCGCCGCTTCCCTCACCGTGGTCCCCCGGTTACTCCCCCCCTGTTCCTGGTCCCTCCTTCCCCGGTGGTCCCTGCCCCTCCCCCCCCCCCCCGCCCCCCCGTCCGGCCCCCTCTGGTGTGTCTCACGTCACCCCCCTCCCGTCGGTCGTCCCGGTCGACGAGTCTTCTGACTCTGGTAGTCCTCCGGCACAGTCCTCGCCGTCTGTCCCTCCCCCGGTGTCTCCTCCTCCCCCGCCTCCGCAGCCGCCGTCGCCGCAGCTGCTGCAGCCGTCGTCTCCACCGCCGCCGCCGTTGCAGCCGTCGCTGCAGCCGCCGCCGCCGCCGCCGCTGTCGTCCCTGCCGCCGTTTGTGGACTCTGGGGGTGCTGGCGTTGAGGTGGGTACTAGTCCCGGGGCTCCTGTCGTGGCTTGTCCCGGCGGGCCTGGGGGTGGTACCGGTGCTGGCGGGGTTTCGGGCTCTGGGGGTGTCCCTTCTGGGGGTGCAGGTGTGGAGGGTTCGGGAGGTAGCCGTCGCGCAGCTTGTGGCCCTGGTGTTGGTGTTGTGTCGCCGCAGCAGCAGTCCCCGCCTGTGACAGCCCTCCGTCTGCTCGGCCTCCCGTCTCCTGACCCTGCGCCTGTTCCTCTCCTGCCGTCTCCCCCTCTTCCCGTCTACGGCCCCGTGTTCCCTCTGCCAGACTCGTCCCCGGCTCGTCTTCCCCCTCGTTCCCCTCCTGTGTCCCCTCCTCTGTCTCCTGACCCGACGCCGCCCTCACACGTCTGGTCTCGCCGCCCCGCTCGTGCTCGTCCTGTCTCCCCTGTCCCGCGCTCTCACCCTATGTTGCTCCGTTCCCACGCGTCTCATCCTCCCCTCCTCCCGTCTCCTCCTCCGTCTTCTCTTGTCGTTGCGTCTCCTCCTCTGTCCGACTACTTTCGTGCCGCTCGTCCTCTTGTTCCTCGGGTCCTTGCCTCTCTTGTTACCGACCAGTCTGTTCCAGTGTCGAGTCTTGACGCCCTCGTCGCTGCGGTCGCTGACTTCGCCTCTACCCGCCGCCTTGACTACGCCACCGCTCTGGTCTCTGACCCTGCCTGTCCTCCGTCTGTCGGGGGTGCTCCTGCCCTCGGCAGTGACGTCCTGGAGGACCGCCAGTTTGAGCTTGCTTTCCTGTCCGAGGCTGCTCCCCATCTCTGTTCCATGCTGCTAGTCCCTGAGGGTGACCCAGACGCTTTTGACATCCCGACCCCTCGTACTTACGCTGAGGCGGTTTCGGGACCCTGGGCCTCTCAGTGGATAGCTGCCATGGAGCAGGAGATGGCATCTTGGAGATCCACCGGCACCTTCGTCGACGCAGTTCCCCCACCTGGGGTGAACGTGGTCGATGGCCGCTGGCTCTTCAAGGTGAAGCGCCCTCCTGGAGAGCCGCCTGTGTTCAAGGCGCGCTACGTGGCTAGAGGCTTCAGTCAGCGCGAGGGGGTGGACTTCTTTCAGACTTTCGCTCCTACCCCGAAGATGACTACTCTTCGGGTTCTGCTACACGTAGCGGCTCAGCGTGACTACGAGCTTCACTCCCTCGACTTCTCCACTGCCTTTCTTCAGGGCAGCCTTCACGAGCAGGTCTACATGCGTCGCCCTCAGGGCTTTACTGGCACCTTCCCCCCTGGGACCCAGTGGCTTCTGCGGCGGCCAGTCTACGGCCTGCGCCAGGCGCCTCGTGAGTGGCACGACACTTTGCGTGCTACCCTTGCTGACCTGCAGTTCTTTCCGTCCTCTGCAGACCCCTCGCTCTTCGTTCGTGCTGGCTCGACTCCGTTCTACATCCTCGTCTACGTAGACGACCTGGTCTTTGCCACTGCTGACAGGGACGCACTGGCCTCCGTGAAGGCAGAGCTGCTGAAGAGACACACCTGCACTGACCTTGGAGAGCTGCGCCGTTACCTTGGCTTACAGATCTCCAGGGACAGAGCCGCGCGCACCATCACCCTGACTCAGTCACACTTGGTGCACCAGGTCCTTCAGAGGTTCGGCCTTCAGTTCTCCTCCGCACAGCCCACCCCTCTTCCTCTGGACCACAGACTCTCCGCTCCAGTTCCTGAGGAGTCGGTAGATCCCAGTGGTCCTTACGCTGAGCTAGTGGGTTGCCTCATGTACCTTATGACTTGCACTCGCCCAGATCTCGCATACCCTCTCAGCATCCTGGCTCGTTTCGTGGCCACAGGCAGACACCGACCTCAGCACTGGTCTGCCGCTAAGAGGGTTTTGCGTTATCTTGCAAGTACATCGGGCATGGGGTTAGTGCTAGGCGGACGCAGGCCAGTGGTCCTTACTGGACACACAGACGCTTCTTGGGCAGACGACGCCGAGACGCTCAGGTCTTCCCAGGGCTACTGCTTTAGCCTTGGCTCAGGTGCTGTCTCGTGGAGAGCTACCCGCTCTTCGTCTGTTGCCCAGTCCAGCTGTGAGGCCGAGATCTACGCCGGTGCCATGGCGGCACAGGAGCTCCGCTGGCTGACCTTCTTGCTCACTGACTTAGGTGAGCGGCCTAGCTCTGCCCCGGTCCTGTACGCTGACAACAGGGCCATGATCCTCCTGTGTCAGGAGCCTCGACTCGAGGGCAGAGCGAAGCACATCCAGCTGCGGTACTTCCTCCTGCGTGAGCTACAGCAGCGTCGCCAGGCTCGCGTAGTACACTTAGCCTCCGGTGCCAACACAGCTGATATCTTTACGAAGGCGCTTGCGCCTAAAGATCATCAGCGGCACTGTGTACAGCTTGGTCTGGTTCCTGTAGTCTCTCACTTACTCGGGCCTTGACTTTGTACTGTCCTATATATCTGTGTGTACACTCAGACTGGACTTGTGTCCTCTTACAGTGGTTGGACTAGTAGTGCCGCCCTGTACTAGTTCTTGCCTTGCCTGTACTCCTTCTGACTGGTCTTTTAGACCCTTGTCTCAGAGGCTGGACTAGTAGTGCCACCCTGAGCTGCTTGTCTAGAACATTCCCCTATGCAGTCCAGGGGGTGTGTCAAACATGTTTAGTTATCATGCTTGTATAGACTGTATAGGGTCATCTTCTAGAGAGTACAACTGTTAGGTATATGTTTGTGTACTCTCTCTCTCTCAATCATTAATTTCACTGTTTGATAGGGGGCGCCACGCTGGCGCGCAAGCAATTTGGCTTTCCCGAGGTGGTTGGCGCGCAAACACCTCAAAATTTTATACCGCGCCACATCACTGGCAATTCAAGTGCTTCAGGCAGTGTTCTTGACTCGGGAAAACATTAGGGCGGTACATTGGGGCATTTTGTACACAGTCGATATCGAAAAATATGGAGTTTTGGACCATCTCAGACGTACTGGTACGAGACGCCCCGAAGTCCTGCCTGGAAGTGATCCTCGAGGCAAGAACACGCCCTTAGGCAAGCGTGAAATCCGTTATTAAAAGTCCACGCTAATTCCTAAAAGACCGTTCAGAATTTGCATCAGACTTTTAATTCTCGACTAACGCTGAATTATCAGTGTAAATTTTTTAGGTAACGCTGCAATTTTCAGCCTTTCTTCCAAGGGAAAGTCTGCAAAATCAGCCTTAATGCAGGAGGCAGGGATGATGAATCAGCGTATCCCAAAACAAACATTAGGGCCTTAGTACTATGTTATTTATGGCGCGGATAACGAAGAAGGGCCACTAGCGAAAATATTAAAGAAAAACGAGGGGCTCGGTTGCGTTTCGGGGGTTGAAATAGGTCTGTGCCTATGTGTCGCGTATTGAATGATCGATACATCTTTCCATCGATCAGAACGTAAAACCACACAAATTTTTATTATTCATAACCTTTCGTAATGACGCTGATAATAAAGATGACGTATTCTAGTTCTGAGAACAAATCTTGTTCGTACAGATCAGCCGCCCGATGCTTCCCATCTGGCAGCAAATTACCCTATGTTTTTGGGTTGCGTATCAACATTATAAATTTGGTTTAATGTTTTCGTGCGCAAGGGTTACTATACCTTTGAATTATATTTTTATTTAATGTATTTTACACTCGTACACTGCTCTAATACACTTATGATGTATGTTTCATCTACCAATGTTCGTAAATAACTACGACGAACAATGGTATAAAAAAACGTACATTGTCGCAATTCTTCGTAATATGCAAGAATGACGCACAAACCTTTCGAGGCATCCACATGTTACATAGACCATTCCACTACAAACACATTCCAATAAGCATCACACATCCTGCTCCATTCCACTTCATGCACGAACAACAATAAATACCACACCATCGTAACTCCTCACTTGAAACAAACGGACGGATAAAAAAACACACAAAACAAACAAAACTGAAAATATGTTCACGTGCAATATCTTGTAGTTCATTTGGGGTTGTGCACTGCTTCTACCACTCCATCGTCGATGAATACGGCGGTGGAATAACACAATCGCACACCAACACCAAGCTTTTGAAGCACCCACATACCATGCACACGTATAATAATGTGAATGTATGAGACGGTACACAAATGCTTCAATGCTGCAAATGGGGTTGACATGTACGTTTCGGAACCTTCCAAACCGACAACGACAATGTCAACTTATACATATCATTATATATAGAAGTTTTAGGCTAGATAGGTTTGTGTTCATAGAGGGTACAATTCCAATCCTATATCTCACAGTTCTCACTTGTTCTTGTCATTCTGTTAATCCAACATGGTATCATAGTAGGTTAGTGTTAGAATACTAGAATCATAAAAAGGAAGGGAGAGCAAGGGAGATATAGGGTTTGCGTACTACTCTCTAAGAATACACACCAATTCTAGCATATATCTTCTACATGCAAATGTATGTATAAGTTGACACACCCCCTAGGTAGGATAAGGGGTAGTGCTGAGCAAGAAGCACACACCTCAGGGTGGCACTACTACTCTGGCCACTAGAAGAGAAGCCACAAGGCCAGTCTGAAAGATATATATAAAAGGAGTACACAATCAAGGTCCTAGCAAGTGAGAGTCTACAGGAACTAGACCAAGCTGCAAACAGTGCCGCTGATGATCTCTACGCGCAAGCGCCTTAGTAAAGATATCAGATGTGTTGGCACCAGAGGCCAAGTGTACTACGCAGGCCTGGCGACGCTGCTGTAGCTCACGCAGGAGGAAGTACCGCAGCTGGATCTGCTTCGCTCTGCCCTCAAGTCGAGGCTCCTGACACAGGAGGATCATGGCCCTGTTGTCAGCGTACAGAACCGGGGTAGAGGAAGGCCGCTCACCAAAGTCTGTGAGCAAGACGGTCAGCCAGTGGAGCTCCTGTGCCGCCATGGCACCTGCGTAGATCTCAGCCTTCCAGCTAGACTGGGCAACAGACGAGGAGCGAGTGGACCTCCAAGAGATGGCACCTAAACCAAGGCTAAAGCCGTTGCTCTCGGAGGACCTGAGGGTCTCAGCGTCGTCTGCCCAAGAAGCGTCTGTGTGCCCAGTAAGGACCACTGGCCTGCGTCCTGCCAGCACTAACCCCATGCCCGATGTACTTACTAGATAACTCAAAACCCTCTTAGCGGCCGAACAGTGGTGTGGTCGGTGTCCTCCTGTGGCTACAAAGTGAGCCAGGATGCTGAGAGGCTATGCGAGATCTGGACGAGTGCAAGCCATCAGGTACATGAGGCAACCCACCAGCTCTGCATAAGGACCACTGGGCTCTACTGACTCCTCAGGAACTGGAGAAGAGAGCCTGTGATCTACTGGCAGAGGTGTAGGCTGTGCGGAGGAGAACTGAAGACCGAACCTCTGAAGGACCTGGCGCACCAAGTGTGACTGTCAGAGAGTAATGGTGCACGCTGCTCTGTCCCTGGAGATCTGCAGGCCAAGGTAGCGGCGCAACTCTCCTAGGTCAGTGCAGCTGTGTCTCCTCAGCAGCTCGGCCTTCACGGAGGCCAGTGCGTCCCTGTTTGCAGTAGCGAAGACCAGGTCGTCTACGTAGACAAGGATGTAGAACGGAGTCTGGCTAGCACGAACGAAGAGCGAGGGGTCTGCAGAGGACGGAAAGAACTTCAGGTCAGCTAGCGTAGCACGCATCGTGTCGTGCAACTAACGGGGCGCCTGTCGCAGGCCGTACACCGGGCACCGGAGGAGCCACTGGGTCCCAAGGGGGAAGGTATCGGTGAAGCCCTGCGGTCGGTGTAGCTAGACCTGCTCATGTAGACTGCCCTGGAGAAACGCTGTGGAGAAGTCGAGGGAGTGTAACTCGTAGTCACGCTGTGCTGCTAAGTGTAGCAGCACCCGAAGGGTAGTCATCTTCGGGGTCGAGGCAAAGGTCTGAAAGAAGTCCACCCCTTCACGCTGACGGAAGCCTCTAGTCGCGTAGCGCGCCTTCAGCATAGGCGGCTCCTCAGGGGGGCGCTTCACCTTGAAGAGCCACCAGTCATCGACTATGTTCACCTCAGGTGGGGGAACTGCGTTGACGAAGTTGCCGGTGGATCTCCAAGATGCCATCTCCTGCTCCATGGCAGCTATCCACTGAGAGGCCCAGGGTCCCGAGGTCGCCTCTGCATAAGTAAGAGAGGTCGGGATGTCAAAGGGGTCTGGGTCACCCTTAGAGACTAGCAGCATGGAACAGAGATGGGGAGCAGCCTCAGACAGGAAAGCAAGCTCGTACTGCCTGTCCTCTAGGACGTCACTGCCAAGGGCAGACGCACCTCCAACGCACGGAGGACAGACAGGGTCAGAGACCAGAGCGATGGCGTAGTCAAGCTGGTAGATAGAGGCCAAGGCAGCTACAGTAGCGACAAGAGCATCAAGACTCGAGACAGGAACAGATGGGTGGGTAACGAGGGAGGCAAGGACCCGAGGAACAAGAGGACAAGCCGCACGAAGGAAGTTAGACAGAGGGGGTGGCGCGACAGTGAGCGACGACGGAGGAGACGAGACGAGGGGAGGACGAGATGCATGTGAACGAAGCAAAACAGGGTGAGAATGCTGAACAGGAGAGATAGGACGAGCACGAGAGGAATGGCGAGACAAGACGTGAGACGGAGGCGTCGGGTCAGGAGACAGAGGAGGAGACACACGAGGGGAACGAGGGGGAAGACACGCCGGAGACGAGTCCAGCGGAGGAAACATAGGGCCGAAGACAGGAAGAGGAGGAGGCGGCGGGGGAGGTGCAGGCGAGCGGTCAGGGAGGGAAGGCCATAAAGGCAAAGGGCAGACACCAGCGGCGACAGCTGCTGCAGGTGCTTGACGCCGACACCTGAATCGCCAGCTGCGCCACGGCTACCTCCGGAAAACTCAACTCCAGCACCCCCAGAACGGACATCCCAAGAGCGAGAACTCTCTCCAGAACTGGTGCCACCCCCAGGTCCACCGGGACAAGCCATGACAGGAACCCCATGACTAGCACCCTCCTCAACACCAGCAACCCGAGAGTCCACGAACAGCTGCTGCTGCTGCTGCAGCGTCAGCGGCTGCTGCGGCTGCTGGTGCAGTGACGGCTGCGGCTGCGGTGAGGGCTGCAGCTGCTGCTGCGGCGACTACTGCGACGGCAAAGGAGGAGACACCAGGAGGGAGGCCGGCTGCGAGAACGGCGCCGCGGGGCCACCAGAGTCAGCTGACTCCTCGACCGGGACAAGCGACGGGAGGGGAGTGACATGAGACACACCAGACGGAGCAGGACGGGGAGGAAGAGGAGCAGGGGCTACCGGGGGGGTGGGAACCAGAAACAGGGGTGGGAAAACCGGGAGACCTCGGTGGGGAAAGCGGTGGTAAAAGGAGACAGACTCGTCGAAAGTGGCGTCACGGGAGTGAAAAAAGCGGTGAGACGGCGGGTGGTAGAAGTGCCAGTCGAACGAGTCAAGGGGGAAACCGAGGAAGACACAGGGGAAAGTGCGGGCAGTGAGCTTATCCGTGCCAGAGGCACGAAAGTGAACAAGGCAGCCCTAGATGTGAAACGTGGACGCGTCACCAGGGAACCCAGTCCAAAGAAGGGTCGGCGAAACCTGCGGCCGCTGGGAGCGCAACCATTGGTTGAGCTGGTGAGCGGCCATAGCGAACGGCGAACGGCCTCAGAAAATGCGGTGCACCGGCATGAATCATGGAGGTGCGAGCCACCTCCATGACCAAGCTGATGCGTCGCTCCGCAACCCCATTCTGATGCGGGGAGTTCGGTAGAGTGTACGAAAGGGTGATGCCCTCCGCGCGACAGAACTGGTTAAGCCGACCAGAGGCAAACTCGCCGCCACGGTCGAAGTGGAGACATAGCACAGGGAAACCGCGGTGAGGGCGCGCAGCTATGACCCACGGGATAAGAACGTCAGGCACGTCGGCCTTCCGCTCCAGGGGAAACATCGTGGTGTAGCGCGTGAAGTCGTCGACGAGCACAAGAAAGTAGCGCTCGCGACGCGGTTCAGGGACGGTGGCTGGGCCCCAGACGTACAGGTGTACGGTCTAGAGGGGTGCGGTGGTAGGGCAAAGCGAGGAGTGAGGAGCATGGTGCAGCCGGCCCTCGACGCAGGGCGTGCACGGCGGCGCAGGCGAGGGAGGGAGGGCAGGAAGCAACGCACGAAGACCTAGAACAAGACCGTGCTGAGACATGTGACGCAGACGGGGGAGTGCGGGGTGACCTAGGCGGTGGTACCACAGAAGTGACGGGTGAGTGAGCGACCGACACGAGTAGGCTGCAGCGACCAGGGAACACGCAGGACCTGGGGAGGACGCCCCAACTGGGGGGGAAGCTGTGTCCAGCGTAAACAGGTCAGACACTTAGTCCCGAGGGAACGTCGCAAGGGGGGCACCTGCGGCGACCTCGGTACAAACAACGTACCGCTCGTGACCAGGGAACGCAGTGGTGACACCGAGGTCCTAAAGACAGCCAACACCAACTAATTTCTTGGAGAACAAGGGGATGTGCAAGCTGGTAAGGGAACCCGAGGGGACCGCTGGACAGGGAAGGGTAGTGGAGCTGCGAGCAACGACGGGACCAAAAGAGGGGTCAGCAACGGCGACAGAGGCAGGGGCAGGGAGCGGCGTGAGAGTGGCGCGGTCACGGAAGAAGCAGGCAAACGCACCAGAGTCGAGCGTGAAGGACAGCGAGGTAGTAGCGGCAGACGAAGGAGGAGCAAGGGTAGATCCTAGGCTAGACAAAGCAAACCGTCCTACAAGCCTGACGCAGCAAGGGAGTCAGTGCTACATACAGAGTCTACGCCTAAGCTAGAAAAACACAGGGTAATAAGATCCGGACACACTAGAAGCGTCAGCATACACAAAATATAGGGCACAAATAGTCTGATCCATGTTTAAGTCTAACACAGGCAAACCGTGACGGAGTAGACTGGGCAAGTCGGGGAGGTCCGGGGCCGGGCCAAAGCGGCAACAGAAGAGGTTGTCGAGGGGGTGGAAGCAGCGGGCGGTCGGGTGTGGGCGGTGGCACACATTGCCACGAAGGGGCCCGGTCTGGAGCTAGTACTGGCAGCCCACAGCACCAAAGCTGCTGGTAGACGCCGAGCTGCGGGGGCCGCCACCGCGGCCACCACCTCGTGGGGCTCCTGGCCAACCCGGGGGGAGGCGGGCCCACGACTGCTACGGTTGCTGCGGCGGTGGCGTCTGCTGCTGCTGCGACTGCTGCTGCTGCGATTGCTGCTGCTCCTGGACACCAGCCCCAACCCTCTCGTCCAAACCATTGTCCCCGCCACCACCACGGCCACCACCACACCCTCCCTTGGGGCCGCGGCGGTCCCGACGCTGCTGCTGTTGCGGGAAGGCGCAGCAGCAGTCTCAGTGGCCGGGGTAGCCATAGCAACTGCGGTGGAAACGTCAGCGTACGTGCACTGGGAGGGAGCACAGCCCTAAAAGATAGGGACTACCACAACACCACTCCATTGAGCGATAGTGCGCTGGCGTGTCTCTATCTCACACACGGCAGTGACAAAGGCAGTCAGGGTGAGGTCGCCTGGGTGCTGGCTAAGGAAGTGGTCTCGGGCAGTGGCTAAGCGGCCAGGCAGGCGCATGGCAATAAGGTACACGGTGGCATAGAACAGTGGGGGGAAAGCAGTGAGCTGGGCGGCAGTGCTAGCAGCGCGGTAGCTAGTCTCTAGTGCACGGAGGTGAGTGGCGAGATCAGTGACAGTGGGGAAAGCAGAGAGATCAGGGAAGAGCATGGGGAGGATCAAGCGGCCAGCTAAGGCGGAGGCAAGCGTGGAGTAGCGTGCAACTACTGCATCGAGGAAGTCTTTGGCGTTTGCTACAGCAGTGAAGTGGGGACGCTCAAATAGGGGAAGCGCATGACTAATGGCAAGCTGTGCTACGGCTTCGCGAGAATCCCAGACTGCGCGAGCAAGCACATCAGCAGCAAAGGCCTCACTCTCAACAATGGTGGGGTCAGCAGGGAGGGGAGCACGTGCGGGGGGGCGGGGGAGCAAGCCATCAACATGCATAGCTAGGGAGTGCCCATCCTGGCGCTGACCTGATAGGTGCCAGCGAAGATCGACAAGCCAAGCGCCGAAGTCGATCGCGTGCCCCTTTGCGTCCAAGCGTAGCATGGCGTCTGCCATCACGCAAGCTCGTCGGCACCGGGATACATCGGCACATGGACACGGGTACTCAGCGGCACGGCGGTGCAACGGCGTGGCGGCAGGACTCTCCGGAACAGGGACCGGACGGAAGGCCGAGAGGGGCGTAAGAGGGCCGGTGAGCGCGGGAGGAGCCAGCGGACGCGCAAGGGGCCGAGGCGCACGAGGGGCTGGCCAGGCCCGCGAGAGGCCGGGCAGGTGCGGGAGGGGCCGGTGCGTAGAGAGGAGTCGGCAAGGCGTGTGAGGCCGTCGGGGTGCAGGAGGGGCCGGCTAGGCGGTAGGGGCCGGTTAGGTGAGAGGGGGGCCGGCTAGGCGAGGGGGACCGGCTAGGCGGAACGGGCCGGCTAGGCGCAAGGGGCTGGCTAGGCGCGAGAGGGGCTGGCTAGGCGAGAGGAGGGACCTTCACGAACGAGGCATCATCACTACGTTCCCTGGCCGCGAGAGGCACGCCGCTTGCACAGACAAAACCACAGGTCGGCACTTAGCCACGTTTGAGCGTGACCCAGGGTCAGGTCTCTTTACACTGTCTCCGCCGACAGCTGCGTCTGTCACGGTTGCCGTGTCCTGCTCGTGTCGCTCCATAGCCCACGTGACCCTTCTGCGGCACCACCGCTTAGGTCACCTTGCACTCTCGCATCTTAGGCACATGTCCCAGCATGGTCTAGTCACTGGTCTCCCTGCGTCGTTTCCCGCCCTGCCTACGTCGGTAATGCCACTGTGCACGTCCTGTGTCGAGGGCCAGCAGCACGCCACCCCTCACTCCTCCTCGTTTCCTCCTACCACAACACCACTACAGACACTTCATATGGACGTCTGGGGCCCTGCCCCGGTCCATGGTCTTAGCTGGGAGCACTAATTCCTAGTCGTCGTTGACGACTTCTCGCTGTTCACCACAGTGTTCTCGTTGGAGCGGAAGGCCGACATGCCTACCGTTCTCCTCCCATGGCTTCTTGCTATTCACACCCACCACCGCTTGCCTGTAGGTCGGTTACACTCTGACCGATATAGCGAGTTCGCCTCGGGCATTCTTTGACGTTTCTGCCATGCGCAGGGCATCCGCCACATGTACACACTACCAGACTCCCCACAGCAGAATGGGGTCACTGAGCGATGCATCGGCCTGATCATGGAGATGGCTTGCACCTCCATGGTCCACGCCGGTGCACCCCATTTTCTGTGGCTGTTCGCTATGCGCTACGCTGCTCACCTGCTTAACATGTAGTCGCGCTCCCTGCGGCCACAGCTTTCGCCGACCCTCCTCTGGACCGGGTGTCCTGGTGACACGTCTGCGTTCCACGTCTGGGGCAGCCTTACTCACTTCCGCGACACTGCTGCAGACAAGCTCTCAGCCCGCACGCTTCCTTGTGTCTTCGTGGGTTTTCCGCTTGACGCCTCTGACTAGCTCTTCTACCACCCATCACACCACCACTTTTACCACACTCGTAACGTTACCTTCGACGAGACGCTCCCCTATTACTGTCGCTTCCCGCACCGCAGTGCTCCTGTGCCTCCTCCTCCTCTTTCCCTTGTCCCTGCCCCACCTGCCGCTCCCCTCCCACCCCGCCCAGCCTAGTCTGGTGTCTCCACGCCACTCAGTTCCCCTCGGTTGCGCCTGTGGGGGAGTCGGCTGACTCTGGGGGCCCAGCTTCCGGGGGCGCGCCTGCTCTCCCTGTGGCGCCTCCCCCAGCCTCGGTACCCCAGGCACCTCTGCTGCCTCCTCCCTTACCTCAGCAGCAGCAGCCGTCGCCGCAGCAGACTTAGCAACCGCAGCAGGAGCAGCAGAAGCAGCAGCAAGGAGAAGTGGGCTTTGGGGGTGCTGGTTCTGGGGGTGCGAGTTCTAAGGTTGCTGACTTTGGGGGTGCTGGTTCTGTGGGTAGTGCGTCCGAGGGTGCTCGTCTTGGGGGTGCTGTCTTGGGGAGTGCCGGTGGCATCCGCGGTGCCACTGGAGGTTATGGAGAGGACAAGGAGCAGTTGCAGCCGCACCGGCAGCCGCAGCAGCAGAAGCAGCAGCCGCAGCAGCAGGCGCAGCCACCGCAGCAGGAGGTTGCTCATCTTCTCCTTGGTCTTGCTCCAGGTTCCCCTGTCCGCTAGCGCGTTCTCCCTCCGATGCGTGACCCTATTTACGGCCCGTTGTTCCCTCCTCCGGACTCCTCTCCAGCTCGTTTTCCCTTGCGCTCCCCACCGTCCCCTGACTTGTCCCCAGTTCCTCCTCGTCCCCAGTTCCTAGTTCTTCCCCGTTGGGTCCGTCGCCCCTCTAGTGCTCGTCCTGTCTCTTCTCGTCCTAGTATCCACCCTATGGTTCTTCGTTCGCATGCTCTTCCAGCCACAGTCCTCCCGTTGCCTCCCCCGTTGTCACTTCCGTCCTTCCCCCCTCCTCGCTCCGTCGCTACTCTCGCTTTTGTCCTACCCTCTCGCCCTTGCTTGCGTGGCTTGTCACTAACCCTACAGCTCCTCCCGAGTGTCACAGGATCAAATGTGTCGAGGAAAGGTTGCACTATCAATTGATACAATGCGCTTTTATACTTCCAAGGTACATCAGGTAACCAGGTTTATCCTATCCGAAGGGAATAGACCCTTCTAGAAATAGAATCACCCTGCGTATAGCCACGAGAGACTTGGCTTTAAGAGATTACGGCAAGATTACGCTAGATATAGCGCGCCAGTACATTCCGAGCCTGGTCGGTGATATAATCATGATAAAAGGATAAACGAAAGGATAATGGAAGATGAAGAATAAGACCCCAAATGAGATGAGGTAAAGATCAAATGAATCAGGATAAAAAGGAGAATATGATGGATACGAAAGATGGAACTGAGAAAGAAGTGTAACGAGGTCGTACTCTCACACTTCCCCCCCTCAAAGCTGGGTGGTAGAAACACCCTGCTTGACAAGGTAGTCGTGAAGAGGACGACGGGCGTTAGCCATGTCTGATTCAGGGACCCAGCTGTCCTTTGAAGTATCATAACCCTTCCAACGAATGAGAAGATCCACAGTGCCATTCTGACAACGGTAGTGGGCAAGCACGGACTCGACCTCGTATTCGGGTTCATGCTGGACGAGGATGGGCAGCGGCGTTGGCAGTTTGTATCCGATGAAGATCGTGTTAGGATCTCTGAAGGGCTACAGAAGCTGGACATGGAAGGCGTTGTGAATCTTCCAGGTAGCCGGCAGGCGTAAGCAGAAGGTAACAGGAGTGATGTGTGCTTCAACGAGGAAAGGCCCGCAGAAGCGAGGTCGTAGTTTGGATGGGAGATGGCGGATGTGAAGGTTGCGGGTGTCGAGGAGAACCTGGTCGCCCACGGTGATGGTGTGGTCGTTGCGATGGTGATCGGTCTCGTGCTTCTGTTGCTGCTGAATGTCAAGGAGGCGCTTGTGGGTCCGATCCCAAAGCTGATGCATGGTCGTGATGATGCTGTTGGTTGTTGTGGTGTGAGCGGGTTGCGTCCGTAATAGAGGAAGAACGGCGTTTGTCCAGTAGCGGCATGTGTAGCATTGTTATAAGCAAACTCTAGAATGGGCAAGTGCAAGTCCCATTTAGAGATCTCGTCCTTGTAGGCTGCACGGAGGAGTTGCTCGACAATTTGGTTGAGACACTCGGTCTGTCCATCTGTCTGCTGATGGTAGGCGGATGACATGGCGAGTTTGGTCCCGAGCAGATACATAAGTTCTTTCCAGAACTTGTTGGTGAACTTGGGGTCTCGGTCGGAGATGAGTGTGTGGCTGGAATGCCATGCTGGGAGATGATGTAGCGAACGAATAGTTGTGCTGTCTCCTCGGTGCGTGCTGTCGTGTGTGTCGGGATGAAGTGTCCCATTTTAGAGAATTTGTCGATGACAACGAGGATGGCGTCCTGACCGTTTTTGGAAGTTGGTAACCCGGTTATGAATTCTAGGCTAACCACTTGCCATGGTTGTTCTGGGACAGGAAGAGGCTGTAGCAGTCCCGCCTTTTTCTGCTTGCTGCTCTTCATCCGCTGACAGGTATCACACGAGGTGCCAAATATATGGACATCGTATGATATGTGGGGCCAGTAGTGCTTTGTGATACCGGCGAGCGTCTTGTTGCTACCGAAGTGTCCTGCGTATAGGACATCGTGGTATTCTTCGAGTAGTAATTGCCGCAAAGGAGGGTAATTGGGTACCCATATTTTTGTTGATCCTTTCCGGTACGCGATGTCATTGTCCCACTGTAGCAGGTGTCGCTTTTCTGCCAAGGGAATTTCGGGATCAACAGCGTACCCGTATGTGAAGACTCCCTTGAGTAGTGGGTTCATCCCTTCGACGTGGATAGCAGCAACGTGTGCAGGCCGGCTAAGAGCGTCTGCTTTGTTTTTGTGGCTGGGCTTGTACACGATGTCGCAGTGGAAGTGCGTCTCGAGGAAGTCGATCCATCGGACCTGCCGCATGGAGAGGTTTGGCTGTGTCTTCAAATATTCAGGCTGCAGTGGTCGGTGTAAACGGTTGTTTTTCCTCCTTCGAGGTAGCATCTCCACGTGTTGAAGGCGATGATAATAGCAAGGGCCTCCTTATCCTGTATCGGGTAGTTTAGTTATGCCCGTGTAATTTCTTGCTGAGGTAGGCCATTGGTTGCAGTCCATTCCCTTGATCTTGCATCAAGACTGCCCCCACTGCCTGGTCATTAGCGTCGGCTTCGATGACGTAGTCATGTTCGGGGTCTGGTAAGATAAGTACATGTGTGGTAGTGAGTACTTTGTTCAGCTGCTCCACGACTTCTTGGTGCTTCGGTTCCCTCCTATAGGGCGTGCTCTTCTTCAGCAGATTCGTGAGTGGTGTTGCAATTTTCGCGTACTGTGGCACAAACCTGTTGTAATAGTTAGCAAAGCCTAGGAACTGCTGCAACTACTTCACATTCTCAGGTGTTTTCCACGTGCGTACGGCTTCGATCTTCTTGGGGTCGACGTGAACTCCTTGAGCGCTCACCATGTGTCATAGGAATTGGACCTTCTCATGGGCGAATTCCCTCTTGGACCATTTGACGTAGAATCGCACTCGTCAAAGATTTTCGAAGAGTCGTCGCAGATGTTCAACATGCTGCTTCATGTCCCGCGAGTAGATGAGGATGTCGTCCAGGTACACCACTATACATTCGTCCAAGAATGGGCATAGAATGTGGTTCATTTCAGCTTGGAACATTGCCAGTGCGTTGGTGGGTCGAACGGCATTACCACATACTCGTATCCGTACCGAGTTCGGAAAGCAATTTTGTTGATGGAATTGTCTGCCATTCTTATCTGCCAGTATCCGAACCGCAGGTCTAGTTTGGAAAATACTGTCGCTCCCCGAAGCTGATCAAGCAGGTCATCTATTCGTGGAATCAAGTACTTGTTCTTGATGGTCTGCTTGTTGGGAGCTCGGTAATCGATGTACATGCGCAGGCTTCCGTCCGGTTTCGGTGTGAAGAGCACTGGGGCACCGTATGGCGAAGTGGATGGTTGGATGAGTCCTTTGGTGAGGAGATACTCGATCTGTTTCTTCATGTCGGCTAGCTCTGTGGGGCTGAGCCGATATGGTGCTCGGAAGGTCGGCTTCAAACCTGGTTCTTCCACGATCTCGTGTTGGTGCGTTCGGTATGGCGGTAGCTCGTTCGGAAGGTCATCGGGAAGAATGTCTTGGAACTCCTTCAATAATTCCTTGATTTTTTCTGGAGGTTCCGAGGTTTTCTCTCCGTCTTCTTCCACATCTGATGCTATTGCCAAGAACCCGGTGTCGGCGCGTTTCACATCCTTCTCGAACCTTGCGAGTGTCTCCACTGGGATATCTCCTGTATCGTCCCAGTTGGGTAGCTGGACTCTCCTTCCGTTGTTATAGATGCTTGTTGTACGGTTTACCCAGTTGATCTCAGGGTTGAATTTCTTGAGGAAGTCTCTCCCGAAGATCAGGTCAAGCCCATTTATGTTGGTGATGGGGAGTGCAGGTCTCCAGCGTAGTGGATCGATCTGTAGGTGTAACACTGCTTCGCTGTATACTCGTAACTTGCTGCCGTCCACCATCATTGCAGAGAACGCTGAAGACTAGTACTCTTCTCGAAGCTGATCGATTGTTGCCTTGTCGCATACGGTGTGTGATGCTCCGCTGTCCACAAGTGCTTGGAGGCGTTGCCCTTTGCTGATGACCTCGAGCACGAGGGGCAGGCGTTGGTCGGAGTACCCAAAGATAGTTTCATTCATGGAATCATAGGGTACATCCCAATATTCTGTACACACCTTTTCGTTACTGTCTACTTCTGGGCTGGCAGCTGGCCGAGGCTGCTTGGAGAAAGGCTCTTTTCCAGGGCCCGGAGTCTCTTTGACGACTGTGCGCGTCGTTGATGCCGAAGTTGCTGAGCTGGATGCATCCGAAGGAGGAGTTCGGGGCTTTTGCAGCTTCTTGTAGACCCCCAGCTTCCTCTTGAGCTGCTTCAGCTCCACCGACGTCCTCCCTGGGGAACGGCTAGTCGTTGTGGGCTGGTGTCAAGAGAGGATATTGACTCTGTGGAAAGGTCGGCTTCTTTCCACACTCCTTATTTTTTTCCCCAAGTTTTCCGGTACCGATAAGATCTCCACGATTTTCTGCTTCTTCTGGAGTCTTTCCCGAAATTTCTCCAAGGCTCTTCCCCCTTGAGAATCACAAGGTTTCATTAAAGCATCTTTATAAGATAACTTTAATGAATCCTTATAATTCTTCGGGTCTTCTAGGAGTTTCCCCATCTCGGCAGAGTCTTTTTTCGCGAAGTCATATATTTTCTCGGCGATTTTCCCTGGCGAAGATTGGTCGTGGGTTGGAGATTTTCCCCCATCATTTCCTCCTGCTTGCGCCCAATCAGCTTCGTTGAAGTTGATTTTTCCGCTGCACACCCGTCGCTCTTCGTTCGTTCAGGCCAAACCTTGTTCTACATCCTTGACTACGTAGACGTCCTGGTCTTCGCCACTGCAAACAGGGATGCACTGGCCTCCGTGAAGGCTGGCTGTTGAGAACTTGCACTGACCTAGGAGAGCTGTGCCGCTACCTTGGCCTGCAGATCTCCAAGGACAGAGAAGCGCTCATAATCACTCTCACACAGTCACACTTGGTGCGCCAGGTCCTTCAGACGTTCGGTCTTCAGTTCTCTCCCGCACAACCCACACCTCTCCTAGTAGATCACAGGCTCTCGGCTCCAGTCCCTCAGGAGTCTGTAGAGCCTAGTGGTCCTTACGCAGAGCTAGTGGGTTGCCTCAGATACCTGATGGCTTGCACTCGCCCAGATCTCGCATACCCTCTCAGCATCCTGGCTCGCTTTGTGACGACAGGCAGACATCGACTGCACAACTGGTCGGCCGCTACGAGGGTTTTGCGTTATCTAGCAAGTACATCGGGCATGGGGCTAGTGCTAGGAGGACGCAGGCCAATGGTCCTTACAAGGAACACAAACGCTTCGTGGGCAGACGACGCTGAGACGCTCAGGTCCTCCCAGGACTACTGCTTTAGCCTCGGTGCAAGTGCCATCTCGTGGACGTCCAATCGCTCGTCGTCTCGTGGAGCCCTGGAGCGGAAGGCCGACATGCCTGACGTTCTTATCTCGTGGGTCGTAGCTGCGCGAGTCCATCGCTGCCACCCAGTGCTTTGTCTCCACTCCGACCGTGGCAGCGAGTTTGCCTCCGGTCGACTTGGCCAGTTCTGTCGTACGGAGGACATCACCCAGTTGTACACCCTGCCGGACTCCCCACAGCAGAATGGGGTGGCTGAGAGACGCATCTGTTTGGTCATGGGGGTGGCTCGTACCTCCATGATCCATGCTGGTGCAGCCCATTTTCTGTGGCCGTTTGCTGTTCGCTACGCCGCTCACCAGGTTAACCTTTTGCCGCACTCCCTGCGGCCGCTGGTTTCGCTGACCCTTCTTTGGACCGGGTTCCTTGGTGGCGCGTCTGCGTTCCACGTCTGGAGCTGCCTCACTCACGTTCGTGCCTCTGGCACGGACAAGCTGACTACCCGCTCTGTCCCCTTTGTCTTCCTTGGTTTCCCCCTTGACGAGTCTGACTGGCACTTTTACCACCCGCCTTCTAACCACTTCTTCCATTCGCGTGACATCACTTTCCCGACCGAGGTCTCCTGGTTCGCCCGCCCCTGTTTCTAGTTCCCACCCACCCTAGTAGCCCTTCCTCCTCTCCCTCCCCATCCTAATGTGTCTCACGTCACTCCTCTCCCGTCGGTGGTCCCGGTGGAAGAGTCTGCTGACTCTGGCGGCCCCTCAGCTTCAATTTCGCCGCCTGTCTCCGTCCCGATGTCTCCTCCTCCGCCGCTATTGCTAGTCCTGGGGTTCCTATCGTGGTTTGTCCCAGCGGCCTCGAGGGTGGCACCAGTGCTGGAGAGGTTTCTCGTTCTATGGGTGCTGAATTGGAGGTTCTCGTGTCGCAGCAGCAGCAGCAGTCGCCGCCAGTGTCCGACCTTCGCCTTCTCGGTCTTCCCTCCTCTGACCGCCTGCCTGCACCTCCCCCCCCGCCACCTCCCCTGCCTGTGTATGGCCCTGTGTTTCCTCCTCCAGACTCCTGTCCAGCTCGTCTTCCTCCTTGTTCCCCTCCATTGTCTCCTCGTGTGTCTCCTGACCCGACACCTCCGTCATATGTCTCGTCTCGCCACCCCTCTCGTGCTCGTCCTGTCTCTCTTGTTCAGCATTCTCACCCTATGTTGCTTCGTTCCCACGTGTCTTGTCCTCCCCTCCTCCCGCACGAACGAAGAGCGAGGGGTCTGCAAACGACAAAAAGAACTGCAGGTCCGCTAACGTAGCATGAAGCTTGTCGTGCCACTCGCGAGGTGCCTGTTTCAGGCCGTAGACTGGGCGCCGCATGAGCCACTTGGTTCCTGGGGCAAAG
The DNA here is from genome assembly GCA_027943415.1 of Closterium sp. NIES-67. NCBI lineage: Eukaryota > Viridiplantae > Streptophyta > Zygnematophyceae > Desmidiales > Closteriaceae > Closterium > Closterium sp. NIES-67. The sequence continues at coordinate 121,870 of BQMB01000051.1, forward strand.
GTGCCAGTGAAGTCTAGCGGGCGACGCAGGTAGACCTGCTCATGCAAACTGCCCTAAAGAAACGCTGTCGTGAAGTCGAGAGAGTGCAGCTCGTAGTCACGTTGTGCTACTATGTGTAACAGCGCCCGAAGAGTAGTCATCTTCAGGGTCGGGGCGAAGGTCTGAAAGAAGTCAACACCCTCGCGCTGACTGAAGCCTTTAGCAACGTAGCGTGCCTTGAACATCGACGGCTCTCCAGGAGGGCGCTTCACCTTGAAGAGCCACCAGCCATCGACTACGTTCACCCCAGGTGGGGGAACTGCATCGACGTAGGTGCCGGTGGATCTCCAAGATGCCATCTCCTACTCCATGACAGCTATCCGTTGAGAGGCCCAGAGTCCCGAGGTCGCCTCAGCGTAAGTGCGATGGGTCGGGATGACGATGGCGTCTAGGTCCCTCTCAGGGACTAGCAGCATGGAGCAGAGACGAGGCGCGAGCTCGGACAGGAATGCAAGCTCGTATTGCCGGTCCTCCAGAATGTCACTGCCAAGGGCAGGAGCACCCCCCACAGACGGAGGACGAGCAGGGTGAGAGACCAAAGTCGTCAAGTCGGCGGGTAGAGGCAAAGTCAGTAACAGCAGTGACAAGGGCGTCAAGACTCGAGACATGAACAGACGGGTTGGCAACAAGGGAGGCAAGGACTCGAGGGACTTTAAAATTGAGCAACTCTGAAAACCCGCGCGATGGTAGCATTTGCGGTAGTAACCAGAAACGCGAACGCAGCTCAATGAATTCGCAAAACCATACCCTCCCGTAAGTTCGAAACTGAACCAATAGCGTGCGGGGAAGCTGACAGCACCGCTTGACGAGGGTAGATCCTCGCATCGCGCTCACGCTAAGTTTCCGAGGAGTTACTCTTCGGTATAAAGCCGAGATTAACCTCTCAGAACCTGCAGTCGCGCATGCCCAAACGGCCTCACCCTTTTTGCGATGAGAGGTCGCGACGCTTTTAGCGCACCTTGCGTTACTAAAGGCTCATCTCAACGAGACGCCTCGAAACTAGCAACGCACCTTGCGCCACGGCTATAATTTTGACCACTATCGCACCTCACGCCGCGACTACTGCCGGAGAACTCGCAGTGGTTGACGACCAGCCATCTTAGCTGCCACACTCCCCGCACCACCATCGCTTGCAATGCGACTGCTCCTAACGGGCAGATCCCGCTAGAGCGAACAAGGCGGCGAAGCTATTGATAAGTTCGTATGGAAGCCAAACCGCACAGAGGGGTAAGTCGGGAAAATAGGCTACTCGAACACAAGAGGGCGTGATCCATGTTCTCCTTGGGGGACGTTCGTGACTTCAGCTGGTGATGGTTCCCTGACACCCTTGCCTCCATTCGGGTTCGGAAAACATTTTCCTAGTGACAAGACTACAGGTGTACTCAATTCTTCTGTACATGTACTTGAGGAACCTATCTGAAATGAAGAATATTTTGTTCGAAATGATGTACGTGTAGTATTGATCTTTAGGGACATGAGAGATACAAGGAGCAGTGCAAGAAGAACATCCGTTGCTAATGGAAAGGTATGTATACTAAACATCTGGAGTGTAGGGCAGGATGGATAGGAGGAAAGCAGGGGGGAGAAAAAGACAGGGCATAAGGACAAGGAAGGGGAAACAGGAAAGACACCCCAGGCAACCACGGCGTCACAGGAGTTTTGTTTTTCTTTTTTTCCTTTTTTGGGGGGGTTGTGGAGCAACCTATTAAAATAGATCAGAAACGTTTTTGTTCACCCTAAATTTCTACAGAAAAATAAATAAGTCAAGCTAAAGTTTTGTCATTCTGTAAGGAACGTAATATACACCTTACAGGTATATAAGAGTATACAATATAGGCGTTCTAATATAACTGCTTCTTTTGTAGGGTAAAAAAATAGTAATAATTTTTTGTTTTGATTGGATTTATGAAGTGTTGGAAAACAAATTGATGTATATTTGTTTCCCATCACTCGAGATTTGTGACGATGACAAGATCGAACTACCACTTCCCCAGTGCTAGCATGGGGGGGAAGATAACAAAGCGAGAAAGAATAGGTAAAATATGAGATACAAGGTGCTTTTGTGCTAAGGGGTTGTACTCTCTAAGAGTACGCACCTATCTAGCCTAAAAGTCATATATATATAGTATGCATATGCATATATATATATATGTTTTGACACACCCCCTAAGCTAGATGAGGGGCAGTGCCTGGCAAGATACACACAGCACAGGGTGGCACTACTAGTCCAACCTCTGAGGCAAGGGTCCGAAGACCAGTCAGCAAGAGTACAAACTAGACAAGAGCAACCCAGGGCAGTACTACTCCTCCGGCCACTAAGACAAAAGCCACAAGGCCAGTCAAGATAACATAAAAGTAGTACACAATCAAGGCCATAGCAAGTGTAAAGCTATAGGAACTAGACCAAGCTGTACATAGTGCCGCTGATGATCTTTAGGCGCAAGCGCCTTCGTAAAGATATCAGCTGTGTTGGCACCGGAGGCCAAGTGTACTACATGGCTTGGCGGCACTGCTGTAGCTTACGCAGGAGGAAGTACCGCACCTGGATGTGCTTTGCTGTGTCCTCAAGTCGAGGCTCCTGACACAGGAGGATCATGGCCCTGTTGTCAGCGTACAGAACAAGGGCAAAGCTAAGCCGCTCACCTGAGTCTGTGAGCAAGAATATGTCATTTTGTTGTGTAATTAGTGTCAATGTATATGTCATTATTGTCTCGCACTACGTATGGCTGGAAATATGATGCGTTTAGGGATCGGCATAGTGTTCCTCTGTTCAAGCAAACCTATTAAACAATTTCAGAGTCGGGTGACTGAAGCACGTAACTATGTGCTCCACACACACAATATCCATGACATGGATCACCTGATAGGCATCGTTGCATCTTCCGGTGCCCAGCTTCAGCAGATTTGTCTCCTCGACTTCCCCTCCCTCTTCAAGCAATCTCACAAAAGCAAGCGGGTGCATCTCTTCCTCACCGACTTCTGTGAGGAGTTTAATATCAAACAGCATTAGCAGTTGTGCGTACGACACTGGATCAACGCCGCTGCTGATGCGCTGGCTGTTCCTGCTTTTCGGAGAAACACAAGAAAACCAGGGTGAGCCACGGAACTGGGTAGCCGCCCTAGCGTAATGCTCCTCGCGGCCTTCATGTGCTGGAAGTGCCACGGCTCTATGGACCTGCACAGTTGGGAAGGCAAGACAATTTGAGGCTTAAACGTATAGTTGCGCTGCCCACGGTCACTAGCTCATTGACACGAGTCAATGTTGCAGCCTAAACACTTTGATGAATTTTGATATGGAGATTTAGACATTCGTGAATTTCATCCGCGGCGTATCCAGCCCGATTGAGTGCTGTTGGGAAGAGGTCCATGATGGTGCCATGAATTTGTGCATAGCTGAGCCAGGCACCGTCGCTCACCCTGCTGTCCTGGATGTGTGGCATGGAGATAGTGGTTGATGTGGCGGTCATGACAAGATGGTTCTGTGCTACTGCCTGCATGGTGTGGGATAGTTAAGGGGGGAGGGAGGGGGGGGGAGGGAGGCATCCATTGGGGTGCGGGATGAGCTAGGGCAAGAGCGTATGGAAGGCAAAGAGAGGGTTAATGGGGGAGGGAAGGGCAGATAGGGGATGCTGAGATGAGCGGTGGGGTGTTTGGGGGGACTGGGAATGGGTTCCTGGGTTGAGGGATGGTTCGGAAACGGTGCTTGGGTGATGAGAAGGGCAAGGAATGCGTTGTTGGGAGAATGGTCAGCAAAGATAGGGTGCTTGGGCGAGGTGTGGGCAGAGATACCATGCTTGGGAGACGGGTGGGTGGTTAAGTGGGGGGCAGAGTTAGGGTGTAACAGATAGGGATGGGCAGAGATTGGGTGCTGGAGGGAGGGGTGGGCAGAGAAAGTGTGCTTTGGAGAGAGGTGGGTGTGTGAGTGGTGGGCAGAGATAGCGTGGTTAGGCGTCAGGTGGGCAGATATAGGGTTCTTGGGAGAAAGGGGGGGACAGAGATAGGGGGCTTGAGATGGGGCCGGGCAGAGATAGGGTGCTTGGTAGAAGGGGGATCGCAGAGATAGGGTGCTTGAGATGGGGCCGGGCAGAGATAGGGTGCTTGGCAGAAGGGGGATCGCAGAGATAGGGTGCTTGAGATGGGGCCGGGCAGAGATAGGGTGCTCGGAATTGGGGTTGGCAGCGATAGGGTGCTCAGGAGAACGGTGGGCAGAGAGAGGGTGCTTGGGAGAGTGGTGGGCAGAGAAACGGTTTTTGGGAGTGAGGTTGGTGGGTGAGTGGTGGACAGAGATAAGGTGCTTGGGAGAGTGGAGGGCTGAGAAACTGTTCTTGGGTGTGGGTTGGGTGGGTGAGCGGTAGGCAGGGATAGGGTGCTTGGGAGAGTGGTGGGTAGAGTAACGGGTTAGGGTAGTGGGGTGGATGGGTGAGTAGTGGGCAGAGACAGGGTGCTTGGGAGAGTGGTGGGCAGAGATAGCGTGTTTAGACGACAGGTGGGCAGAGATAGCGTGCTTGGTAGAAGGGGGGGCGCAGAGATAGGGTGCTTGAGATGGGGTCGGGCAGAGATAGGGTGCTCGAGATTGAAGTTGGCAGTGATAGGGTGCTTGTGAGAAGGGTGGGCAGAGAGAGGGTGCTTGGGAGAGTGGTGGGCTGAGCAACGGTTCCCGGGTGTGGGTTGGGTGGGTGAGCGGTGGGGAGAGATAGGGTGCTTGGGAGAGTGGTGGGCAGAGTAATGGTTTAGGGTAGTGGGGAGTGTGGGTGAGTGGTGGGCAGAGAAGCTGTTTAGGGAATGAGATGGGTGGGTGAGTGGTGGGCAGAGGTAGGGTGCTAAGGGAGAGTAGTGGGCAGAGAAACTGTTCTAGGGAGTGGGGTGGGTAGGTGAGTGGTGGGAAGAGCTAGCGTGTTTAGGCGACAGGTGGGCAGAGATAGCGTGCTTGGTAGAAGGGGGGACGCAGAGATAGGGTGCTTGAGATGGGGTCGGGCAGAGATAGAGTGGTCGAGATTGGGATTGGCAGCAATAGGGTGCTTTGGAGAATTGGGGCAGAGAGGGGGTGCTTGGGAGAGTGGTAGGTTGAGAAGCGGATTTTGGGAGTGAGGTGGGTGGGTGAGTGGTGGGCTGAAATATGGTGCTTGGAAGAGTTGTGGGCTGAGAGATAGTGCTATTGCGTGACAGGTGGGCAGAGAATCAGTGCTCCAAGGTTGAGGTGAAATGTGTCCAGCTCATACCGTAGAGAGAGTAGGGTCCAGGTAAGGTGGATTTAGGAGTTGGAACAACGGGTGGGTCCAATGGTTGCAGGGGGGGTTGGGAGGGGGTGGGGGTGGGGGTTGCATGTATCCCACTTTCCTTCAGAATTGTGGTCTGCCGGCAAGGCTTGTCTGCAAAGGTGCTGGGAAGGTGCAGCAGGGCCGTGCGAAGCGCACTCGTCCGCATGATGGCGCCTTCAAAGTCCCTGTAATTGGAGGCCCGATATGGCTGCTTGCAGTTTGCAGAGTGTGCGTACTCGAAGGTAGCAGTGGAGAACTCAAATGAGGCGCCGGACCTGCGGATCAAGTTGGGAAAATGAACTAGCTGGTGCACTTTCGGCAGCTTCCACACGTGGCCAGCACGTGGACGGTTTGTTTTCAGGAGGCGCACCAACTTGCCACCTACAAGCACCGAGAGGGGAGGGGGGTTTGGGGGCGGGGAGTAAAATAGTTATTAGCCCAAGGAATGTCTACGGTCTGGGCCTGGGTCTGTTTGTGATCTCAATACCTACTCCTTCAAGTGCATGAGGTACTTGCGAAGCTTGGCTTCTGTGTACCACACCGCCCTGAAGTAGTCGTGGAACCATACCACGAACGTCTGCAGCACCGTCATTTTCACCGTTGCCAGGTTGAGACCTTCCATGATTATTAGGACCACCTGCATCCATAGTTAGGGTGGCAGAAGAAGGCATGAGGGTGGGCATGAGGGTGGGGTTCTGCTAATCGACAAGCGCTTCTTTGGCCTGAAACTTCCGCCCAATGGCTGCCATTTTAACATTGGTGCCAATTTCTCTGCAGCAGAGCATGGCCACAGGTTAAGCTGGTGAGCGGCGTAGCGAACAGCGAACGGCCACAGAAAATGGAGTGCACCGGAATGGATCATGGAGGTACGAGCCACCTCCATGACCAAACCGATGCGTCATTTAGCGACCCCATTTTGCTGCGGAGAGCCTGGTAGGGTGCGTTCCAGTTCTGCATGCTACTAACTGGAGCAACACGTCAGCGACCTCGACCATATCGACACTCCAGGAATGAAAGAGGGTGTTGGAAATAATAGAAGGACTTGTGCGCATTTCTGGAGTCTTACGTGCAGTAATGATACAGAAAGGGCACAACATCGAGGATTACCGAATCGAAGACTGCTACAGTATCTTTGACAGTTAACGCAATCAGACGACACCTCACAGAGGTTACGAAAGGGAAACGGTCGCAGACCGTTGACCTCACCAATGAACAATAAGAAGTACAAGAGTTAAGTCAGCGCGACATCAAGGAAAAATAACCGTCCGTTAGACTCTTTTTTAAAGTTTACTTGACAGAGTTTACTTATGGATTCCTGATATAACATTTAGACTGTACTACTAGCGCGATACCTCATATGGACGAACACGCGTGATGCCGTCAGCAATAGCGAGTCAACGCGTGAACAATAGGTTTGCTCGTATAGTCACCCAAAGGGTCAGTCAAAAGGAGTACAGACAAGACAAGGGCAAGACCAGGGCGGCACTACTAGTCCAGCCACTGGGAGAGGCCACAAGGTCAGTCTGGGTAATATATATATAAAGGTCTGTACACAATCAAGGCCCTAGCAAATGAGAGGCTACAGGAACAAGACCAAGTTGTACACAGTGCCGCTGATGATCTTTAGGCGCAAGCGCCTTTGTAAAGATATCAGCTGTGTTGGCACCGGAGGCCAAGTGTACTACGCGGGCCTGGCGACGCTGCTGTAGCTTGCGCAGGAGGAAGTACCGCAGCTGGATGTGCTTCGCTCTGCCCTCAAGTCGAGGCTCCTGACACAGGAGGATCATGGCCCTGTTGTCAGCGTACAGGACCGGGGCAGAGCTAGGCCGCTCACCTAAGTCAATGAGCAAGAAGGTCAGCCAGCCGAGTTTCTGTGCCGCCATGGCAGTGGCGTAGATCTCAGCCTCACAGCTGGACTGGGCAACAGACGAGGAGCGAGTAGCTCTCCACGAGACAACACCTGAACCGAGGCTAAAGCAGTAGCCCTACGAGGACCGAAGAGTCTCGGCGTCGTCTGCCCACGAAGCGTCTGTGTGCCTAGTAAGGACCACTGGCCTGCGCCCTCCTAGCACTAACCCCATGCCCGATGTACTTGCAAGGTAACGCAAAACCCTCTTAGCGGCAGACCAGTGCTGAGGTCGGTGTCGGCCTGTGGCCACAAAGCGAGCCAAGATGCTGAGAGGGTATGCGAGATCTGGGCGAGTGCAAGTCATCAGGTACATGGGGCAACCCACCAGCTCTGCGTAAGGGCCACTGGGCTCTACCGACTCCTCAGGAACTGGAGCAGAGAGCCTGTGGTCTACAGGCAGAGGGGTGGGCTGTGCAGAGGAGAACTGAAGGCCGAACCTCTGAAGGACCTGACGCACCAAGTGTGACTGAGTCAGGGTGATGGTGGCGCTGCTCTGTCCTTGGAGATCTGCAAGCCAAGGTAGTGGCGCAGTTCTCCAAGGTCAGTGCAAGTGTGTCTCTTCAGCAGCTCAGCCTTCACTGAGGCCAGTGCGTCCCTGTCTACAGTGGCGAAGACAAGGTTGTCTATGTAAACAAGGATGTAGAACGGAGTCTGGCCAGCACGAACGAAGAGCGAGGGGTCTGCAGAGGACGGAAAGAACTTCAGGTCAGCAAGGGTAGCATGCAGCGTGTCGTGCCACTCACGAGGAGCCTGTCGCAGGCCATAGATGGGGAGCTGCAAGAGCCACTGGGTCCCAGGAGGGAAGGTACCAGTGAAACCAAGGAAGACACAGGGGACTGGGCGGGCAGTAAGCTTATCCGTGCCAGAGGCACGAATGTGAGCAAGACAGCCCCAGACGTGGAACGCAGACGCGTCACTAGAAGACCCGGTCCAAAGACGGGTCGGCAAAACCTGCGGCTGCTGAGGGTGCGGCCACAGGTTAAGCTTGTGAGCGGCGTAGCGAACAGCGAACGGCCACATAAAATGGGGTGCACCGGCATGGATCATGGAGGTACGAGCCACTTCCATGACCAGACCGATGCGTCGCTCAGCGACCCCATTCTGCTGCGGGGAGACCAGCAGGGTGAACGTCTGGGTGATGCCCTCCACATGACAGAAGTGACCAAGGACGCCGGAAGCAAACTCGTCCCCACGGTCGGAGTGAAGACGCAAGACTAGGAGACCTCGGTGGACATGCGCAGTGACTAGCCAGGGGATAAGAACGTCAGGCACGTCGGCCTTCCGCTCCAGGGGAAAAACCGTGGTGTAGCGCGTGTAGTCGTCGACAAGCACTAGGAAGTAGCGCTCTCGACGCGGCGCATGGACGGGGGCAGGGCCCCAGAAGTCCATGTGCAAGGTCTGCAGCGGTGCGGTGGTGGGGGGGAAAGAGGAGTGAAACTTTTGTGTCGTCGTGACCAGGGAGCGTAATGGTGACGTCAAGGTCTTGGAGGCAGCCAGCACCAACTAGGTTCCTGGAAAACGAGGGGACGTGCAAGCCTGTAAGCGAGCCCGACAGAGCGGCCGGACAGGGAAGGGTGGTGGAACTACGGGCGACTACCGGACCGGAGGAGGGGTCAGCAAGGGAAACTGCGGTAGGAGCAGCAAGTGGCGTCAGCGTAGTGGAGTCGCGGAAGAAACTCCGGGAAGCGCCAGAGTCCAGGGTGAAGGAGAGCACAGCAGTGGCGGCCGGAGTCAGAGCAGCGATGGAGGAACCAAGGCTAAACAAGGCAGGAGGTCCTACGCCTGACGCAGCAGGGGAGGCAAGACTAGGCACACCTACACTAGGTAACAAGGGGTAGTAAGAACCAGTCACACTAGAGTCATCAGCATACAGCACATACAGGGCAGAGCTAAGCTCATCCATGTTCATATCAAAGATCGGAATACTACGGCAAAGAAAGCTGTACCAGTCGGGGAGGTCGGGCGACGGGCCGAAGCGAAGACGAAACAGGTCGTCAAGGCGACGGAAGCAGCGGACAGGGGAGTGACCAATCTTACCACAAACGGAGTCGCGGCGAGGACCGGACTGGAGCTAGTACTGGCAGCGCCCGTCACCCGAACTGCCACCGGAAGGCACACCACGCACACGACCACCACCACGTCCACCGCCACCACCAGCACCAGGCCATTCGGGCGGGAGACCACTCGCCCGCCTGTGCTGCTGCGGCTGCTGCGGCTGGTGCTGGGGCTGCTGGTGCGGGTGGTGCTGGTTTGGCTGCGACGGCTGCGGCTGCTGGGACGGCTGCTTGGCTGCACCAGGGACAGTCCCCTCATCCACGCCACCACCAGGCGACCCGACTCCACCACCACCTCCACCTGCACCGCCACCCCCTCCACCGCGCCTGGCCTTGGGGCGGCGACCCTTCCCTGGACGGAACTGCGCTGCAGCTGCAGTCTCAGCCACAGCAGTGGAACCGTCAGAGAAGGTGCACTGAGCAGGGGCACAACCCTGAAAGATAGGGACCGGCACAGTACCGCTGGTCTGGGCAATAGAGCGGTGGCGGGTCTCTATGGCAGTCAGGGTGTCAACAAAGTCGGTGAGGGTGAGGTCACCGGGGTGGATGCTAAGGAAGCGGTTGAGGGCAGTGGCAAGGCGGTCAGGGAGGCGGGTGGCCAGCAGGTAGAGGGCAGAGCAGAGGGGCGGGTGATGGGCTCTAAGCTAGGTCTCAATGCAGGCAGAGCGCCAGGTCGCGTCTATCGTACGCAGGTGTGCGGTCAGGTCAGCGACAGTCTGGAACGATGCAAGGTCAGGGAAGAGCATCGGTAGGATTAGGCGACCTACCGAGGCAGCAGGCGGGGTGGAATAGCGCTGGACAACAGCATCTAGGAACTGCTGCGCAGTGGTGACGAACCTAAAGCGAGCGCCCTCAGTCAGGGGGAGGGCATGGCTGATACCAAGCTGCGCAACGGCGTCACGCTACAGCCAGACGGAGCGAGGAAGGGCAGCAGCCGCAGCGGACTCATGCTCAGTAGACGAGGGGTCAGCAGGCAGCGCAGTAGGGGGGTCAGGGTAGGGGAGCGTACCGTCAAGGTGGACAGACAGCAAGTGGCCATCCTGCCGCTGAGATGGCGGCGGAGGTCGACCAGCCACGCGTCAAACTCAAGCGGCTGACCCTCAGCGTCGAAGCGAACCACGTCCACCATCAGGATTGGTGCAGAGCGGTGCAGTGCAGTGCAGTGCAGTTCTGTGCGGTGCAGTGAGGGAAGGATGGGCCGGGCACAAGGCGGAGGTGGGCCGGCGGCAAAACAAACTCGGGGCCAGCGCGGATCGGGCGCGAAGGGGGGGAGGGTGGGGGGGGGTGCCGGCTAGGAGAGGACGTGGGGCCGACGAGGGGCGGGCGCGAGGGGCCGGCGAGGAGCGGGCGCGACGGGGGTGCGAGGGGCCAGCTAGGAACGTGCGCGACGGGCTCGAGGGGCCGACTAGGAACGGGCGCGACGAGGGCACGACAGCACGAGAGGCCGGCTAGGACGGGCGCGATAGGCACGAGGGGCCGGCTAAGAACGAGCGCGACAGGCGCTAGGGGCCGGTTAGGATGGGCGCGACGGCTCAGGGGGCCAGCTAGGAACGAGCGCGACGGCTCAGGGGGTCCTGGTTGGACGTGCGTGACGGCCCAGGGGGGCCGGCTAAGACGAGCGCGACGGCTCAGGGGGCCGGCTAGGAACGGGCGCGACAGCTCAGGGGGCCGACTAGGATGGGCGCGACGGCTCAGGGGGCCGGCTAGGAATGGGCAATACGACTCAGGGGGCCAGCTAGGACGGGCGCGATGGCTCAGGGGGCCGGCTAGGAACGGGCGCGACGGCTCAGGGGGCCGGCTAGGAACGGGCGCGACAGCTCAGGGGGCCGGCGAGGACAGGCGCGATGGCTCAGGGGGCCGGCTGGAACGGGCGCGATGGCTCAGGGGGCTGGCTGGAACGGGCGCGACGGCTCAGGGGGTCGGCTAGGAATGGGCACGACTGCTCAGAGGGCCGGCTAGGACGGGCGTGACGGCTCAGGGGGCTGGCTAGGACGGGCGTGACGGCGCGAGGGGGGCGCAAGGGGCCGGCTAGGAATGGGCACGAGGGCGGCTAGGGCCTAGGGCGGAAGCGCGGGCGGGCTAGATGGACCTAACCTACTCATGATACCATGTTAGAATGAGAGAATAACTCGAATAGGAGGATACAGGGCAATATAGACTAGTGTGTTGTACCCTCTAAGGCACAAACCTTTATAGTCTACAGTAACAAACTAAGTTATGTTTGACACTTTTGCCTTTCATGGGCGACCTGCTCAACCACAGCAACAACAACAACTACAGCAGCAAGACCATTCGCTGCAGAAGTTATCGTAAATCAAGCATCTTTCCTAACTATCTCCAAGCTGAAGACCTCAACTTACTTTGATGGCCGCGACTTCTATACTTGGGGATTCGAGTTCGAATTCCTCGCGCAATCTTCTGGTATCTGGGAATATTTCGACGGTAAGATCCGTTATCCAGAGACAGGAACGACCGAAGATCAAGCGCATTATTACAAGTACTCGCTTTTGGCCTACACACTACTAGTGCGGAATCTCTCACCTGAAGAGCAGTTGGGAGTTCGGTGCTTCAAAACTTCACTTGCTCCAGCCTTCTATGCCTGGGACTTCCTGTGCAAGTTATGTCAAGCACAAGATTCCATCACACAGAGCAAGCTGTTAAGTCAACTTACAGCAATGCAAATGCTTCCACGAGAAAAAGTTGGCAGCTACATCAACAGGTGCAGAACACTTCGGGATCAGCTCAGCAAGTGCGGAGGAAACCTCAGCAACGAGCTCTTCGTCACTATCCTTTTGGCTGGACTTGGACCCTAATGGAGGCAGTGCAAGTCCCTTCTTCATTCCCAAGAAAGCATCTCAGAAACTTCCCTTTGCGCTACTCTGATGGCAGAGCAACAGGACTTGGACCTGTACAACATAAAAGGAGGCAAAGCCAAGAGTGGGTTAAGCTTCTATACAGGTGCATCAAGTTAAGAGAAGCAGACAAGAGGTGCACCAAATCAATGGGAGCAGACAAGAAAAGGAGGAAAGGGCTTCAACAAGTTTTGCAAACAAGCAGGTCAGAATATTGAAGAGTGTCAGGAACAGAAGAATAGGAATCGGCAGAAGTCGGGTGAAGCCGCCCGTGTCAAAACTATCTCGCCGCCTTTCAGCTTCTTCAATTCAACCTGCAAAAGGAAAGGCAATCATTAATTGCATGATTGGACCACACTGGTTTAGTGATATACGCTACTGGAAAAGACAAGACAATGATAACGACAGTGACATGGAGGAAGGAGCACCCAACCCGCCTCCACGTCTTCGTCCTCGTTCAGAACTTCAGAACCTGCGGTTGTTAACGAAGAAGAACCAGAACAGCCGAACGGTTTTCCTCGACTGCTGAACATGCAACTGTACGCCCATATCGTAAAGCGTACGTATCCCGAGCATGTTAGCACTTGGTTTCTTGACAGCTGTTGCGGTCACCAGATGGCATCTTCAAGTCAATATCTCCTCAACTGGCAAGACCTGCCAAAAGGAGAGAAGTACAACATCACAGTTGCTAATAATCAGATTATTGAAGCAACCAGAATTGGAGATGTGATACTCGAGTCCGACGACACAGAAGTTTCACTTTGCGTGAACAAGGTTCATATCGCCACGGGACTCTGCTTCAATCTTTTATCACAAACGCAGCTGATGGAAAGCGGCATCTGTTTCGTCAGCACGGCCAATACGATGCTGACGGAATTGTACCTGGGCGACAAGAAGGCAGACAAAAGGAATTTAGTCGGCATCGCAGAGATTGAAGACGGCGTTTCCGTTCTACGGTTTTCACGTGTCTAAGCATGTGGCAACAGTGAGAAGAGAATCTCACTTGCTCCTTGGCATCATCACTGGGAAACACATCTTCAACGCCAAGACCATCATGGTCTCAATGTCTTCTGCATCACGCCTCAGCCTTCTCGCACCAACTCCCTCGACGAACATTCAGCAGAGCCAACTGAAGCAGCATCAGCAGCAGCACAAATTGTTCAAAGTACATGGGCATCTGGAGATGGAAATTGGGGTTATGACAATCAAGAACCAACATCTGCTAAAGTCAAAGAACCTATGGAGGTTGAATGCACATGGGGCAAGAAAGCGTGAATCGTACCTAATGCTTGGGCGCATCGCCGACATCTCGACATACCTTGGGTTGAAACTGCAGAAGAAGCCGGGTTCATCGAGCCTTTTGGCACCGGCCGTTGTGTTAACTCTGCGCCAACGATTCATCTTTCGTCGGCCTTCTCCCTTCACTCCAACTTGTACCTGCGTTCTAAGGGGCATAGGACTACAGCAGAAATCTGGCACAAGCGATTAGGTCATCCCTCACAAGAAGCTCTCAACAATTCCATTAAAGCCTCAGTTTTCGACAAGGACGCACTCCTTTTAACCAATGGCCAAGAGCTTCGACCTAGCAGTCGTCAACTATCCTGCACCATTTGCCGTGGAGCTCACCTAAGTCAAGCTCCGTTCCCGTCGCACTTTCCAAGTGCTACTAAGTACTCATCTATGGATGCCGTTTTCAGCGATATACTCTTCATGCCACAGGAAGCAGAAGATATCAGCAGCAACGACTACCGTTATATAATTACCTTCATCGACGGTGCTACTCGATATGTCTGGCACAAGAAAATCTCTCACAAATCTGAAAATCTTGATGCCTTCAAACTATGGCTGAAAATCGCGGAGCGACAGAGCAATATCAACCTGAAAGACATGAAGACAGACAACGCGGGCGAGTAAACTAGCGAGCAGTTCGATGAATTCCTGGCGCGGAAAGGGATACTCATGTGAAAGACTGTGCCCTACGCCCATCAGCAGGATGGAGTAGCTGAGAGAACTAACAGGATGCTGAAAGAGAAGATACGCGTGCTGCTGCAACAGTCCAGCTTGACAGCAGATTTTTGGCTGTTTGCGATGGCGCAAGCTGTCCGCCTACACAACTACCTCTGCTCTTCCTCAGTTCAGCTCGCCACACGTCATGTGGACAAAACATCCCGCCGACACTCGACTACGACGAGTTTGGGGCTGCATGGTCCAATACAGACCTCCGAGCACAATTGTGGGCAGATTTACCGAGCGGGCTCGCTTGGGAATACACCTTGGCGTACCCAAGGATTCCTATTCCTGGATAATTATGGATTATGAAACCCAAAAAGTTTTGCATGCCCAAGACTGCATCTTCTACGAGAATTGTTTTTCTCGATGACTTCAAACGCGACAAGGAAGGCCAGCAGCGGGATCCTGATCGTTACAGTGCCGAACGGAGTTTCGCCACTCCTCAAGACGAAGCCGATGCAGCCGAAGAATATTATCCACCCAACAGCGCAGCAGCAGGACCTTCTACACTTCCGAAGAAGTCTACATCAGCAGCCAAACAATTGTTCGACTCCTATATTCCTTCGACACGTACCAAAAACACCGAAACACCGCTCTTCATTCCCCTCTTGGACCCATTGTATCCTACCACGACACAGGCTGCCTACAATTATGAGGAGCACCTGTGTCGACGAAAATTTTACGCAGCATCACATGACGGTGCCCGCCATGTGCCATCCGAAATTGATGATGCTGATATCGTCGAAGTTTGCCAACCTCATCTTCATGGTGACCAATCGATTCTTCAGATCCTCGGAGTTGCTGTCGCATTTCAGCAACCAACGACCGGGATCGACGACTGCGGCCCCGACGTCATCTATCTTTCTGCAAGCAAGTACGCAGAAACACTTGGGAAGAAAATTGCCATCGCTCCAATCGGCCTCACCACTCCATTTCGTCATATTTTGGTCGATCACACGCCTGATACTACCCCACTTCCCACCTCCAAACATCAGCAGCTCAAGTATCTTCTATTTGCAGCCGTTACATGTCGCCCTGATCTTGCCTACATGACAAGTTAGCTCGTACAGTACGTGCGTCGACCTGAAGGGGGAATATGGCCAATCTTTGTCGAGCCCTCCAATATTTCATTTTTGCTCCTACAATCCATCTCAGATACACGACAAATACGTTGATGCAGATTTCGCTGCTGACCCCGACAACAGGCGCTCGCGTACAAGGTTCATTTTCAAACTTGAACCAGGTGGTGTCATTTCTTGAAACTCAATAAAACAGGAGGTCGTCGCACTCTCGTCAGCCGAAGAAGAATTCGTTGCAGCAAGCTCGGCAGTTCGCGAAGGACTGTATCTTCAAGAGTTAGTTCAAGAGGCGAAAACCAGAGCGCAATCAAGATTGCAAACAAGCCCGGCTTCGTCAACAGGACAAAACACATCGCCCTCTGTTACTTCTTTATCAAGGACAAAATCGACAAAGGGAAGGTCATCCTAAAATACTGCCCTACGGAAGAAATGGCAGCTGATTTCCTGACGAAGAAACTCTCACGCGGCAAGTTTCAATACTGCTCCAACCTTGTTGGAATCTGCAAACGCGGCAACATTTACCCAGAGACACACTGAGGAATGAAGGGGAGTGTTGAAGTATACTCGACAGAGTTTACTTATGCATTCCTGATATAACATTTAGACTGTACTAGTGGTGCAATACCTTATATGGAAGAACACGCGTGATAACGTTAGCAGTAGCGAGTCAACGCGCGAACAGTAGGTTCGCGCGTATAGTCACCGAAGGGCCACGCCACTCTTAGTCACACGAATAGTCACTAGTCATGTTACGCGAATAATCGCAATACACTACGAACATGTACAATCCGAATAGGTTCATCCTAGACTGTTAATATGTCTGTATTGCTTATTATTATTTGCCTTGTCATTTTGGACATTTCCAATACAAGTTATAAAGTCTTCCGCTCACTTTTACTCGTGTTTCCACCAACTCTAGATCCTGGTCACCCTAAACACGTGGTTCATTCTTACACTCTTAATATGCTATTGTATTATTATATAAACCCTTGTATCTGTCGTGGTAGTGGGATAACCATGTTGATCCTCTCTATATCTCTAGGGAGGGTAATTGGAAGGCTTTCTTCTGGGAAAGTGGATATATGGAGCCTAACCCTCCTGATGATATCCCTTCTTGTCCCAGTGGTTAGGACTGGTGACTTTATAACTTGGTATCAGAGCCATCCGGGATTCAATTCCTGGTGTACACGCTATCCCTGCTGGGGGGTGTATCGTGGCACTGGGATAACCTTGTCGATCCTCTCTCTATCTCTAAGGAGGGTACTGGGGAGGCTTTCCTCGGGGAAGGTGGATATATGGAGCCTAACCCTCATGATGATATCCCTTCTTGTCCTCGTGGTTAGGACTGATGACTTTATGACTGTATCCCCTTGCCATAATAAATGACATGTTTTCACATACCAGTACAAGGGTTCATCAAGATTTCCGCTGTGTTATCAACCACTCTGTTACAAGGACTTAGTCTTTTGAAAAGATCCTAGGGCTATTCTCAGCCCAACACAGGTGACGGAGGAGAAGCACGTGGTGGAGGGGCGGGCTGGGGGCACACGCTGACAGGCTTCACTGCCAACCTCTTGGAAGAGGGCTGACTTGTAGCTATTTGTATATTGTAATATCCTGCTTACAAGTTTTCGCACGAGCCTTGTTACCGCTAGGTAACGTACAACAATGTTCGTGTATACTTGTAGAGGATCTTGACCATGTGCGGTGAGAGATTTGTTAAATTAGATACATTATATATATATATATATATATATAATTGTAGGCTTGGTAGGTGTTACTGGATCCTACTGCAGAGGGTATAACACCCTTCTTGTATCCCTCTCTCTTCTAGTCCAACTCTCTTTTCTCTTGCCAACGTCTCTCCTATCTCGCTACCTAGCACCGAAAACCTCTCGACCTTTTCATGGCTATCTAGCTAGCTTCCTTAACATGGTTTCAGAGCAGGCCCTTCCGCTCGGGCCTTCTCCTCACGCTTCCGCAGCAAACTTGTCAAACATATACGCAATATGTTAGTACAGGCTAGTTAGGTGTATGCCTTTAGAGAGTACAACCCACCAGGTAAAAGTACTTGGTACTGCTCTTTCTAGTCATCTTGCTACCTTGAGATGGTATCGAGTAGGTTCCGTCCTCCCACCCGCTTCCGCCCTCGTCCTTCCCTTAGCGCCCCGCTGGCCCGTTAGTGCCCTCCTGACCCCGTACGCCGTGCTGGCCCCTTAGCGCCCCGCTGGCCCGGTAGCGCCCTTCTGGCCCCGTACGTCCCGCTGGCCCCTAAGAGCCCTGCTGGTCCGCTAGCGCCCTCCTGGCCCCGTGCGTCCCGCTGGCCCCTAGGCGCCCTGCTGACCCGTTAGCGCCCTCTTAGCCCTCCTAGTCCGCTAGGCCCGTTGCGCCATGCTAGCCCCGTGCGCCTCGCAAGCCCCGTTCACCCTGCAGGCCCCTAAGCGCCCCACTGTCCCGATAGCGCCCTCCTGGCCCCGTCCGCCCCGTACACCCCGTACGCGTAAGCCTTAGTGCCGCGCCTCACCGGTTTTGTCGTGCCCCGCTGGCCCCCGTGCGCCCTTGCTTGCCCCGTGCACCTTACTGGCCCAGCGCGCCTTGCTGGCCCCGTGCACCTTGCTGGCCCCGTTCCTGCCCCGCTCGCCCCCTAGCGTCCTGCTGGTCCCTTGCGCCCCGCTGGCCCCGTTCGAGCCAGCTCTCGTTCCTGCCGTCCCCAGCGTGCCGCGCCACCGCCGTGCCGCCATACCACCGTGGGGTCGCCGTGCAGTCGCCGTGCCGTCGCCGTGCCACCGCCGTGCCGCCACTGTGCTGCTCCCGTGCCGCTGCCGTGCCACCGCTGTGCTGCCACCGTGCCGCCGCCGACTCCCCGCAGCAGAATGGGGTCGCTGAGCAACGCATCGGTTTGGTCATGGAGGTCGCTCGTACCTCCATGATCCATGCCGGTGCACCCCATTTTCTGTGGTTGTTAGCTGTTCACTACGCCGCTCTCCAGCTTAACCTGTGGTCGCACTCTCAATAGCCACAGGTTTCGCCAACCCTTTCTCTGGAACGGGTTCCGTGTGTTAGAAAGAGAAAGGTTCAGTTTATTGATGAAGCAAAGGCATTACATAGGAAGAGAGAGATGAGCTAGGAAGGGAAGGTTGGAAGGGAAAGGGGGGTTAGGACCAATCACAAGGGAGGGAGGATCCTTCCAAATGTGGTTGACCACCAGTTGGAGGTGGTCCAAGTGTGGTGTACCACCAGTGGTTTAGCCAACCCACTTGTGGTGCCCCCACAATTGTGGTCCTTGTGTTTGGGGGCTCCAACCACAATTGGGTTGGATTGACACCCCAACACAGGTGTACACCCAACTAGGGATGTAAACACAATATACACAACTAGCATAGCATGGTATATTCTAACACAACCCCATAGCATGCAAAGCTAGTGTATATGTAGGGTACAACCCCAGAATCAGGAAGGGGGGCGGGGCCCAAGGCTGAGAAGGCGGAGGAGGGCAGAGTGCGCGGTCTTCGGGAGGGCCTTGGTGAAGATGTCGGCCAAGTTGGCCTCTGCAGCGATCTTGCGGACCACCAAGTGACCTTGCTGGACCAACTCTCGAATGAAGAAGTAGCGGAGTTCAATGTGCTTGGAGCGGCCATGGAAGACAGGGTCCTTCGTGAGATGGATGGTGCTGGCGTTGTCGCACCAGAGGGTGGGACAGCGCTGAGGAGCACCGATCTCAGCAAGGAGGAAGGTGAGCCAGCGAGCCTCCTGAGCGGCCATGGTGCAAGCATAGAGCTCAGCCTCGCAGGATGAGAGGGCGATGGGGGAGGAGCGAGTGGAGCGCCAGCTGATGAGGCCGCTGCCAAGGGTGAAGCCGTAGCCTTGAGAGGAACGGCGATCCGGCTGGGAGTCAGCCCAGGAGGAGTCACTGAAGCCAGAGAGGAGGGGAGGAGAAGAGCCTCTGAGGGTGAGGACATAGTCCTTGGTACCATGGAGGTAGCGGAGGACCCGCTTCGCTGCAGCCCAGTGCTCATCAGTGTGGCGACCGGTACCGACGAATCGAGCAAGAACACTGATGGGGTAGGCAAGGTCGGGGCGGGTGCACATCATAGCGTACATCAGCGAGCCGACGAGCTCAGCGTAAGGATGGTCAGAGGAGGAGGGAGCAGGAGGAGGGGCAAGCTGGTGGTCGGTCTGCAGGGGAGTGGTAACTGGCTTGGACTGCGCCATGTCGAACCGCTGCAAGACTTGGTCGATGTAGAAGGACTGAGAGAGGATAATGGTGCGCGATGTGCGGTCCCGGGTGATGGTCATGCCCAGATAGTGCTTGAGCTCACCCAGGTCCTTGCACTTGAGGCGCGCATGCAGGGCGTCCTTCACTTGCTGCATGGCGGCAGCATCGTCAGCGAACAGGATCATGTCGTCGACATACACCAGGATGAAGAAGCGGGTGGGAGAGGAGCGAAGGAAAAGGCTGGCATCAGACTGAGAGGCATGGAACCCCAAGGACTGCAGAGTGGCGGCCAGCTTGTTGTGCCACTCGCGAGGAGCCTGCTTGAGGCCATAAACCGGGCGGCGCAGCTCCCAGACTGTGTTGGCAGGGAAGGCTGCATGAAAGCCTGGAGGCCGCCGCAAGAGGACCCGCTCCTGGAGCTCGCCTTGCAGGAAGGCGTTGGAGACATCCATGGAGGCAATCTCCATGCCAATGCGAACAGCATAGTCGAGGATGGCACGGAGAGTTGGGAGCTTGGCAGTGGGAGAGAATGTCTCCCAGTAGTCGATGCCATGGGTTTGGGTGAAGCCCTTGGCACAATACCGGGCCTTGTAGACCGGCTCCTCACCCGGCAGCTGCTTCACTCGGAACACCCACAGGCCTTCAACAATGACGTCGTCAGGAGAGGGGACAATGTTAACGAATGAGGCATTGCGGATGAAGGCCTCGCATTCAGCAAAGATAGCCTGGATCCACTTGGCAGCATCGGGGCAGGTGATGGCCTCAAGGAAGTTGGACGGAGTGAATCTGGTGGGAGCGGTAGCGATGCCAAGGATGAGGAGGCCAAGGAAGCCCAGGTAGAGAGGCGTGAGGGAAGGTGTTTGTTGCTGAACGCCAATGAGCTCCTCATGGGAGTCCTCAATGAAGGGAAGGAAGGGTCGGGGTGGTGTTGGCCAACCCCATGGATGGCCTATGAGTGGGCCGTGAGAGCGAGTGTGGATGCGTGGGAGGATGAACGGAGAGGTGGTGCGGCGATGCCGATGAGGTTGCTGCAGTGGCTGCTGCTGCTGCTGCTGTGGCTGCTGCTGGTGCTGCTGCTGCACCTCCTGCTGCAGCTGCTGTTGCTGCACTGCCTGCGGTTGCTGCTGCTGCTGCTGCTGCTGCTGCTGCTGCTGCTGCTGCTGCTGCTGCTGCTGCCGCTGCTGCTGCTGCTGCTGCTGCTGCTGCTGTTGCTGCTGCTGCTGCTGCTGCTGCTGCTCCATCCGCTGCTGCTGCTGCACCTGCTGCTGCTGCTGTTGCTGCTGCTGCTGTTGCTGCTGCTCCTTCTGCTGCTGCTGCTGCTGCTGCTGCTGCTGCTGCTGCTGCTGCTGCTGCTGCTGCTGCTGCTGCTGCTGCTGCTGCTGCTGCTGCTGCTCCTTCTGCTGCTGCTGCTGCTGCTGCTGCTGTTGCTGTTGCTGCTGCTGCTGCTGCTGCTGCTGCCACTGCTGCTGCTGCCGCTGTTGCTGCTGCTGCTGCTGCTGCTCCTTCAGCTGCTGCTGCTGCTGCTGCTACTGCTGCTGCTGCTGCTGTTGAGTCTGCTGCTCCTTCTGGTGCTGCTGCTGCTTCTGCTGCTGCTGCTACGACTGCAGCAGTGGTAAGGCGGCGATGAGCAGGTGCAGGTGAGGAGGCAAAAGATGGGGAAAGATGGCAGTTAGCTGATGAAAATAGGACTTGGTAGAAATTTCAGTAGCACTTCGTGATCACATCCAGGAAAGTGTGCAAACGTTGGAAAGCGATATCTGACAATCCAAGCGATGAAATAGTCCGAAATTTTACGACGTTGTAGCTGACACCAAGAGCGTTCGTTTGCAAGTTGAATCACTCAATTCTGTCAACTAGCGAGCGAGCTATGGCGTTTGGCGCATTGGGGGTTTTTGAAAATCCACCCAACAGAAAACTAGTTGAGAGGCGGCGGCTAGGAGTCTAGCAGCGGCGATGGAGGGGACGGCAATGAGGTGCACGTCGGAAGGGGACGGGGCGGAAGCGTGGGGAAGGATCGGGATTTAAAAGTTGGCGTGAGCCATTATTGCTCTATACCATGTTAGAAACAGAAAGGTTCTGTTTATTGATGAAGCAAAGGCATTACATAGGAAGAGAGAGATGAGCTAGGAAGGGAAGGTTGGAAGGGAAAGAGGGGTTAGGACCAATCACAAGGGAGGGAGGATCCTTCCAAATGTGGTTGACCACCAGTTGGAGGTGGTCCAAGTGTGGTGTACCACCAGTGGTTTAGCCAACCCACTTGTGGTGCCCCCACAATTGTGGTCCTTGTGTTTGGGGGCTCCAACCACAATTGGGTTGGATTGACACCCCAACACAGGTGTACACCCAACTAGGGATGTAAACACAATATACACAACTAGCATAGCATGGTATATTCTAACACCGTGGTGACGCGTCTGCGTTCTACGTCTGGGGCTGCCTTGCTCACGTTCCTGCCTCTAGCACGGACAAGCTCACTGCACGCACAGTCCCTTGTGTCTTCCTTGGCTTCCCCATCGACTCGTTCGACTAACACTTTATCACCCGTCTTTCCACTGCTTCTTTCACTCGCGTGACGTCACCTTTGACGAGTCAGTCTCCTTCTACCACTCGTTTCCTCGTAGAGTTCTCCCGGTTTCCCCACCTCTGTTCCCGCTCACCCGATAGCCCGTGCTCCTCTCCCCCCCCATCCTGCCCCGTCTGGTGTGTCTCACGTCACTCCCCTCCTGTCGGTTGTCCCGCTCGAGGAGTCGTTTGATTCTGGCGGCCCCGCGGCATTGTTCTCGCAACTGCAGCAGTCGTTGACGCGGCCGCAACCGCAGTCGCCGCTGCAGCCACAGTCGCCGTAGGGGTCCACAGGTCCTGGGGGTGGCACCGGTGCTGGAGAGGGTTCCTGTTCTGGGTGTGCTGGCGTGGAGCTTCTCGGAGGTAGCCGTGGTGCAGCTCGAGGTTCTGGTGTTGACGTGGAGCCAAAGCAGCAGCAATCACCGCTAGTGTCGTCCCTTCGCCTCCTCGGTCTTCCTTCCCCCGACCCCCCGCCTACGCCTCCTTCACCGCCGCTTCCCATGACTGTCTACGGCCCTCTGTTTCCACCGCCGGACTCGTGTCCGACTCGGTTTCCCCCTCGTTCCCCTCCTGTGTCTCCTCTTCTATTTCCTGACTCATCGCCTTCGTCTCACGTCTGGTCTCGCTGTCCCTCTCGTGCTCGTCCTGTCTCTCCTGTTCCCCGCTCTCACCCTATTTTGCTTCGTTCTTACGCATCTCGTCCTCCCCTCCTCCTGTCGCCTCCTCCGTCGTCGCTTCTTGTTGCGCCGCCTCCATTCTCTGACTTCCTTCGTACTGGTAGTCCTCTTGTTCCTCGGGGCCTTGCCTCCCACCTTACCGACCCGTCTGTTCCTGTCTCCAGTCTTGACGTGCTTGTTGCTGCCGTTGCTGACTTTGCCTCTTCCCGCCTCCTTGACTACGCCACAGCTCTTGTCTTTGACCCTGCCTGTACTGCGTCCGTCGAGGGTGCACCTGCTCTTGGCAGTGACGTCCTAGGGGACAGGCATTACGAACAAGCTTTCTTGTCCGAGGTTACGCCTCATCTCTGCTTTATGCTGCTAGTCCCTGAGGGTAACCCAGACGCCCTCGACATACCGACCCCTCACACCTACGTTGAGGCGACCTCGGGACCCTGGGCCTCTCAGTGGATAGCTGCCATAGAGCAGGAGATGGCATCTTGGAGATCCACCGTTACCTACGTCGACGCAGTTCCCCCACCTGGGGTGAACGTAGTCGATGGCCGGTGGCTCTTCAAGATGAAGCGCCCTCCTGGAGAGCCACCTTTGTTCAAGGCACGCTACGTGGCTAGAGGCTTCAGTCAGCGCGAGGGTGTTGACTTCTTTCAGACCTTCGCCCCAAACCCGAAGATGACCACTCTACGGGCGCTGCTATACGTAGCAGCACAGCAGGATTATGAGCTGCACTCTCTCGACTTCTGCATAGTGTTTCTTCGGGGCAGTCTGCACGAACAGGTCTACCTGCGTCGCTCGCCAGGCTTCACTCGCTCATTCGCCTTTTGGACCGAGTGGCTGCTTCGGAGCCTGGTTTACGGCCTGCGGCAGGCGCCCCGTGAGTGGCACGACACGCTGCATGCTACCCTAGTTGACCTGCAATTCTTCGCGTCGTGTGCAGACCCCTCGCTCTTCGTTCATTCTTGGCAGACCCCGTCCTACATCCTTGTCTACGTAGACAACCTGGTCTTCGCTTCTGCAGACAGAGACGCATTGGCCTCCGTGAAGGCTGAGCTGTTGAGGAGACACACTTGCACTGACCTTGGAGAGCTGCGCTGCTACCTTGGCCTGCAGATCTCCAAGGACAGAGCATCGCGCACCATCACTCTCACACAGACACACTTGGTGCGCCAGGTCCTTCAGAGGTTCGGTCTTTAGTTCTCCTCTGCACAGCCCATACCTCTGCCAGTAGATCACAGGCTCTTGGCTCCAGTCCCTGAGGAGTCTGTAGAGCCTAGTGGTCCTTACTCAGAGCTGGTGGGTTGCCTCATGTACCTGATGACTTGCACTCGTCCAGATCTTGCATACCCTCTCAGCATCCTGGCTCGCTTTGTGGCCACAGGCCGACACCGACTGCAGCACTGGTTGGCCGCTAAGAGGGTTTTGCGTTATCTAGCAAGTACATCTGGCATGGCATAAGTGCTAGGAGGATGCAGACCAGTGGTCCTGGCTGGGCACCCAGACTTTTCGTGGGCGGACGACACTAAGACGCTCAGGTCTTCCCAGGGCTACTGCTTTAGCCTTGGTGCAGGGGCCATCTCGTGGAGGTCCACCCACTCGTCGTTTATTGCACAATCTAGCTGTGAGGCTGAGATCTACGCCAGTGCCATGGCGGCACAGGAGTTTTGCTGGCTGACCTTCTTGCTTGCAGACTTAGGTGAGCGGCCTAGCTATGCCCTGGTTCTGTACGCTGACAACATGGCCATGATCCTCCTGGTTAGGAGCCTTGACTGGAGGGCAGAGCAAAGCATATCCAGCTGCGGTACTTCCTCGTGTGCGAGCTACAGCAGCGCCGCCAGGCTCGCGTAGTTCACTTGGCTTTGGTGCCAATACAGCTGATATCTTTACGAAGGCGCTTGCACCTAAAGATCATCAGCGGCACTGTTTACTGCTAGGTCTAGTTCCTATAGCTTCACACTTGCTAGGGCCTTGATTGTGTACAACTCTTATTATATTCTCCTGACTGGCCCTATGGCCTCTAATCCAGTGGCAGGACTAGTAGTGCCGCCATGGTTTGTTCTTGTCTTGTTAATACTCTCGTGACTGGTCTTCAAACCCTTGCCTCAGAGGTTGGACGAGTAGTGTCACCCTGAGTCGCGTGTCTCTTGCCCGGAACTACCCCTTGTCTAGCCTAGGGGGTGTGTCAAACATATACGCAATATGTTAGTATACGCTGTGTATGCCTTTAGAGAGTACAACCCACTAGGTAAAAGTACTCAGTACTGTTGTTTCTAGTCATCTCGCTACTCTGAGAGTACTCTCCCTCCCCCCCTCTCCGTCACATTCGCGCCGCTATGGCGGCCTCGCGGCGCTGCCGCGGTGACCTCGTCGAGCATCCGTGGCGGCCTCGGCGTGCTGCCGTGGCGTCAACGCCGCTATGCCGCGGCGACCTCGATTTCGCGTCGCCTTGGTGGCCACGTCGTGCTGCCATGGTCGCCCCGTTGCGCTGCCGTGGCAGCCTCGACGCACTGCCATGACGTCGACGCCACGCCGTGGCGGCATCGTCCTGATGCCGTGGCGGCTTCGCCGTGCCGCCGTGCCTCCGTGCCGCCGTTCCGCTATGCAGCTTTGTCACCGTGTCGCCGTTCCGCCATGCAGCTGTGTTGCTGTGTCACCGTCCCGCCATGCTGCCGTGCCATGGTGACGCTGCACCGCCGTGCCGCTGTGCCTCTGTGTCGCCGTACCACCGAGCCGCCTTGTCGTAATGCTGTCGTGGCTGCTTCGTCGCGCCAGCGCATGGACGGCTGCGGCCAGCACCCTGTCTTAAGCGCCAACCAGCTCACCCACACGCCAGCTTGCGCCGTGCCAGCCACGGTGCCTTGCTGAAGCCACGCTCCCTCCCCTGCGCTACCCCTCGTTTCAGCCGTAGCTGATGATCCTCTTCGTGGTCGTCGCCGGGTCGTGCCACGCCGCTGGGTGCCGTGAGCTTCGTAGTTGCCGCCGCCGTCGTCGAAGCAGCCGCCGCCCGCTCCGCCGCCGCCGCTGTCGTCGTCGTAGAAGCCGCCGCTGATGCCGTTGCTGCCACCCGCCGGGGTGTCATCGCTTCGCACAAGGGGTAGAAGCCTCACCTGCTGCAGGGCATGGGGGGGTGCAAGGGCTTGGGGGTGTTGCATGTGGGGCGGACTTGCGACTACTAAGCCTAGGGGGTGTGTTAAATTATATATTATATGTATATAATTATAGGCTAAGTAGGTGTTACTGGATCCTAGTGTAGAGGGTATAACACCCTTCTTGTATCCCTCTCTTCTATTCCAACTCTCTTTTCTCTTGCCAACGTCTCTCCTGTCTCGCTACCTAGCACCTAAAACCTCTCGACCTTTTCATGGCTACCTAGCTAGCTAGCTTCCTTAACAATTGTAGTGCAGTATTTACGGTAGTGCGTCATTCTAATTCGCGTTAGTGTTCTCTCGTAGTCTCACTTCCACCACAACCCTCCATATAATCACAAGGCCATTCCACCAGCTCCCTTCCAAATCTCTTAGGGCGTGCATGAAGTGATTCAGTAAACGCGGCAGCTTGCCGGCAGCTTTCTTTCGGTAAAGAACCATTCTGAAACGAACAGAACCTTGTAGAGACGTCAGAAATCTATGTTGCCTGATTCACTTTATATACGCCCTTACAGCAATACATGCCCCACGATTGAGCAAGCAGCAAGCCTGCCCGACTCATGACGGCCAGCGGTACATGCAAGTGTCCCAGTAGGCGAGACTGCCAGCGCGCTGATTCCACTCATCCGGGATGCCGTTGTTTCTTGCGTCCGAGTGACCGTTGCCCCTCGCGTCCCACCCTCGCCTCGCACCTTCGAGCCCGGGAACCCGCGAAACACCTCGGGTGTGCGAAGCCACATGTCGTGTCGTGTGCGGCGCTGCCAGCGTGCCACGCAGGGTGTGGCAGCGCGGTTGAATTCGCTGCCAGCTCGCTCCAGACGACAAGCTCTCGTTGCACTGCTATGGCGCCTGCCGTCGTGGCGCCGCCGGCAAGCTGCCGCGTCACTCCGCTTGGTGCCCTCTCCTGCGCGCCTTTCCCCGCCCCCCGTTGCCGCAGCTCCGCCCTCCCCGGACCCTCTGCTCGCTGCGCGCCCGCTCCGCGCCACTACGCCCGGCCCTTCGTCCGCGCGCTGCATCCGCGCCAACCACGCCTCGGCGCGCCTACAACACCGTGAGGCGCGCGCCATGACACCGTGAGGCGCGCGCCACGCCACCGTGAGGCGCGCGCCACGACACCGTGAGGCGCGCGCCACGACACCGTGAGGCGCGCGCCACGACACCGTGAGGCGCGCGCCACGACACCGTGAGGCGGAGCGGATGAGCAGAAACTTGTGGGAAGTTTATACTGAGATGTGCCAGAATTTCTGATGGTCGATTGGTCCAAGGCTAAAAAATACTGCGGTCGTATAGTATGACCTGTATTATACGACCGTTTTTCCAGTTGTTTTTTCCGACATTGGTCCAATGCGTGGGTAAACGTTTAGCGACATTGTTCACGATTTTATAGGCGGCCTAACGTCAACAAAACGCGGTAGACACAGAGATGTGACCTCATGCCCGCTCACCAATCCTCCTCCTCCTCCTCCTCCTCCTCCTCCTCCTCCTCCTCCTCCTCCTCCTCCTCCTCCTCCTCCTCCTCCTCCTCCTCCTCCTCCTCCTCCTCCCTCCTCCTCCTCCTCCTCTGCTGATTCCACGATCGTGCCTCACCTCCTCAACAATTGGCTTTTGGGGCTTTGCAGCCACCCCAAGGCATGCAGGGGGTTGGGCAGTGGGCCATCCCACCACCGAGCACCGTTTGCTGTGATGGAGGCAAGGAATGCAGCCTTGTCCTTGGCATAAGGCGCCCTGGTTTTCTTCTCAGTGAAGGAAGGCGTCCGTGAAGCAAGCGAGAAGGGTGTGCGGGGTTGAAGGCTGTGGTCAAGGAATTTCATGGGAGGATTGGGAAGGTTAAGCTGGAGCAAGGAAGTACACACACGGCAGGCCATGCACAGGTATCAGCAGCCAGGAAGGTGGGTTTTTTTTCCCGCTGCCTCTGCCACCTCATTTGTCATGATAATTGCCTCAAGTGTGCGGCCATAGATCTTGCCCACGAGCAGATATTTCTTGCCCACGAGCAAAGATCTCTTGCCCACGGGCAAAGATCTCTTGCCCACGGGGGTTGAGAATGGGGGTTGAGAGGATGGGGGGTTAGAGAATGGGGGGTGAGATAATGGTGGGGAGCGAATGTGGGTGAGAGAACGGGGGCAAGAGAATGGGGGCAAGAGAATGGGTGTGAGAGAATGGGGAGTGAGAGGCTGGGGAGTGAGAGGCTAGGGATTGAGGTGATAGGGGGTCAGAGGGTGGGTGTTGAGAGGATAGGGGGTTAGAGGATGGGGGTTGAGAGGATGGGGGGTGAGAGAGTAGGTGTTGAGAGGATAAGGGGTTAGAGGATGGGGGGTGAGATGATGGGGGGTGAGAAGATGGGGGGTGAGAGGATGGAGGGTGAGTGGATGGGGGGTGAGAGGATGGCGGGTAAGAGGATGGGGGGTGAGAGGATGGCGGGTAAGAGGATGGGGGGTGAGGATTTGGGCTGTTTTTGACCTCATTCTCAAATGAGACCTTGTTTGTCACACCCCCATATGCTCCGCTCTTCCTTCGTAGGCTTTTGATTTCCCTCTTGTTCCGTCAACCCTTGTTCCCCCTCAAGCGGTCCATGTATAGAAACATGCAAGGTATAGCGGGGCAGGAACATGCAAGTAGGACAGCCCTAGCTAATGTTTTCCTCTTCTCCCCGAGTCCCCCCACTCCCCCTCCAGCGATTGGAGGAGGTCCCCTAGAAGAGCGGCCATGGGTCTGCGGGGGGTTTGGAGATGTGCAGCCTGGATGCCTTTGCCTTGACGCCAAGTGCATTCGCGTGGCAGCATTGGAGCATCACGGAGCAACGCTGCCGGAAGTGCGAGATGTCCAAGTCGGAAGCGGCTCCCCGCGACCGCAGCCGCAATGATGCCGAAGAACGCCATCGTGGCCGGTGCATTCGCACAGTAGGATTCAACCGCCAAAACGTGCTAGTCATCCTCCTTTCGCCATGCCGCTTCCCTTGCTGCCCAACCCGACAGCTTAGGGGGCTGGGGGTTCCTGTTTAGTAGGACCGGACCAGTGATGCTGACGTCAGTGATGGTGACATCAATGTTCCACGTCTCCCCCGACAGGCCCGTGAAGAAGGCATTGTCCACTCACTTTCTTGTCACGCGTCTCCCCTCTCCCTGTCCACCAGGCGACTCCTATTTCCTGCACTGCCAGGAGCGTGTGCTGCAGCAGAGGGAGCAGCAGATGCTGGAGATGGTGGCAGGCGGGGGCAGGGGGCAGCAGGGAGGAGGGACGGCGGAGGAAGGGAAAAGGGTGAGGCGCAGGGTGCGGGGAGTGTGAAGGGGAGCGCGTGGAGGGCGTTCTACATGCCCACCTCAGCTGACCTCACGGTGTTGGCCTTCAAACAGGGGCTCGCCAAGTATGCAGGTAGGTGGTGGGTCATGCTGGCACCTTGATGTGCTTTCATGCCACCATCTTTTCGGTACCAAATATGCAGGGGACTCAACAATGGGTCCTCTTTTTTTTTTTGTCCACCAGGAGGTGCGGTGGCCTACCCGCCAGCCTTCTCAGGCGTGTCCCTGCCGCCCCAGCCTGAGCCCAAGGAGGTGGTGCTGGACCGCCTGGCCTCCCACACAGCGCACTGCACCTCCTGCTCCTCTGCCCTCTCCGCCCTGCAGCGAGCGCAACTGTTGCTGCCACTGCTCTCCCTGCTTGCCGCTGCTGCTGCTGCCGCCTCTACCTCCCTGCGTGCCCGCGTGCCGCTTGCCCTGCTGGCGGTGGCAGCTGCTGCAGCCGCTTGGAAGGCGCAGGAGATGGCCAAGGAGTTTGTATACACGGGGTGGGACCATGCGAGGAAGGAGTGAATGGCGAGGTAATAGGGAGTCTGCTCTGCAGTGACATGGCTTTGTTTGCAACGGGTGTGCTCCAAGCATCCTTTATGGATTTACGATTGAGCCAAACAAAGTAACCCCCCTGGTCATTTGATCCACGATGGGAATGAACCGGGTGTGGTTGGATGGCGGTTGGGGTTCCATGAGACGTGAAGTATGGCACTATGCAGCTTGCATCTTTTGTGATAAAATCGTACTTAAGCATCTGTAAGTAGTTCCGATAGATATTGTTCAGTTACACTGTAGTGAGCATCCGTACAACGACGTCAGCAAATAGCGCTCGTCTTGATGGTTACGTCAGCAGGCCGTTTCAGTCACGTGAACAGTCGAGCTCTTTTCAGTAGCGGTTAGAGCGCAGAGCGCAAATAGTTTTGAATAGGTACATTACCGAACAGGTACTTCGAGTAGATATAAAAGTAGTTTGTATGACTTCAATTATCAACTTGTTCTTGAGTAAATTCTGGTCAACACTTACGAGTTCTAAGACTTTTACTGTCCTAAACAATTCTACCATTCCAGCAAAGATCCTTGTTCAAGTCTTGAAGTATCACAAGGCTGTAATACTGATTCTGGTGTTACAACTTGTGAATACTGGCTGTTACTGGAGGTACTTTCAGTATTACTTTCTACTTCAAGTACTTGTGTCTCCAGATTCTATACTTAGTCTCCTGCACCACCTTTCAAATTCTTTCATGGTATGAGAGCTGTCTGGAATGAAGACTATCGTCAAATTCTACAATGAATGGACCATCATCAGCTCCAACATCTGCGTCTTCAACAACTGGACCCACGGGTATTACAAACCCTACAGTCTTCACAGGCCAAGCATGTGACTTTGCAGCTAGAAATTTTCCACCTGCTTATTCTTCA
This sequence comes from Closterium sp. NIES-67, assembly GCA_027943415.1. Lineage (NCBI taxonomy): Eukaryota > Viridiplantae > Streptophyta > Zygnematophyceae > Desmidiales > Closteriaceae > Closterium > Closterium sp. NIES-67. The sequence goes on from BQMB01000051.1 coordinate 152,372, forward strand.
ATCGGAATGCCTCAACAGCAGCAAGTTTTGCCTACTGTGCATCCACCAGGGACTTCGTCCTCTGCACCTGCAATATCACAGCAACAAGCAACGGCATCAGTAACGGCGGCCTTCAGTGGAATGAGTATCAATGGTTCCACCTATGCAAGAGCTGCAGCCGCTCCAAGTTCTAGTTCTTCGTTTGCGCTTACACCTGCTCAACATCAACAATTTCAATTTCTTCAGCAACAGCATCAAGCACAACACGAGTTTCAACAACAGCAAAATCAACAGCAACAGCAACAACAGTTTCCTCAGCAACAGCAACAGCAGTTTTCACAACAACAGCAACAGCAATTTCCGCAGCAGCAGATTTCTTTTACTGGACCTGTTTTTCAGACTCCGAATCTTTTAAGCAATACGCAGATCAAGACAACAATACCTTTTAATGGTGTCGACTTATACTCTTGGAGTTTTGAGTTTGAGCTCCTCGCAAAATCCGCTAGATCATGGCCATTCTTCAGTGGCGATTACTCATATCCTGTTACGAGAACACAAATGGAGCAGCAAATATTTCTTCATGCTTCACTCAGTGCTTACACAGTTCTTATTCGCAATTTGTCGCTGAAAGAGCTGATCAGCTTGGTGTATGCTCGCTTGACACCAGTTTGACCCCAGCTGAATCTGCGTGGAAGCATTTGAAGGGATTATATATGGCACAAGACACCATTTCCGTGAGTAAGATTCTTTCACAGCTGACAACTGTACAGATGCTGGGCTCGCACACTTGAAAAATGCGGCGGATACTTCCCGAAGGACATGTTTGTAACAGTTCTTCTTGCTGGTCTTGGAGCAGAATGGCGGCAGTGTCGATCTTTTCTTAGTATTCAACCAAATCTTTCCGAAGCCAAAATTTGTTCGATTCTTCAAGCCGAGCAGCAGGATCTTGACCTGCAAACAACACGCAACAAAAAGGGAGCAGTCAAAATCATTTTGTATTCTGTGCCTGCAAAACGTTTCAACAAGTTCTTCTGTCACTACTGCAAAAAGGATGGACACAGCATAAAAAATTACAACAAGCTTCAAGCTGATAAGAAACGAGGAGCACAGCAACAGTCGCATTCGTTCAAGCAATCCATGAAGCAGAATCCACCAACAACAACTCCTGTCACATCAGGAAAACAGGTTTTTAGCAGTGTTACCACAGTTCAAGCAACAGATTCAGATTTCGACGACGACGAGGAAGAAAGTTCCATCGAACAACCTGAGAACGTAGTCTTACCTCAGGTTTATGCTAACCTCGCTCGGGTAATTGCAGGACCAAACACTTGGTATCTTGACATTTGTTGTGGTCAACACATGTGCTCTGCTGAGACGCTTTTCATCACGCATCAGCGTCCTCTTCGACGTCTAGTACCTGTTACAGTTGCAAACGGACAAACGATCATGGCAAAATCTATCGGTAGCGTCATACTGGATTATGTTGACACAGGTTTTTCCTTACATGTTACAAATGTCCTCATCATCGCTGGACTTGGTTTCAATCTTCTTTCGACGTCTCAACTTCAGCGACATAAGATCGGGACACAAGGAAATTGTGAGACTATGGATCAGAAACTTTATCACAACGATACCAATACTAACATCAGGAGAGCTGCCACACAGTATGGCGTCTCTGTTCTTCAATTCGAATCGCAGGGCACTTCTGGAGATTCTGACGAGTGTTATCTCTTGGGCCTTGGCAACACCCTGAAGAAACTGATTTTCATAAGGTCAGAATAGACTTCCGTGCAACTGCAGTTCCAGTGGGATCTCGTACAGCAGCTGCAGTTATAACAGCTCTTGATTCCTGGCCAACAAAAACAACTGAAGAAGATACATCAGCATGGAGAAACTATTATGACACTTCACAACAACTCAACAACAAACCTGAGGTACCTTGGGGGCCCAGCAGCAGCAGTGAAGCAGAGGAAGCAGAGTAGCAGAGTAGCAGTGAAGCAGATACAGGGGTTCTTATCGGTCAACCTGCAGTAGATTCAACAAAAACAGAAATCGAAGAAGGAGAGTTAGTTCTTCAACCAGCAGAAGTTCTCAATGTGGAAATTAAAACCACAAAGTTACCTCTTACTCGCTTCGTTCCTGGACAACTCGACGAGTCGCCAGCAATTTCTCGTTTCATCGTTTCTTCGTTTTATACTAACACTGATTTCTATCTGCGATCAACAGGACACAAAGCAATAGAAGATATTTGGCATTAACGGTTAGGTCATCCATCTCCAGGGATTCTTAATCATACTATACGATCTTCGGTTCTTGATAAAAATAGCCTACTCTCGTCATATGGCTCACTCTATTTTCGTCGCGTGGCTTGCGGTGGCTGCTGGTCCCTTGCGCCCCGCTGGCCCCGTTCGAGCCAGCTCTCGTTCCTGCCGTCCCCAGCGTGCCGCGCCACCGCCGTGCCGCCATACCACCGTGGGGTCGCCGTGCAGTCGCCGTGCCGTCGCCGTGCCACCGTCGTGCCGCCACCGTGCTGCTCCCGTGCCGCTGCCGTGCCACCGCTGTACCGCCACCGTGCCGCCGCCGACTCCCCGCAGCAGAATGGGGTCGCTGAGCAACGCATCGGTTTGGTCATGGAGGTCGCTCGTACCTCCATGATCCATGCCGGTGCACCCCATTTTCTGTGGTTGTTAGCTGTTCACTACGCCGCTCTCCAGCTTAACCTGTGGTCGCACTCTCAATAGCCACAGGTTTCGCCAACCCTTTCTCTGGAACGGGTTCCGTGTGTTAGAAACAGAAAGGTTCAGTTTATTGATGAAGCAAAGGCATTACATAGGAAGAGAGAGATGAGCTAGGAAGGGAAGGTTGGAAGGGAAAGGGGGGTTAGGACCAATCACAAGGGAGGGAGGATCCTTCCAAATGTGGTTGACCACTAGTTGGAGGTGGTCCAAGTGTGGTGTACCACCAGTGGTTTAGCCAACCCACTTGTGGTGCCCCCACAATTGTGGTCCTTGTGTTTGGGGGCTCCAACCACAATTGGGTTGGATTGACACCCCAACACAGGTGTACACCCAACTAGGGATGTAAACACAATATACACAACTAGCATAGCATGGTATATTCTAACACAACCCCATAGCATGCAAAGCTAGTGTATATGTAGGGTACAACCCCAGAATCAGGAAGGGGGGCGGGGCCCAAGGCCGAGAAGGCGGAGGAGGGCAGAGTGCGCGGTCTTCGGGAGGGCCTTGGTGAAGATGTCGGCCAAGTTGGCCTCTGCAGCGATCTTGCGGACCACCAAGTGACCTTGCTGGACCAACTCTCGAACGAAGAAGTAGCGGAGTTCAATGTGCTTGGAGCGGCCATGGAAGACAGGGTCCTTCGTAAGATGGATGGTGCTGGCGTTGTCGCACCAGAGGGTGGGACAGCGCTGAGGAGCACCGATCTCAGCAAGGAGGAAGGTGAGCCAGCGAGCCTCCTGAGCGGCCATGGTGCAAGCATAGAGCTCAGCCTCGCAGGATGAGAGGGCGATGGAGGAGGAGCGAGTGGAGCGCCAGCTGATGAGGCCGCTGCCAAGGGTGAAGCCGTAGCCTTGAGAGGAACGGCGATCCGGCTGGGAGTCAGCCCAGGAGGAGTCACTGAAGCCAGAGAGGAGGGGAGGAGAAGAGCCTCTGAGGGTGAGGACATAGTCCTTGGTACCACGGAGGTAGCGGAGGACCCGCTTCGCTGCAGCCCAGTGCTCATCAATGTGGCGACCGGTACCGACGAATCGAGCAAGAACACTGATGGGGTAGGCAAGGTCGGGGCGGGTGCACATCATAGCGTACATCAGCGAGCCGACGAGCTCAGCGTAAGGATGGTCAGAGGAGGAGGGAGCAGGAGGAGGGGCAAGCTGGTGGTCGGTCTGCAGGGGAGTGGTAACCGACTTGGCCTGCGCCATGTCGAACCGCTGCAAGACTTGGTCGATGTAGAAGGACTGAGAGAGGGTAATGGTGCGCGATGTGCGGTCCCGGGTGATGGTCATGCCCAGATAGTGCTTGAGCTCACCCAGGTCCTTGCACTTGAGGCGCGCATGCAGGGCGTCCTTCACTTGCTGCATGGCGGCAGCATCGTCAGCGAACAGGATCATGTCGTCGACATACACCAGGATGAAGAAGCGGGTGGGAGAGGAGCGAAGGAAAAGGCTGGCATCAGACTGAGAGGCATGGAACCCCAAGGACTGCAGAGTGGCGGCCAGCTTGTTGTGCCACTCGCGAGGAGCCTGCTTGAGGCCATAAACCGGGCGGCGCAGCTCCCAGACTGTGTTGGCAGGGAAGGCTGCATGAAAGCCTGGAGGCCGCCGCAAGAGGACCCGCTCCTGGAGCTCGCCTTGCAGGAAGGCGTTGGAGACATCCATGGAGGCAATCTCCATGCCAATGCGAACAGCATAGTCGAGGATGGCACGGAGAGTTGGGAGCTTGGCAGTGGGAGAGAATGTCTCCCAGTAGTCGATGCCATGGGTTTGGGTGAAGCCCTTGGCACAATACCGGGCCTTGTAGACCGGCTCCTCACCCGGCAGCTGCTTCACTCGGAACACCCACAGGCCTTCAACAATGACGTCGTCAGGAGAGGGGACAATGTTAACGAATGAGGCATTGCGGATGAAGGCCTCGCATTCAGCAAAGATAGCCTGGATCCACTTGGCAGCATCGGGGCAGGTGATGGCCTCAAGGAAGTTGGACGGAGTGAATCTGGTGGGAGCGGTAGCGATGCCAAGGATGAGGAGGCCAAGGAAGCCCGGGTAGAGAGGCGTGAGGGAAGGTGTTTGTTGCTGAACGCCAATGAGCTCCTCATGGGAGTCCTCAATGAAGGGAAGGGAGGGTGGGGGTGGTGTTGGCCAACCCCATGGATGGCCTATGAGTGGGCCGTGAGAGCGAGTATGGATGCGTGGGAGGATGAACGGAGAGGTGGTGCGGCGATGCCGATGAGGTTGCTACAGTGGTTGCTGCTGCTGCTGCTGCTGCTGCTGCTGCTGCTGTGGCTGCTGCTGGTGCTGCTGCTGCACCTCCTGCTGCGGCTGCTGTTGCTGCACTGCCTGCGGTTGCTGCTGCTGCTGCTGCTGCTGCTCCATCCGCTGCTGCACCTCCTGCTGCTGCTGCTGCTGCTGCTGCTGCTCCATCCGCTGCTGCTGCTGCACCTGCTGCTGCTGCTGCTGCTGCTCCTTCTGCTGCTGCTGCTGCTGCTGCTGCTGCTGCTGCTGCTGCTCCTTCTGCTGCTGCTGCTGCTGCTGCTGCTGCTGCTGCTGGTGCGATGAGGCAGAGTGAGCAGGGGAGTCAGGGACAGCTGGGTCGTAAATGTCACCTGAGGAAGGAGGAGGGGGAGGAGCAGGATTTGGAGGAAGGAGGGGAGCCTGGGGAAAGAGTGGGGGAATGACAGCATCAGCTCAGGTGAGGGGGCGGGAGAGAGGAGGAAGGGGGTCGGAAGGCGGAACAGAATGATAGAACGGGATGCTCTCATCGAACACCACGTCACGGCTCTGTAGGAGGCGGCCTGAGGACGGGTGAAGGAAGAGGTAACCAGGGGCAGAGCGAGCGTGGCCAAGGTAGACACACTCAATGGCCTTGGAGGCGAGCTTTCCTGCCTGCCGAGAGCGGTCAGGTGGGGGGATGAGGACATATGCCTTGCAACCCCAGATACGGAGAATGGCAGCATCTGGCTTGGTGCTAGCCCAGAGCTCAGTGGGAGTGACAGACTGGCGTTGAGGATGTGGGTAAAGATTAGTAAGGAGAGCAGCATGGACAAGGGCATAGCCCCAAAGAGAAGGGGGCGTGGAGGCATGAGTGAGGAGGCAGCGGGCCGTCTTGGTGATCTCACGAATGCGACTCTCAGCAACACCGTTCTGCTGAGGGGAGTGGGGAAGGGTACGAGTCTGCTGGATGCCATGGGTTGAGCAGTAGGAGAGGGTGCAGTTGAGAAACTCACCACCGCCGTCGGAATGGAGGCGGCGGATGGGGCGACCAAAGTGGACTCGGCACTGCTCGGCCCAGGTAACGATGACAGCAGGGGCCTCGGCCTTCGTGTGGAGGAGGAACACCGAGGAGTACCTGCTGTGGTCGTCGACTAGGACAAGCATGTACCGGTGCCCTTGGCGGGAAGGGGAAGGGTTAGGGCCCCAGAGGTCCATGTGGACGAGGTCAAGGGGGGCAGCAGCAAAGGAAGGATGACTGAGGTGAGGCTGTTGTTTGAGCTTTCCATGAATGCATGTGGCGCATGGGGGAGCGGAAGAGGACGGGAGGGGAGGAAGAGTGGGGGGGAGACCGTCAAGCAAGCGGGAGGAGACGGCTTTACGAAGTGTGGGAAAGTTCATATGACCAAGGCGGTGGTGGATGAGAACAGCGGGGTGGGACAGTGCGCGACAAGAGCATGGGGAGGAGGTGGAGTTGGAGGAAGGTGGCTCTAGAGGGAGGGGAGGGGGGAGAGTGGAGGTGCCTGCACGAGTGGTCACGTGGCATGAGGAGGGGCGGGGTGTGCGGAGGATGTACTGACGAGAGCGAGGGCAAAGTGGGAGGCGATGAAGGAGGCGGCGAGTGGGGCCGTGGAGGAGGTCACAGTAGGTGGCAGAGGCGGGGAAGAGGGTAGTGATGCCAGCCTGTTGGAGTTCACGAATGGAGAGCAGGTTATGACGAAGGGAGGGAATGTGGAGACCAGTGACCACTCCAGAGGGGAAGGGGGGGCAGGGGAGGGTGGAGAGATGAGTGCAAGGGATGGAGAAGCTGGAATCAGCACCATGAACGTTGGTGGGGAAAGGGAGGGAGGTGAGGGTGCCGGCGTCTTTGAGGGCAGTTTCAGTGGCACCACTATCGAGAACAAAGTCAATCGTGAGCGAGGAGGGAGCTGAAGACACGGGGTACTGGAAATCACTGGCATTAAAAACAGAGGGATACATGGAAGTGGAAGCAGGGGAAGAACGCATGAGCTCGCCTAGAAAGCTGGAGTGGGAGGCGGGAGCACTAGGGGAAGGAGAGCCCCAGAGGGGAAAGCCAGGAGGACCTGGTGTGGCTGTGGCAGCCATGGCGGCGGTGCCAAAGCCAAGCTGCTGCTGCTGCCATGCAGATGCTGTGGCTGCGGGTCCTGCAGCTGCGGCTGCAGCCTGACCACCAGAGCCCCACTGCTGCTGCTGCTGCAGCAGCTGCAGCTGCTGGAAGCGGCGAAACTGCTGCAGCTCCTGGGGAGTTATGGGGTCAGCGACAGAGGAGGAGGAGGAGGAGAGCTGAAGATGAGAGGGGAGGAAAGACGGAAGAGTTTTGACATCCTGGAGAGAGGGGCGGGGATCCATGGCAGACCAGCGTGGGGGTGTGCCAGTGTTGCCGCGCTCGAACCAGGCGTCATCATACGCCTTGAAGCAGGTCGCGGGGGGATGGTTGGTTTGGGTGCAGCGCTCACCCGCCCTGGGACCAAAACGGCGAAGATAGGAACATGGGGGGAGAGTGCCAGGGCGGCCACCACGGCTACCAGATGAGCCACCACTGCCTCCACCACCACCACTGCTGCCACCACCGCCGCCGGCTCCGCTGCCCCCACAACCGCCACCTCCACCCCCTCCCTGAGGGTTGGTGCGGCCGCCACGTGGGCGCCCGCCACGACGCGGCTGTGTGACTGCAAGCTGGGGGTTTTGGGACTCGGTGGAGTTCAGGCCGGAGGGGGGGGTTGAGAGAAGGCGGGCCTCAGCGTCAATGATCCATTGGACCACAGTGTCAAGGGAGGCGCAGGGCTGAGCCTCAGTGAAGGCGATGACGCGCACTTCATATTGAGGGGAGAGGCCTTCGAGGAGACGGTAGATCTGAAGGTTGGGGGGGAGAGTAGTCTGGCGAGCCTCAAGGCGGGAGGCAAGGTCCAGGAGACGGCTGGTGTAGTCAACAGCGCCAGCACTATGTTCGATCGTGATGTTGAAGTATTCCTTGAAAAGCGGTCCGACAGCATCGAAGTCGGTGCGTTCGAACATTGCCTCAAGCTCGAGCCAGATCTGGCGGGAGCCGATGCGACGTGCCTGGAAGTTGCGCATGAGTGCAGACGGGATGGCAAGGAGAAGGGCACCAGTAGCACGGCTGTCCGCCTCGAGCCAGGCGCGACGACGCTCAGCAAATCGCGCAGAGTCAGCGGCATAAGTGGCGGCGGTAGTGGCATGCTGGGTGCGGAGGGTTGCCGACCGCTCGTGTTCCTCCAACGCGATCAGGTAATCAGTATGGAGCACGAGGAACTCACGACGCTGAGTAAGGAAGAGCTGCTCAACTTCAGCGGTGGCAGCGCGAGTGCTGGTGCCAACGGGTACCATGGGGGGTGGAGGTTCCTCGCCGGGATGGGGAATGAGAGGGGGGGGATCGCCAGGGTGAGGCGGCGGGTCCCCAAGGTCACCCTCTGGGAGACCAAGCATGATGTCCAGGAGGCGGAACGGCAGGACATAAGCACTACCGAGGACGCGGTGGAGGCTGCCGACGAAGGAATACCAGTTGGTTGCTGAGTTGTCGGCAGCGCGCACGAGATGATCGAGGGTGGAGACGTCGACGGGAGGGGGAAAGGATGCCATTGGTGACACGGAGTGGGAGGAAGGCGACGGCGGGTGGACCCGCGGTGGCCGGGAGGGAGCGGCGGCGGGTGGACCCGCGGCAGCTCAAAGAGGAGGGGAGGATGGGGATGGCTGTAGATACTGCTGCTGCTGCTGCTGCTGCTGCTGCTGCAGCTGCTGCTGCTGCTGCAGCTGCTGCTGCTGCTGCTCCTTCTGCTGCTGCTGCTGCTGCTGTTGCTGTTGCTGCTGCTGACGCTGCTGCTGCTGCCACTGCTGCTGCTGCCGCTGTTGCTGCTGCTGCTGCTGCTGCTGCTCCTTCAGCTGCTGCTGCTGCTGCTGAGTCTGCTGCTCCTTCTGGTGCTGCTGCTGCTTCTGCTGCTGCTGCTACGGCTGCAGCAGTGGTAAGGCGGTGATGAGCAGGTGCAGGTGAGGAGGCAAAAGATGGGGAAAGATGGCAGTTAGTTGATGAGAATAGGACTTGGTAGAAATTTCAGTAGCACTTCGTGATCACATCCAGGAAAGTGTGCAAACTTCGGAAAGCGATATGTGACAATCTAAGCGATGAAACAGTCCGAAATTTTACGACGTTGTAGCTGACACCAAGAGCGTTCTTTTGCAAGTCGAGTCACTCAATTCTGTCAACTATCGAGCGAGCTATGGCGTTTGGCGCATTGGGGGTTTTTGAAAATCCACCCAACAGAAAACTAGTTGAGAGGCGGCGGCTAGGAGTCTAGCAGCGGCGATGGAGGGGACGGCAATGAGGTGCACGTCGGAAGGGGACGGGGCGGAAGCGTGGGGAAGGATCGGGATTTAAAAGTTGGCGTGAGCCATTATTGCTCTATACCATGTTAGAAACAGAAAGGTTCTGTTTATTGATGAAGGAAAGGCATTACATAGGAAGAGAGAGATGAGCTAGGAAGGGAAGGTTGGAAGGGAAAAGGGGGGTTAGGACCAATCACAAGGGAGGGAGGATCCTTCCAAATGTGGTTGACCACCAGTTGGAGGTGGTCCAAGTGTGGTGTACCACCAGTGGTTTAGCCAACCCACTTGTGGTGCCCCCACAATTGTGGTCCTTGTGTTTGGGGGCTCCAACCACAATTGGGTTGGATTGACACCCCAACACAGGTGTACACCCAACTAGGGATGTAAACACAATATACACAACTAGCATAGCATGGTATATTCTAACAGGATCATGCTGCCTCAACAATACGAGATGACTGGCTGCCGTTAGTCGAGCGACAATCTGGGCACCCATGCAAGAGCATCAGAACCGACCGAGGTGGAGAGTTTTTAGGAGGAGATCTGACTGCGTGGCTCAAGAAACAAGGCATTGAGCATCAGCTAACGACGTCCTATACCCCTCAGTCAAATGGCGTTGCTGAGAGGGCTAATAGGACCATCCTGGAAACTGCGCGAGCACTGCTGATCGAATCAGGGCTGGGGAACTCCATCTGGCCTCATGCGGTGAGGCATGCTAGAGTGGCAAGGAACCGCGTACTCACAAAGGTAGCTGATGATATGTGGGTGCCGCTGGAGAGGTGGCTTGGAAAGAAGCCTCCAGTGGACATGCTTAGAGTGTTCGGATGCATGGCAGTGGCGCATGTCCCTAAACCGTACAGGACAAAGCTTGGAGCATCTGCACTGTGGTGTGTGCACCTTGGGCTTGCGGCAGAGAGCAAGGGGTGGCTGCTCTTGGAGCCCTCGAAGAATGTGCTGTTTGACAGTCGGGATGTCAAATTTGTGGAGAACATCATGTATGGCAAGTGGGAGAAGCAGCCGGAGGCAAGGGTCACCCAGCAGCTGGAAGAGATCACTATGCACTTCAATTTGTCTGAACCTGATGACAGCGAAGTCACTGCGCCAACGGCAAGCGGTACTGATGAAGGAAGCAATGAGGATATTGCAGCTGATGCTGAAGTCAAGGATCCGGAGCAGCGGCAGCAAGAGGCTTCCAAAACACCAAGTCTGCCAAAGCGAAGGAAACAGATTGGTGGGGGGACAAAGGATTGGGTGAAGGTGAAAGAATGGGTAAATCCAACCATCTACCCTGCACGTACCAGAATGGCAACGAGAAAGCTGCTGAGCTCTACAAGTGGAGGAGCCACAACTGAGCAGCAGGAACAGGCTCAAGGCAAAGATGCAGTGCTGTTCTTGGGTGATGATCAAGAGTCAGATGACGAGGAGCCTGCATACTGCTTTTACGCACCGATACAACCTCCGAGCATGGATCATGCGCTAGCCGGGCCTCAACGGGGGAAGTGGCTCGTTTCAAGAGATGCAGAGTACAACAGCCAGATGGAGAATCACACATGGGACCAGGTGTACTTGCCAAATGGGAAGAAGGCAATACAGTGCAAGTGGCTGGCAAAAATCAAAACGGATGAGAAAGGAGAGCCATCAGTTTACAAGAGCAGGCTGGTGGCAAAGGGGTTTCATCAGAAAGAGAAGGAAGATTACAAAGAAGTGTTTGCCCCAACTGCTAAGTCTCCAACGCTACGTGTGCTGCTGGCGGTAGCTGCTGTGCGCAAATGGAAGGTGAAGCAGATGGACATCGTAACCGCTTTTCTGTACGGCATTGTGGAAGAGGAGGTGCACATGGTTCAACCACTTGGCTATGAGGATGGAACCCGTCATGTCTGCAAACTTAACAAGGCCATCTATGGCTTGAAGCAGGCCCCGAGATGCTGGTACAACAGGCTGGCCAGTGCACTGGAAGGGATTGGATTCCGTGCGAGTGCATGCGACGAGAGCCTATTCCTGATGGGCGAGGAGGTCGCTTGTGCTTCTGTTGGTGTACGTGGATGACATCCTGCTCTTCAGCAGCAGTGACAAGGAGATCGATGGGGTGCAGGAGAAGCTCATAGAGCAATTCAAGTGCAAGTCACTTGGAGAGGTAAGGTACTACCTGGGAATGCACATTGAGCACGATACTGAACGTGGCTGGCTCAAAGTGCAGGAAGAACGGGAAGTGGTCACACCTTTGCCTTCCGAGTTCAAACTCATAAAGGCAGCTGAAGGAGAAGGAGATGAGAGTGAAGACCAGAGGCAATTCCAATCCATGGTCAGGAGCCTACTCTACGCTGCTGTGCATACTCGGCCTGACATCAGCTTTGCTGTGGGACAGCTGGCTCGAGTAGTGCAAAATCCAACAGAAGAGCAGTGTGGTGCAGCGGAGAGAGTGGTGCGCTACCTCAAGTCATACCCTACAGTGGGAGTACAGTATTCAGCCTCTGCTCAACTCAGTCAAAAAGGAGTTGAAGTCCTCAAAGAGAAGGGGGAGCAGCTCGGAGAAGGAAAGGTGTTCCTTTCCTGTTTTGCTGATGCCACATGGGCTACTGAGCATGAGGATTCATCATCAGTTGGAGGATACATCTGCATGGTGGGAGGTGGGCCTGTAAGTTGGAGGTCCAAGAAGCGGTCTGAAACGGCACTATCTTCAGTGGAATCTGAGTACCTGGCAATGTTTCATGCGGCAAAAGAAATCATTTGGCTAAGGAGGCTCTTGAAGGAGATCGGCCATGAACAGACTTTTAGAAATAGACTGCAAATACCACTTTTGTATTTGTACTTTTATATCCTAGTTTAGGTTGCGAATGTTCTAGTGGGTTGGGGTGTACTCTCAAATCCCAACCTCACCCAATTGTGATCCCCCCAATCTCCAATTACCCAATTGGAGATTCTGGAGATCCCAATGGGGATTCCCTCCAATTCCCCCTTCATCCATTCTCTCTCACCTTGCCATGTACTTATAGAGCCTTGGGCTCCTTTCCTAATTAATCATTTCAACTCTATTTCTTTCACCAGAGTCCTCCTTATCTCCCATCGTATTTTAGGTCCCAAGTGCGTGATAATGGGCCCTGACACCACTTGTTGGCTAGAGAAGGCTATAAGCAGATGATTCAATGGCTCCTTGGAAATTTCTGCAGCACTTCGTTATGACGCCCAGAAAACACGCGCGACATTCGAAAAGCTATATCCAAAACTCCAATTTTTGAAACAGTCTGAAAATCGGATATGTTGTATCTTGCAGCGTCAGCTTTCTACTGGAAGTTGAATCACTCGATTCCCTAGCTTAACGAGCGAGCTATGGCGTTTGGCGCACAGGGGGGTAATCTGCCCTAGGAGAAGTTGACACTCCCCAGAGTCACTATAATTGAAGCTTACAAGTTCAAAGGCAGGATAGAAAAGGCATTGAAGCACAGTTGGAAGGTAGGGATGGAAGGGAAGGATGAAAGGGAAGGACCCTGGAGGCCCATGGTCAAGAGCATGACAAGAGTCAAAGTCTTGACTCCCCATCCTGAGGTTCAGCCAGCCTGGCAAGACAAAATTCACACTGTGCCAGGTTGGCCTCCAAACCCCAAATGCTGCAGCTGCAAGGTGAGGACAAAAGTCCCACACATGCTGGTCCCTCCTCGTTATAGGGCTCTCCAACTTTGGTGTAGCAGCTGACAAGGACTTCCAATGAGGTGTAACAAATCCATCAAACATTTCTTCGTAACTTCTTCATATGTGCTCCGATTCCAACAATTCTTGGCTCGTTGGAATGTGCTCGATGTCATGCACAATCCAAGCACATATACACAAGCACAAGATGAACATGCAAAGAGATGCAAACCCAACAAACCATACATACAATGTAGCACACAAAACAGATGCAACGAAATGATGCAAACCCAAGATGCTCTTGGGCCTTGCTCCTGCAGACCTCACATTTGCCAAGGTCTCATCCGCGCTCCTTTCTGCCGAAAAGGACAACAGTGCTCAAGCCAAGGCCAATGCAATCCGCGCTCTAGTGCCTCAAGCCTATGCTGCTTCGGCAGCATTCCAGCGCAACCGCTTCCCCCCGTGTCCCTACGTCATCAAGCATGGCCCTCGTGCTGGCCAGGTGTGTGGCGGCACCAACCACGGCCTTGCCTCCTGCTTTAAGAAGAAGGATGACGAGTGGTATGCCGTCAATGGGACCGCCTCAAAAGCCCCCAAGCTGGATGGTCAATCGTGCTCCTCGCCAAGTCAATCAAGTCGAAGCGCAGGAATCCGTGCAGGCTGCTGTGGCTTCACCTGCTGATGTGCGCCTCAACACGTTGTTCCCTGGCACTGCCATGATTAATGAGACGATTTCACAGTATCCTGGCTCACAAAGCACCTCATTCACAATAGAGTTCACCCTCGACAGTGGGGCCACTCACACGGTTCTCAAGGAAGAACACTCCTTCAAGCCACACGAGACACCAATCCGTCTACTTGAAGCAGACTCCAGTTTCACAACACACGCCAAGGGCTCCTCAAAGTTCCGTGCCCAGCTTTTCCTTCGGGCAGTGTGACTGCATGTGTGTTCTCACACTACGCCACAATCTCGTGGCCCAACACGAGCTCCAACGGGCAGGCGTCACCACGATCTTTCCAGCACACTCGGATCACTGTGACCTCTTCTGTTAGAAATAGAGTGCAAATACCACTTTTGTATTTGTACTTTTATATCCTAGTTTAGGTTATGAATGTTCTAGTGGGTTGGGGTGTACTCACAAATCCCAACCTCACCCAATTGTGATGACATAGGGACACGGGGGGAAGCGGTTGCGCTGGAATGGCGCCGAAGCGGCATAGGCTTGAGGCACGGGAGCACGGATTGCATTGGCCTTGGCTTGAGCGCTGTTGTCCTTTTCGGCAGAAAGGAGCGCGGATGAGACCTTGGCAAATGTGAGGTCTGCAGGAGCAAGGCCCAAGAGCATCTTGCGTGTGACTTCGTATGCCGGAGTGAGGCCGACTAGGAGAGCGGCTGCAGGGGCTTGCTCGGGGAAGACTATCCCCAACTGTTTGAGTTCACCATGAATGGACTGCACCTTGGTGACATAGTCCGCCTGCCTGGCGAGTCCTCGAGCCGCACTTGGAACATGCTGGGGATGAGTATAGCAACTCCCACTGCAGTCTTGTTCAGGAAGCGATCCTCGAGGTAGAGCCAAATGGCGTTGGCAGACGGGTAGTTGTGGTAGGTTTCGACGAGTTCGGGAGGAGTGGTGCCCATGAAGACACTAATGACCGCACCATCGGCCTTCTCCCAATTCTTGTACTTGAGCAGTGCAGCAGCATAAACTGCTTCGGCGGCGGCATTAGCTGGATCGGCGGACCTCTCGGGTTTAGGAGGCTCTTTGCCGTCACCGATGTTGAGAAGGACGTCGGTGAGCTCGAGCCCCTTCACCTCGCGACTGAGGAGGTGCTTGTCGACACCATAGCGCCAAGCCTTGTAGTTGGAGCATGTACCGTCCGGATCGAGACGAAGGAGCGGGATCGGGTTGGCGAGTGAAGTGGTTGAGTAAGCCATTGTTGGTGTGCAGCGCGACACTTCTGGAAATTGGTCGACGAGAATTGCTGAAAATCACTCTGATGGCTTTATCAAAATGCCGCTACGTATGAAATGGCGTCGGCGAAAATTCGTTAAAACGCCGACTTGAAACTGAATCTGAGCCTATGTCTAACCCTGGACCCACACACCCCCCCACACACCCCCAGGCCTTGTCCCGCAGCTACACAGCTCCGCAACCAGCTCCGCAACCAGCTCCGCAACCAGCTCCGCAACCAGCTCCGCTCCGCTTCAACCTGTGTACCTGGTCTTGCTTGACGCTAGACGTTCGTAGAGGCGATTTCGCGAAGGGAGTTCGCCTATTCTGGTGGGGTTTGAGGGGAAACTCGAGAACGAGATTCGACCAAGAAGAACCGAGGAGGAACTCGACGACGAGAAGCGTGAACGCTTCAGAGATGAGAAATTTAACGAGGTCGAGCGCGAAGGTGGTCGACGATGAGAGGCGCGACTGCAGAGTGGAGCACGTCGAAATTCCGACGACTCGAAACGAATGTCGCGACGATGAAGTGCGTGTAGCGCGGCCACGTTCAGATTATGACCTTGATCCGCGTGTGCGGATAGGTCGCTCTGTGTAAGAAATAGAGTTGAAATGATTGATTAGGTAAGGAGCCCAAGGCTTTATAAGTACATGGCAAGGTGAGAGAGAATGGATGAAGGGGGAATTGGAGGGAATCCCCATTGGGATCTCCAGAATCTCCAATTGGGTAATTGGAGATTGGGGGGATCACAATTGGGTGAGGTTGGGATTTGTGAGTACACCCCAACCCACTAGAACATTCACAACCTAAACTATGATATAAAAGTACAAATACAAAAGTGGTGTTTGTAGTCTATTTCTAACACCAATCTCCAATTACCCAATGGGTATTCCCTCCAATTCCCCCTACATCCATTCTCTCTCACCTTGCCATGTACTTATAGAGCCTTGTGCTCATTACCTTATCAATCATTTCAACTCTTTTTCTTACAGTTTCTTGGGTATGACTTGTGGTAGCGCACCACTCTCTCCGCTGCACCACACTGCTCTTCTGTTGGATTTTGCACTTCTCGAGCCAGCTGTCCCACAGCAAAGCTGATGTCAGGCCGAGTATGCACAGCAGCGTAGAGTAGGCTCCTGACCACGGATTGGAATTGCCTCTGCTCTTCACTCTCAACTCCATCTCCTGCAGCTGCCTTTATGAGTTTGAACTCGGAAGGCAAAGGTGTGACCACTTCTCGTTCTTCCTGCAGAGAGTACTTCTCAGCCAAGGTGTTGATGTACTGTCCCTGATGCAGTTTGAGCCAGCCGCATTCATTATCCCGCTCAATGTGCATTCTCAGGTAGTACCTTGCCTCTCCAAGTGACTTGCACTTGAACTGCTCTGTGAGGTTGTGCTGCACCCCATCGATCTCCTTGTCACTGCTGCTGAAGAGCAGGATGTCATCTACGTACACCAACAGAAGCACAAGCGACTCCCCCTCGCCCATCAGGAATAGGCTCTCGTCGCATGCACTCGCACGGAATCCAATCCCTTCCAGTGCACTGGCCAGCCTGTTGTACCAGCATCTCGGGGCCTGCTTCAAGCCATAGATGGCCTTGTTAAGTTTGCAGACATGACGGGTTCCATCCTCATAGCCAGGTGGTTGAACCATGTACACCTCCTCTTCCACAATGCCGTACAGAAAAGAGGTTACAATGTCCATCTGCTTCACCTTCCATTTGTTGGTGCATATTCATTTGCACGTCATCCTGTCGTCTGTTCGCATCATTTTGTTGCATGTGTTTGTGTGCTATATTGTTTGTGTGGTTTGTTGGGTTTGCATGACTTTGCATATTCATCTTGTGCTTGTGCAGATGTGCTTGGATTGTGCATGACATCGAGCACATTTCAACGAGCCAAGAATTGTTGGAATCGGAGCACATATGAAGAAGTTACGAAGAAGTGTTTGATGGATTTGTTACAAGGCATTGGAAGTCCTTGGCAGCTGCCACACCAAAGTTGGAGAGCCCTATAATGAGGAGGGACCAGCATGTGTGGGACTTTTGTCCTCACCTTGCAGCTGCAGCATTTGGGGGTTGGAGGCCAACCTGGCACAGTGTGAATTTTGTCTTGCTAGGCTGGTTGAACCTGAGGATGGGGAGTCCAGACTTTGACTCTTGTCATGTTCTTGACCATGGGCTTCCAGGGTCCTTCCCTTTCATCCTTCTCTTCCATCCCCACCTTCCAACTGTGCTTCAATGCCTTTTCTATCATGCCTTTGAACTTGTAAGCTTCCATCATAGTGACTCTGAGGAGTGTCAACTTCTCCTAGGGCAGATTACCCCCCAGTGCGCCAAACGCCATAGCTCACTCGTTAAGCTACGGAATTGAGTGATTCAACTTTTAGAGGAAATCTGACGCTGCAAGCTACATCATATCCGATTTTCATATCGTTTCACCGCTTGGAGTTTCGGATATAGCTTTTCGAAGGTCGCGGGTTCTCTGGGCGTCATAACGAAGTGCTGCAGAAATTTCCAACGAGCCATTGAATCATCTACTTATAGCCTTCTCTAACCAACACCATTTGCGCACAACAGCTACCGCCAGCAGCACACGTAGCGTTGGAGACTTAGCAGTTGGGGCAAACACTTCTTTGTAATCTTCCTTCTCTTTCTGCTGAAACCCCTTTGCCACCAGCCTGCTTTTGTAAACTGATGGCTCTCCTTTCTCATCCGTCTTGATTTTTGCCAGCCACTTGCACTGTATTGCCTTCTTCCCATTTGGCAAATACACCAGGTCCCATGTGTGATTCTCCATCTGGCTGTTGTACTCTGCATCTCTTGAAACGAGCCACTTCCCCCGTTGAGGCCCGGCTAGCGCATGATCCATGCTCGGAGGTTGTATCGGTGCGTAAAAGCAGTATGCAGGCTCCTCGTCATCTGACTCTTGGTCATCACCCAAGAACAGCACTGCATCTTCGCCTTGAGCCTGTTCCTGCTGCTCAGTTGTGGCTCCTCCACTTGTAGAGCTCAGCAGCTTTCTTGTTGCCATTCTGGTACGTGCAGGGTAGATGGTTGGATTTACCCATTCTTTCACCTTCACCCAATCCTTTGTCCCCCCACCAATCTGTTTCTTTTGCTATGGCAGACTTGGTGTTTTGGAAGCCTCTTGCTGCTGCTGCTCCGGATCCTTGACTTCAGCATCAGCTGCAATATCCTCATTGCTTCCTTCATCAGTACCGCTTGCCGTTGGCGCAGTGACTTCGCTGTCCTCAGGTTCGGACAAATCGAAGTGCATAGTGATCTCTTCCAGCTGCTGGGTGACCCTTGCCTCCGGCTGCTTCTCCCACTTGCCATACATGATGTTCTCCACAAATTTGACATCCCGACTGTCAAACAGCACATTCTTCGAGGGCTCCAAGAGTAGCCACCCCTTGCTCTCTGCCGCAAGCCCAAGGTGCACACACCACAGTGCAGATGCTCCAAGCTTTGTCCTGTACGGTTTAGGGACATGCGCCACTGCCATGCATCCGAACACTCTAAGCATGTCCACTGGAGGCTTCTTTCCAAGCCACCTCTCCAGCGGCACCCACATATCATCAGCTACCTTTGTGAGTACGCGGTTCCTTGCCACTGTAGCATGCCTCACCGCATGAGGCCAGATGGAGTTCCCCAGCCCTGATTCGATCAGCAGTGCTCGCGCAGTTTCCAGGATGGTCCTATTAGCCCTCTCAGCAACGCCATTTGACTGAGGGGTATAGGACGTCGTTAGCTGATGCTCAATGCCTTGTTTCTTGAGCCACGCAGTCAGATCTCCTCCTAGAAACTCTCCACCTCGGTCGGTTCTGATGCTCTTGCATGGGTGCCCAGATTGTCGCTCGACGAACGGCAGCCAGTCATCTCGTATTGTTGAGGCAGCATGATCCTTCTGCTTCAACGGGTATGCCCACATCAGCCGACTCCAGTCATCAACTATTGTTAGGAAGTACCTTTCCCCTTTACTTCCTCGAACTGGAAAAGGTCCTACCAGGTCCATGTGCACCAGTTCCAGTGCTGCCTTGCTTTTCCCAGCTACGCCGTAAAAGGGGAACCGTGTGAACTTGCTCAGCAGACACGTCTTGCACTTGGTATCATTTGGTTGCCAGAAAGCTTCAGCCCCTTTACTGTTTCTTCCTTATGCAGTTGCTGCAGCAATGGCATAGCCACATGCCCTAGACGTCTGTGTGCGGTTTCCCAATCAGTCTCCCCCGACCTTGCAGAAACCGTCACTCCTACAGCACTAACTGCATTGCACTCCTCCTGGACTCCAGATCCCGCCTTTACTGCTCCCAATTCCTACTTTGTTGATTCCCATATCAGTGCAGGGATCTGCCATATGGATCTAAAGACATCTCTGCTTTCGTGTAAATCCCATAACACACGATCTCCTCGCAGCCCCTTAAATGTTTTGGATCCATTGGTGGTGGTGCTGACTCCGGCCTGGCCTAGCTTGCGCAGCGATATCAGATTGGCCTTCAGCCCCGGTACGAGTAACACGTCCTTCAGCACAACCAGTCCACCATGAGGTGCTCTGAATGCAGCTCGACCAACTTCAGCGACCTTCACTGCATGTCCGAATGCTGAGCGCACTTCAGAGATTGGAGGCCCTCGCACAGCATCCAGCAAGTCCTTGCGTGGTGTCATTGTCCATGCAGCACCAGAGTCCATGACCCACATATCAAGCAGGTGCAGTTTCTCTCCAGCCCTTCTGTGCCACTGTCATCTTTGTCACACACATGGTAGAACTGTCCAGCATTCCTCTCCTCATTTCCCATTCCTCTGTCATCCTTGGAGGTTTCTTCAGCAGGATCAGCTACCATGTCGGGATGCGACTGGAGCTGGGCCCCAGACATCCATGTGCACTAGGTCCAGCGGAGCAGCTGCGACGGATGGGGAGGAAGGGTGCGGCTGCTGCCTCAGCTTGCTCTTGGTGCAGTCCAGGTAGGTGGGTGCAGGTGAGTCCGTTGGTGGAGGAAGCGCCGACGGGAGGCCAAGAAGAAGTTTCTTGGAAGCGATGTCGGCAAGTGTACGGAAGTTGGGGTGACCCAAGCAATGGTGGTAGAGGATGGTAGGGTTGGCGAAGCTGCGACACGAACACCGAGTGGTGTTGGCAGCTTGCGCTTGGGAGAGGGTGGCAAGAGGTGAAGGTAAACGCAGCGTATAGAGCTTGCTGCTGTTGAGTGTGAAGCGTGCTAGGAGCTTATTGGACTTAGGGTCGAGGAGGTCACAGTGATCCGAGTATGCTGGGAAGATCGTTCTGACACCTGCCTATTGGGGCTCATGTTGGGCCACGAGATCTAGCGTAGTGTGGGAACACACATGCCGGTGACACTGCCTGAAGGAGAAGTTGGGCACGGAACTGTTGAGGAGCCCTTGGCACGCAACTGGAGTCTGCTCCTAGTAGACGGATTGGTGTCTCATACCGCTTGAAGGAGTGTTCTTCCTTGAGAACTGTGTGAGTGGCCCCATTATCCAGGGTGAACTCTGTTGTGGCTGAGGTGTCTTGTGAGACGGGACACTGCGAAATCGTTTCATTAATCATGGCAGTGCCAGGGAACAACATGTTCAGGCGCAAATCAGTAGGAGCAGCCACAGCAGCCTGCACGGATTCCTGCTCTTCGACTTGATTGACTTGGCAAGGATTACGATTGACCATCCAGCGTGGCAGCTTCGAGGAGGTTCCATTGACGGCATACCACTCGTCATTCTTCTTCTTAAAGCAGGAGGCAAGGGCGTGGTTGGTGCCGCTACACACCTGGCCGGCATGAGGGCCGCGCTTGATGACGTAGGGACACGGGGGAAGTGGTTGCGCTGGAATGGTGCCGAAGCGGCATAGGCATGAGGCATGGGAGCGCGGATTGCATTGGCCTTGGCTTGAGCGCTGTTGTCCTTTTCGGCAGAAAGGAGCGCAGATGAGACCTTGGCAAATGTGAGGCCCGCAGGAGCAAGGCCCCAAAGCATCTTGCGTGTGACTTCGTATGCCGGAGAGAGGCCAACTAGGAGAGGGGCTGCAGGGGCTTGCTCGGGGAAGACTATCCCCAACTGTTTGAGTTCACCATGAATGGACTGCACCTTGGTGACATAGTCCGCCATGCCTGGCGAGTCCTCGAGCCGCACTTGGAACATGCTGGGGATGAGTATAGCAACTCCCACTGCAGTCTTGTTCAGGAAGCGATCTTCGAGGTAGAGCCAAATGGCGTTGGCAGACGGGTAGTTGTGGTAGGTTTCGACGAGTTCGGGAGGAGTGGTGCCCATGAAGACACTAATGACCGCACCATCGGCCTTCTCCCAATTCTTGTACTTGAGCAGTGCAGCAGCATAAACTGCTTCGGCGGCGGCATTAGCTGGATCAGCAGACCTCTCGGGTTTAGGAAGCTCTTTGCCATCACCGATGTTGAGAAGGACGTCGGTGAGCTCGAGCCCCTTCACCTCGCGACTGAGGAGGTGCTTGTCGACACCATAGCGCCAAGCCTTGTAGTTGGAGCATGTGCCGTCCGGCTCGAGACGAAGGAGCGGGATTGGGTTTGCGAGTGAAGTGGTTGAGTAAGCCATTGTCGCTGTACAGCGCCGCACTTCTGGAAATTGGTCGACGAGAATTGCTGAAAATCACTCTGACGGCTGTATCAAAATGCCGCTAATTAGGAAATGGCGTCGGCGAAAATTCATTAAAACGCCGACTTGAAACTGAATCTGAGCCTATGTCTAGACCCGGACCCACACATCCCCCCACACACCCCAAGGCCCTGTCCCGCAGCTACACAGCTCCGCAACCAGCTCCGCAACCAGCTCCGCTCCGCTTCAACCTGTGTACCTGCTCTTGATTTGACGCGAGACGTTCGTGGAGGCGATTTCGCGAGGGGAGTTTGCCTATTCTGGCGGGGTCTGAGGGGAAACTCGAGAATGAGTTTTAAAAGATGGTCGAAATTGAGATTCGACCAAGGAGAACCGAGGAGGAAATCGACAATGAGAAGCGTGAAAGCTTCAGAGATGAGAAATTCAACGAGGTCGAGTGCGAAGGCGGTCGACGATGAGAGGCGCGACTACAAAGTGGAGCACGTCCAAATTCCGACGACTCGAAACGAATGTCACGACGATGAAGTGCGCGTAGCGCGGGCACGTTGAGATTAGGACCTTGATCCGCGTGTGCGGATAGGTCGCTCTGATACCATGTAAGAAATAGAGTTGAAATTATTGATTAGGTAAGGAGCCCAAGGCTCTATAAGTACATGGCAAGGTGAGAGAATGAATTCAGGGGGGAATTGGAGGGAATCCCCATTGAGATCTCCAGAATCTCCAATTGGGTAACTGGAGATTGGGGGGATCACAATTGGGTGAGGTTGGGATTTGTGAGTACACCCCAACCCACTAGAACATTCATAACCTAAACTAGGATATAAAAGTACAAATACAAAAGTGGTATTTGCAGTCTATTTCTAACAGTGTTGGCAGGGTAAGTGCCAAGAAACCTTGGTGGGCGTTCCAGGTGATCATCCTCCTTGAGCTGGCCTTGGAGAAAAGCGGAGGAGGCGTCCATGGACTTGATCTCGAAGTTGCCGCGAGCGGCTATATTAAGAAGAGCGCGCGCAGTCAGGAGATGGGCCGTGGGCGAGAAGGTTTCGAAGAAGTCGAGATACTCCTTCTGGGTGAAACCCATCGCCACGTATCGTGCCTTGAACAGTGGAGCTTCGCCTGGGAGTTGTTTGACTCGAAAGATCCATTTTTTGCCAACAATGTTAACACCGGAAGGGGGAACGACATTGTCAAAGCTGTTGTTGCGAATGAACGCCTCGTTCTCCACATCCATTGCTGCCTTCCACTCCTTCTTATAAGGCCCCAAGAGAGCTTCCTCTTTTGTGCGAGGAGTCGGAATGGTTGGGTTCTCGGTGAAGTTGAGGGAAGGGCAGTCAGTAATGTCCGGGAAGTTGTTAGAAAGAAATTGGTAGACCGCATGAAGGTCAAACAACTCCTTATGCCTGTCCTCCAGAAGTGCACGGGGGGGAATACGGATGGAGGGGACATCACCTCCGGCAGGAGGAGGCTGTTAGAAATAGACTACAAATCCCACTTTTGTATTTGTACTATTACATTCTAGTTTAGGTCATATCCTCCGCAGCGGCACCTCCTCCTGCTCCGCCTTCCCCATGCGTCGAGCCCGGCTCACCAGTCTCCTACCGGAAGCGCCCAGTCCCTCCGGTCCCAGTCTCGCTTGGGGACCATCCCCATCATTCCCGGCAGGAGGAGGCGGGGTGACCAAACACCGGATGCAGAAGGCGGCTGGTCCCTAGGCTAGAGACGGAGCTGATCCCTTGGAATGAGTGCGACTAGAGACCGGAGTTGAAGGCGGCTGCGGTGGGACCGGAGGGACTGGGCGCTTCCTATAGGAGACTGGTGAGCCGGGCTCGACGCTTGGGGAAGGCGGAGCAGGAGGAGGTGCCACTGTGGAGGATACCGGGAAGGCCGGGTGAGACATGCCGCACGGAGAAGGCCCCCGAGAAGGGGCAGCAGCCGGAGTTGGGGCATCGAAGTCTGCCCATACAAGCGTCGGGGGAGGTGGACGAGGCGTGTCTCATCGAAGACGACATCACGGCTGCGAATCAGCTGTCTGGTGATGGGGTTGAGGAATAAGTAGTTTGGGGAATCGGAGTTGTGCCCCAGGTACATGCAGGTCTGGGTTTTGGGACCAAGCTTGCCACCTTGCTTCCTGTGCGTGTGGGGGCTGAGCAACACATATGTGGTCCACCCCCAGATGCGTAGAGAGCGAGCAGAGGGTGTGGCTCCAAGCCAGAGAGTGGTAGGTGTGGTGTCGGGCCGGTGGGGATGCGGATAAAGATCGTAGAGGAGTGCCGCATGGAAGAGGGCATATCCCCAGAGTGACCGTGATGCGTTGGCGTGACTGAGGAGGCAGCGAGCGATTTGAACCAAGGTGTGGTTGCAGCTCTCTGCAATGACATTCTGCTGCGGGCATTCGGGAAGCGTGAAGGTTTGCCGAATCCCATGGGCCACACAGAGTTATCGAGTTTGCCATTGCGAAATTCTCCCCCACCATCAGAATGGAGGCACTTAAGAGGAGTGGCGAACGTGACTTGAGCGTGGTGCACCCATGCCATGATGACGTCAGGTGCCTCTGCCTTGGTGACGGAAACATACCGCGAGTGGTCATCGACTGGTGTATGAAAGTATCGATGACCGCCTCGGGATGCGACTGGAGCTAGGCCCCACACATCCATGTGCACTAGGTCTAGCGGTGCAGTTGCGACGGATGGGGAGGAAGGGTGTGGCTGCTGCCTGAGCTTGCTCTTGGTGCAGTCCAGGCATGTGGGTGCAGGTGAGTCTGTTGGTGGAGGAAGCGCCGATGGAAGGCCAAGAAGAAGTTTCTTGGAAGCGATGTCCGCAAGCGTACGGAAGTTGGGGTGACCCAAGCGATGATGGTAGAGGATGGTTGGGTTTGCGAAGCTGCGACACGAACACGGAGTGGTGTTGGCAGGTTGCGCTTGGGAGAGGACGGCGAGAGGTACAGGTGAACGCAGCGTGTAGAGCTTGCTGCTGTTGAGTGTGATGCGTGCTAGGAGCTTGTTGGACTTAGGGTCGAGGAGGTCACAGTGATCCGAGTGTGCTGGGAAGATCGTGATGACGCCTGCCCGTTGGAGCTCGTATTGGGCCATGAGATTGTGGCGTAGTGTGGGAACATACATGCCGGTGACACTGCCCGAAGGAAAAGCTGGGCATGGAACTGTGGAGGAGCCCTTGGCATGTGTTGTGAAACTGGAGTCTGCTCCTAGTAGACGGATTGGTGTCTCGTATGGCTTGAAGGAGTGTTCTTCCTTGAGAACTGCGCAAGTGGCCCCACTGTCGAGGGTGAACTCTATTGCGGCTGAGGTGCTTTGTGAGCCGGGACACTGCGAAATCGTCTCATTCATCATGGCAGTGCCAGGGAACAACATGTTGAGGCACACATCAGCAGGGGGAGCTACAGCAGCCTGCACGGATTCTTGCGCTTCGAGTTGATTGACCTGGCGAGGAGCACGATTGACCATCCAGCTTGGCGGCTTCGAAGCGGTCCCATTGACGGCATACCATTCGTCATCCTTCTTCTTGAAGCAGGAGGCAAGGGCGTGGTTGGTGCCGCCATTCACCTGGCCGGCACGAGGGCCGTGCTTGATGACGTAGGGACACGGGGTAGGCGGTTGCGCTGGAATGGAGCCAAAGTGGCATAGGCTTGAGGCACGGGAACGCGGATTGCATTGGCCTTGGCTTGAGCGATGTTGTCCTTTTTGGCAGAAAGAAGCGCAGATGAGACTTTGGCAAATGTGAGGTCCGCAGGAGCAAGGCCCTTGAGCATCTTGCGTGTGACTTCGTATGCCGGAGTGAGGCCGACTAGGAGAGCGGCTGCAGGGGCTTGCTCGGGGAAGACTATCCCCAACTGCTTGAGTTCACCATGAATGGACTCCATCTTGGTGACATAGTCCGCCACGCCTGGTGAGTCCTCGAGCCGCACTTGGAACATGCTGGGGATGAGTATAGCAACTCCCACTGCAGTCTTGTTCTGGAAGCGGTCTTCGAGGTAGAGCCAAATGGCGTTGGCAGACGGGTATTTGTGGTAGGTTTTGACGAGTTCGGAAGGAGTGGTGCCCATGAAAACACTAATGACCGCACCATCGGCCTTCTCCCAATTCTTGTACTTGAGCAGTGCAGCAGCATAAACTGCTTCGGCGGCGGCATTAGCTGGATCGGCGGACCTCTCGTGTTTAGGAGGCTCTTTGCCGTCACCAATGTTGAGAAGAACGTTGGTGAGCTCGAGCCCCTTCACCTCGCGACTGAGTAGGTGCTTGTCGACACCATAGCGCCAAGCCTTGTAGTTGGAGCATGTACCGTCTAGCTCGAGACGAAGGAGTGGGATCGGGTTGGCGAATGAAGTGGTTGAGATTCATAGTGAAGATGGATCGATCAGCTCCTGTAACGAGGTTGTGTTTCGCTGTCCCTGACGAAATGTAGTAACTACATCGTAATTGCATGTGAAATCTCCTCATTTGCATCAACTTTTCAGATCGCTATTTGACTGCAATCCTTCATGCGCCCGATTGTCGAAGTATTTTAAATCGTCGCTTTAGAACGATAGGTTTTTTCAAGCCGGTGTAGTCATCGGAGATGTTCAGCTGCATTGTTGGTGTACCACTAAAATCTGCTTCTTTGGTGAAATACGAAATTCCGCTTCGTTGGTTTCGATCTCGCTTCAAACGAAGATTCAGACTCTTTAGAAAACATGGTGTCCATTCTGCGACTGATCGGGTAGCACGTAATTGCTATGTCGTAAGGCACGCATTTTGACTCCTAAAAATCTTTCTCATCAAGAAGTTCGAGGTCCATTTGTTCCATCGATGTTACCAAGTATGTTTCTGCTGCTTAAGATTCCGACTGTCGAGGGGTTTGTTTGCCGTAATTTGAGAGCTGGAAATTTCAGATGTCCGGTCGTCCAAGTCGATGTCAGCTTATATCAGCTTCTCTAAATCATTTCCTCGTAAAGAAGAAACTCGCGCTCGATCTGGTCCGCTGGTTCCATGTTGATCCGACGGTCCAAACTCCAAGAGATCTGAAAATATTCTAGAGGCTCGATCAGCTGCTTCGAATGTCAGGGTCAACTCGCTTTCTGTGGCAATTCGTAGTCGTCGATGTCCGTTGTCGAATCATGCCTTTGAACTTGTAACTCTGAGGACTGTCAACTTCTCCTAGCGCAGATTACCCCCCAGATTACCCTCTGTTGACAGTCCTCAGAGTCACTATGATTGAAGCTTACAAGTTCAAAGGCATGATAGAAAAGGCATTGAAGCACAGTTGTAAGGTGGGGATGGAAGAGAAGGATGAAAGGGAAGGACCCTGGAAGCCCATGGTCAAGAACATGACAAGAGTCAAAGTCTTGACTCCCCATTCTCAGGTTCAACCAGCCTAGCAAGACAAAATTCACACTGTGCCAGGTTGGCCTCCAACCCCCAAATGCTGCAGCTGCAAGGTGAGGACAAAAGTCCCACACATGCTGGTCCCTCCTCGTTATAGGGCTCTCCAACTTTGGTGTAACAGCTGCCAAGGACTTCCAATGCCTTGTAACAAATCCATCAAACACTTCTTCGTAACTTCTTCATATGTGCTCCGATTCCAACAATTCTTGGCTCGTTGAAATGTGCTCGATGTCATGCACAATCCAAGCACATCTGCACAAGCACAAGATGAATATGCAAAGACATGCAAACCCAACAAACCACACAAACAACATAGCACACAAACACATGCAACAAAATGATGCGAACAGACGACAGGATGACGTGCAAACGAATATGCACCAACATCCCCCTTCATCCATTCTTCGTAACCTTGACATGTACATATAGAGCCTTGGGCTCCTTACCTGATAAATCATTTCAGCTCTATTTCTTACATGGTATCAGAGCGACCTATCCGCACACGCGGATCAAGGTCCAAATCTTAACGTGCCCGCGCTACGCGCACCTCATCGTCGGACATTCGTCTCGAGTAGTCGGAATTTTCGACGTGCTCCACTCTGCAGTCGCGCCTCTCATCGTCGACCGCCTTCGCGCTCCACCTCATTGAATTCCTCATCTCTGAAGCTTTCACGCTTCTCATCGTCAATTTCCTCCTCGATTCTCCTTGGTCGAATCTCAATTTCGACCATTTCTTAAAACTCGTTCTTGAGTTTCCCCTGAGACCGCGCCAGAATAGGCGAACTCCCCTCGTGGAAACGCCTCCACGAACGTATCGCGTCAAGCAAGAGCAGGTACACAGGTGGAAGCGAAGCGGAGCTGGTTGCGGAGCTAGTTGCGGAGCTGGTTGCGGAGCTGGTTGCGGAGCTGGTTGCGGAGCTCTGTAGCTACGGGACAGGGCCTGAGGGTGTGTGGGGGGGGTGAATGGGTCCGGGGTTAGACATAGTCTCAGATTCAGATTCAAGTCAGCGTTTTAACGAATTTTCGCCGACGCCATTTCCTTCTTAGCGGCAATTTCGATGAAGCCGTCTGAGTGATTTTCAGCAATTCTCGTCGACCGATTTCCAGAAGTGCCGCGCTGTGCACCGAAGTTCCTATCGGTGACTTAAGTGCGTCGCTTCGCGAAAATCAAGTGGCAATGGCTTACTCAACCACTTCACTCGCCAACCCGATCCCACTCCTTCGTCTCGAGCCAGACTGTACATGCTCCAACTATAAGGCTTGGTGCTATGGTGTCGACAAGCACCTCCTCAGTCACGAGGTGAAGGGGCTTGAGCTCACCGACGTTTTTCTCAACATCGGTGACGGCAAAGAGCCTCCTAAACCCGAGAGGTCCGCCGATCCAGCTAATGCCGTCGCCGAAGCAGTTTATGCAGCTGCACTGCTCAAGTACAAGAATTGGGAGAAGGCCGATGGTGCGGTCACTAGTGTTTTCATGGGCACCACTCCTTCCGAACTCGTCGAAACCTACCACAAATACTCGTCTGCCAATGCCATTTGGTTCTACCTCGAAGACCGCTTCCAGAACAAGACTGCATTGGGAACTGCTATACTCATCCCCAGCATGTTCCAAGTGCGGCTCGAGGACTCGCCTTGCGTGGCGGACTATGTCACCAAGGTGCAGTCCATTCATGGTGAACTCAAGCAGTTGGGGATAGTCTTCCCCGAGCAAGCCCCTGCAGCCGCTCTCCTAGTCGGCCTCACTCCAGCATACGAAGTCACACGCAAGATGCTCAAGGGCCTTGCTCCTGCGGACCTCACATTTGCCATGGTCTCATCTGCGCTTCTTTCTGCCGAAAAAGACAACAACGCTCATGTAAGAAATAGAGTTGAAATGATTGATTAGGTAAGGAGCCCAAGGCTCTATAAGTACATGGTGAGGTGAGAGAGAATGGATGAAGTGGAAATTGGAGGGAATCCCCATTGGGATCTCCGGAATCTCCAATTGGGTAATTGGAGATTGGGGGGATCACAATTGGGTGAGGTTGGGATTTATGAGTACACCCCAACCCACTAGAACATTCACAACCTAAACTAGGATATAAAAGTACGAATACAAAAGTGGTGTTTGCAGTCTATTTCTAACACACCTCCATAGACTGCAAACCTGGTCAAGGAGCACATAGCCCCATGGAACGGAGAAGGCGATGGTGGTCAGCCTTGCCGAGAGCCTTGGTAAAGATGTCGGCGAGGTTGGAATCTGAGGCGATGTACCGTACCATCAGCTGGTCACTCTGAACAAGATCTCGGATAAAGAAATGACGAACTTCGATGTGCTTGGTGCGAGAGTGGAACACAGCTGAGAGCAGACTGGACAGCTGCCATGTCGGCTGGATCTCTGGCGGCTAGAATGAAGTCGTCGACGTAGACGAGGATGTAGAAGGGCTCGGAGGAGTGACGAACGAAGAGACTGGAATCTGAGGCAGAGGGATGGAAGTCAAGTGCGAGGAGGACTTCCTTCACCTGTTGTGCCACTCACGAGGAGCCTACTTGAGGCCATACACTGGGCGCTTCAGCTTCCACACTGTGTTGGCGGGGTAAGGGCCAGGAAACCCCGGTGGGCGTTCGATGTGAACATCCTCCTTGAGCTGGCCTTGGAGAAAGGCGGAGGAGGCGTCCATGGACTTTATCTCGAAGTTGCCGTGAGCAGCTATATCAAGAAGAGCGCGCACAGTCGGGAGCTTGGCCGTGGGCGAGAATGTTTCGAAGAAGTCGAGATACTCCTTCTAGGTGAAACCCTTCGCCACGTATCGTGCCTTGAAGAGTGGAGCTTCGCCTGGGAGTTGTTTGACTCGGAAGATCCATTTTCCGCCGACGATGAACGCCTCGTTGAAGCAACAACATCGTCAAAGCTGTTGTTACGAATGAACGCCTCGTTCTCCACATTCATTGCTGCCTTCCATTCCTTCTTATAAGGCCCCGAGAGAGCTTCCTCTTTTGTGCGAGGAGTCGGAATGGTTGGGTTCTCGGTGAAGTTGAGGGAAGGGCAGTCAGTAATGTCCGGGAAGATGTGAGAGAGAAATTGGCAGACCGCGTGAAGGTCAAACAGCTCCTCATGCCTGTCCTCTAGAAGTGCACGGGGGGGAATACGGATGGAGTGGACATCACCCCCGGCAGGAGGAGGCGGGGTGACCGAACAGCGGATGGAGAAGGTGGCTGGTCCCCAGGCGAGAGGCGGAACCGGTCCCTTGGAACGAGTGCGACTAGAGACCGGAGACGAAGGCGGCTGCGGTGGGACCGGAGGGACTGGGCGCCTCCGATAGGAGACTGGTGAGCCGGGCTCGACGCGCGGGGAAGGCGGAGCAGGAGGAGGTGCCGCTGCGGAGGATACTGGGGAGGCCAGGTGAGACACGCCGGACGGAGAAGGCCCCGGAGTAGGGGCAGCGGCCGGAGGTGGGGCATCGAAATCTGCCCAAACAAGCATCGGGGGAGGTGGAGGAGGCTCGCCCGTGGTCGCAGAGTAGAATGGGCGTGTCTCATCGAAGACGACATCACGGCTGCGAATCAGCTGTCTGGTGATTGGGTTGAGGAATAAGTCGTCTTGGGAGTCGGAGTTGTGCCCCAGGAACATGCAGGTCTGGGTTTTGGGACCAAGCTTGCCACCTTGCTTCCTGCGCGTGTGGGGGCTTAGCAACACATACGCGGTACACCCCCAGACGCGTAGAGAGCGGGCGGAAGGCGTGACCCCAAGCCAGAGAGCGGTAGGTGTGGTGTCGGGCCGGTGGGGATGCGGATAAAGATTGTAGAGGAGTGCCGCATGGAAGAGGGCATATCCCCAGAGTGACCGTGGTGCGTTGGCGTGACTGAGGAGGCAGCGAGCGATCTGAACCAAGGTGTGGTTGCGGCTCTCTGCAATGCCGTTCTGCTGTGGGCTTTCGGGGAGCGTGAAGGTTTGCCGAATCCCTTGGGCCGCACAGAAGTTATCGAGTTTGCCATTGCGAAATTCTCCCCCACCATCAGAATGGAGGCACTTCAGAGGAGTGCCGAACGTGACTTGAGCCTGGCGCACCCACGCCATGATGACATCAGGTGCCTCCGCCTTGGTATGCAGGAGGTGCACAGAAACATACCGCGAGTGGTCATCGACTAGTGTAAGAAAGTACCGATGACCGCCTCAGGATGCGACTGGAGCTGGGCCCCAGACATCCATGTGCACTAGGTCCAGCGGAGCAGCTGCGACGGATGGGGAGGAAGGGTGCGGCTGCTGCCTGAGCTTGCTCTTGGTGCAGTCCAGGCAGGTGGGTGCAGGTGAGTCTGTTGGTGGAGGAAGCGCCGACGGGAGGCCAAGAAGAAGTTTCTTGGAAGCGATGTCGGCAAGTGTACGGAAGTTGGGGTGACCCAAGCGATGGTGGTAGAGGATGGTTGGGTTGGCGAAGCTGCGACACGAACACGGAGTGGTGCTGGCAGTTTGCGCTTGGGAGAGGGCGGCGAGAGGTGCAGGTGAACGCAGCGTGTAGAGCTTGCTACTGTTGAGTGTGAAGCGTGCTAGGAGCTTGTTGGACTTAGGGTCGAAGAGGTTACAGTGATCCGAGTGTGCTGGGAAGATCGTGGTGATGCCTGCCCGTTGGAGCTCGTGTTGGGCCACGAGATTGTGGCGTAGAGTGGGGATACACATGCCAGTCACACTGCCCGAAGGAAAAGCTGGGCACGGAACTGTGGAGGAGCCCTTGGCGTGTGTTGTGAAACTGGAGTCTGCTCCAAGTAGACGGATCGGTGTCTCGTATGGCTTGAAGGAGTGTTCTTCCTTGAGAACCGTGTGAGTGGCCCCACTGTCGAGGATGAACTCTATTGTGGCTGAGGTGCTTTGTGAGCCAGGATACTGCGAAATCGTCTCATTAATCATGGCAGTGCCAGGGAACAACATGTTGAGGCGCACATCAGCAGTGGCAGCCACAGCAGCCTGCACGGATTCCTGCGCTTCGACTTGATTGACTTGGCGAGGACCACGATTGACCATCCAGCTTGGCGGCTTGGAGGCGGTCCCATTGACGGCATACCACTCGTCATCCTTCTTCTTAAAGCAGGAAGCAAGGGCGTGGTTGGTGCCGCCACACACCTGGCCAGCACGAGGGCCGTGCTTCATGATGTAGGGACACGGGGGGAAGCGGTTGCGCAGGAATGGCACCGACGCGGCATAGGCTTGAGGCACGGGAGCGCGGATTGCATTGGCCTTGGCTTGAGCGCTGTTGTCCTTTTCGGCAGAAAGGAGCGCGGATGAGACCTTGGCAAATGTGAGGTCTGCAGGAGCAAGGCCCAAGAGCATCTTGCGTGTGACTTCGTATGCCGGAGTGAGGCCGACTAGGAGAGGGGCTGCAGGGGCTTGCTCGAGGAAGACTATTCCCAACTGCTTGAGTTCACCATGAATGGACTGCACCTTGGTGACATAGTCCGCCATGCCTAGCGAGTCCTCGAGCCGCACTTGGAACATGCTGGGGATGAGTATAGCAACTCCCACTGCAGTCTTGTTCAGGAAGCGATCTTCGAGGTAGAGCCAAATGGCGTTGGCAGACGGGTAGTTGTGGTAGGTTTCGACGAGTTCGGGAGGAGTGGTGCCCATGAAGACACTAATGACCGCACCATCGGCCTTCTCCCAATTCGTGTACTTGAGCAGTGCAGCCGCATAAACTGCTTCGGCGGCGGCATTAGCTAGATCTCTCTGGGTTTAGGAGGCTCTTTGCCGTCACCGATGTTGAGAAGGATGTCGGTGAGCTCGAGCCCCTTCACCTCGCGACTGAGGAGGTGCTTGTCGACACCATAGCGCCAAGCCTTGTAGTTGGAGCATGTGCCGTCCGGCTCGAGACGAAGGAGCGGGATCGGGTTGGCGAGATAAGTGGTTGAGTAAGCCATTGTCGGTGTGCAGCGCGGCACTTCTGGAAATTGGTCGACGAGAATTGCTGAAAATCACTCTGACGGCTTCATCAAAATGCCGCTAAGTAGGAAATGGCGTCGGCGAAAATTTGTTAAAACGCCGACTTGAAACTGAATCTGAGCCTATGTATAACTCCATCTGACGGCTGCAAAGTAGATCTCCATGCTGGCGATCCATCTGCGGGCGTCGGAGTTTCCATCACTCGGATCGAACGGCTCAGGTGGGCGCGGTTTCGGAGCCTCGAAAAACTGCTGCGACTGCTGCGTCGTCGCCATTGTCGAATCGTGCTGCCAGTACATCCCGAGCCTGGTCGGTGATATAATTATAATAGCAGGATAAACCAAAGAAGTATGGAAAATGGAGAACAGGAAACCAAATGAGATGGGATATTAAGAGAAATGAAAGAGAAAGGAAATGAGAAAAAGGACAAGTGGTGTAACGGGGTTGTACTCTTACAGTATGGGACCCTCGGTCTCACTCCTTACAAGGCTGCTGCGCTGGCCGGTTCGACCAACGATACTATAACAACAACTACTAATCAAATCTCTGCTGTTACTGGACCGGGACAACCGCCCGAACTCCCAGCTAACGTTGAGCAGATTGTGTTTGGTGAAAACGATTCGACTACTTCTGTCCAACCCAAGAAGAAGCGTGGCTATCCTACAGAGCAAGCTCCTGGGGAAACGGCCACTGTGCCAACTGACGACGCTCCTAAGGTATTACCTACCAAGGATTCCGCTCCAGAGGATGCCGTCATGACAGGTTCTTTCTCCTTTCTTGGAGAACTCGACCATTCAATTCTGGACAAGTATCTGATTCCTTCCTGCTTCAGCGACTTCAAGAATCAAGCTGTTGCGGATTTTAAGAAAAACTATGCTAAGCACCGGAGCTTATCCCAGCAACATACTAATATGGAAGAGCAGGTCAATCCGGCGATATTCCTCACAGTATTCGTATCAAGCCATTCCACTTCATCGTCCCTTTCGATGATATGAAGGTTGAAGCCAACAACGAGCTTCATGTTGCTTGAAAGACCTATCTTGCGAATGTCCAAGGGATTATGGTACGAATGAAGAAGAAAGCCGCTGACAAAGCTCTCAATGACGTCAGTGCTGTCAACCACTGGCTTCAAGACAAGCTGTCCAACTACATCTACTTAACCAAGGCCAGCGCCTTCAGAGATTAACGTCCGAAGCTCATCGAGAATCTGACTTTCTACAAGGATAAGATTATGGCCGACTCTCAGAATTCGATGTCGATGTACCTTGCTGACGCTGTGATGGCAGAAGTTCACCAGACCGAAAAAATCAAATAGGTCAATGCTAAAAAGAAGCAGCTGCGGCTGAAGCTGAGATCCTGCCGGTTGACACTTCGATTCGAGAAATCGTAAAGCAAGAAGCTGACAAGATTTTCGCCAAGAAGTGTACTTCTCAACGCTCCAAGCCACAGCCGAAGCAGAAGAAGAAATCTTTCACTACTGCTCCAACCAAGAAGCGGAGCTAGTCTTCTGTCACTTCCAACAAGCGTCCTCCTAAGACCAACAACGGACAGCAGCAGAAGCATCCACTCCACAAGGGAAAGAGGCCCGTCGATGGTTCCTTTGGAGGGTTTAACGTCGCTTCCTCGTCTAAGGCTACTTTTTCCTTTGGACGATCTAACTTCGCTTCCTGGTCTAAGGCTCCTTTTGGCAGGAACATAACCCCAAGCAAAAGCACACGCAACAGAAGCTGAATCAGAATCACAATCAGAAGCAGAACCCTCAGCAAAAAAATGGCGGAAAAAACGGCGGAAACGACCGCAGAAAGGGGAAGAAGCAGTAGTCTCTGGCGTGCATCAGTTCGAGCAGTTGCCCTAATGGTCCAGAAGGAGCACGTACTTGGTTGAGAGTTGGAGTTGGAGTAGTTGAACCGGCCAGCGCAGCGGCGGTAAGGGGTGAGACCAATGGACCCATATTTTTCAGGGTTAACCATGGTGGAAAAAGCGTTGCGAGGCAGCGGTTCTGAAAAGGCTCGGGCTGAAGGGATGTTCAAGAAGTTCTTATGGAAAACCAGTGATGAACTAGTTTCAGCTTGTGTAACCTAGACTTGCAGCGGTTCGACATGGACTCCAGTAACTCTGTCTCCACTCCACTCCCACTACAGCATCAGCTCACGGCCCCTCCAGTTCCTTCTCCTGACGCCTGCAAGGACCCGTACCCTGAGCTAGTTGGTTCACTCATGTATGCCATGATGTGCACTCGACCAGACTTGGCTTACCCGGTTAGTGTCCTCTCTCGGTACGTCTCCCCCGGACGCTACACTGCCTCGCATTGGTCTGCAGCCAAGAGGGTCCTCCGCTATCTACAAGCCACCAAGTCTCACATCCTCACTCTTGGTGGTACCTCTCCAGTCAAGCTCGAGGGATACACAGACTCCTCATGGGCCGATGACCAGACTGACAAACGCTCCTCCCAAGGGTACTGCTTCACCCTTGGTAGCGGAGTCATCAGCTGGCGCTCCACTCGGTCCTCTGCAGTCTCCCTGTCGTCTTGCGAGGCCGAGCTCTACGCGGGCACAATGGCTGCTCAAGAGGCACGCTGGCTCTCCTTTCTCCTCGCTGAGTTAGGCTACCCCCAGCAGTCCCCCACCCTGTGGTGTGACAACCAGAGCCCCATTCACCTCACCAAGGATCCTGTGTTCCACTCT
Organism: Closterium sp. NIES-67; assembly: GCA_027943415.1. Lineage (NCBI taxonomy): Eukaryota > Viridiplantae > Streptophyta > Zygnematophyceae > Desmidiales > Closteriaceae > Closterium > Closterium sp. NIES-67. Next base: position 187,792 of record BQMB01000051.1, read on the forward strand.
CGCACCAAGCACATCGAAGTTCGTCATTTCTTCATCCGAGATCTTGTTCAGAGTGACCAGCTGACGGTACGGTACATCGCTTCAGATTGCAACCTCGCCGACCTCTTTACCAAGGCTCTCGGCAAGGCTGACCACCATCGCCTTCGCCGTTCCATAGGGCTATGTGCTCCTTGATCGGGTTTGCAGTCTATGGGGGTGTGTTAGAAATAGACTGGAAATACCACTTTGTATTTGTACTTTTCTATCCTAGTTTAGGTTATGAATGTTCTAGTGGGTTGGGGTGTACTCACAAATCCCAACCTCACCCAATTGTGATCCCCCCAATCTCCAAATTACCCAATTAGAGATTCCGGAAATCCCAATGGGGATTCCCTCTTATTCCCCCCTTCATTCATTCTCTCTCACATTGCCATGTACTTATAGAGCCTTGGGCTCCTTACCTAATTAATCATTTTCAACTCTATTTCTTACAGACTGCTTCCATCCTCATAGCTAGATGGCTGTACCATGTACACCTCCTCTTCCACAATGCCGTACAGAAAAGCGGTTACGATGTCCATCTGCTTTACCTTCCATTTGCGCACAGCAGCTACCGCCAGCAGCACACGTAGCGTTGGAGACTTAGCAGTTGGGGCAAACACTTCTTTGTAATCTTCCTTCTCTTTCTGCTGAAACCCCTTTGCCACCAGCCTGCTTTTGTAAACTGATGGCTCTCCTTTCTCATCCGTCTTGATTTTTGCCAGCCACTTACACTGTATTGCCTTCTTCCCATTTGGCAAGTACACCTGGTCCCATGTGTGATTCTCCATCTGGCTGTTGTACTCTGCATCTCTTGAAACGAGCCACTTCCCCCGTTGAGGCCCGGCTAGCGCATGATCCATGCTCGGAGGTTGTATCGGTGCGTAAAAGCAGTATGCAGGCTCCTCGTCATCTGACTCTTGGTCATCACCCAAGAACAGCACTGCATCTTTGCCTTGAGCCTGTTCCTGCTGCTCAGTTGTGGCTCCTCCACTTGTAGAGCTCAGCAGCTTTCTCGTTGCCATTCTGGTACGTGCAGGGTAGATGGTTGGATTTACCCATTCTTTCACCTTCACCCAATCCTTTGTCCCCCCACCAATCTGTTTCTTTTGCTATGGCAGACTTGGTGTTTTGGAAGCCTCTTGCTGCTGCTGCTCCGGATCCTTGACTTCAGCATCAGCTGCAATATCCTCATTGCTTCCTTCATCAGTACCGCTTGCCGTTGGCGCAGTGACTTCGCTGTCCTCAGGTTCGGACAAATCGAAGTGCATAGTGATCTCTTCCAGCTGCTGGGTGACCCTTGCCTCCGGCTGCTTCTCCCACTTGCCATACATGATGTTCTCCACAAATTTGATATCCCGACTATCAAACAGCACATTCTTCGAGGGCTCCCAGAGTAGCCACCCCTTGCTCTCTGCCGCAAGCCCAAGGTGCACACACCACAGTGCAGATGCTCCAAGCTTTGTCCTGTACGGTTTAGGGACATGCGCCACTGCCATGCATCCGAACACTCTAAGCATGTCCACTGGAGGCTTCTTTCCAAGCCACCTCTCCAGCGGCACCCACATATTATCAGCTACCTTTGTGAGTACGCGGTTCCTTGCCACTGTGGCATGCCTCACCGCATGAGGCCACATGGAGTTCCCCAGCCCTGATTCAATCAGCAGCGCTCGCGCAGTTTCCAGGATGGTCCTATTAGCCCTCTCAGCAACGCCATTTGACTGAGGGGTATAGGACGTCGTTAGCTGATGCTCAATGCCTTGTTTCTTGAGCCACGTAGTCAGATCTCCTACTAGAAACTCTCCACCTCGGTCGGTTCTGATGCCCAGATTGTCGCTCGACGAACGGCAGCCAGTCATCTCGTATTGTTGAGGCAGCATGATCCTTCTGCTTCAACGGGTATGCCCACATCAGCCGACTCCAGTCATCAACTATTGTCAGGAAGTACCTTTCCCCCTTACTTCCTCGAACTGGAAAAGGTCCTACCAGGTCCATGTGCACCAGTTCCAGTGCTGCCTTGCTTTTCCCAGCTACGCCGTGAAAGGGGAACCGTGTGAACTTGCTCAGCAGACACGTCTTGCACTTGGTATCATTTGGTTGCCCAGAAAGCTTCAGCCCCTTTACTGTTTCTTCCTTATGCTGCTGCACTGCTCAAGTACAAGAATTGGGAGAAGGCCGATGGTGCGGTCATTAGTGTCTTCATGGGCACCACTCCTCGCGAACTCGTCGAAACCTACCACAAGTACCCGTCTGCCAACGCCATTTGGCTCTACCTCGAAGATCGCTTCCTGAACAAGACTGCAGTGGAAGTTGCTATACTCATCCCCAGCATGTTCGCGACCAACCCCCCCTTTCCCTTTTCCGCTTCGCCGCTGCCCCCTTTCCGCTTCGCTGCTGCACCCCCCCGCTGTTGCAAGGGCGACGGGCGACAGCCCGTCCAGCTTCGACGAGCAGATGCGGGGCGATGGGCTCAGCCCGATCAGGTGCGACGAGCAGATGCGAGGCGACGGGCTCAGCCCGATCAGGTGTGACGAGCAGATGCGTGGCGACAGGCTCAGCCCGATCAGGTGCGATGAGCAGATGCGGGGCGACGGGCTCAGCCCGATCAGGTGCGACGAGCAGATGCGTGGCGACGGGCTCAGCCCGATCAGGTGCGACGAGCAGATGCGTGGCGACGGGCGTCAGCCCGAAGAGAAGCGCCGCGCTGAGTTGAGGCGACTAGAAATGTTTTGCGTCGTAAGACGCAAATGCTAAGCTCCAACGGAGCGAGAGGATCAAGAGCCGCTTAGGCAAAAACGAGCTCTGATACCATATTAAAAACTGAGAACTTGATTGATTAAAATGAGTAAGAGCATACATCCTTAAGTACCGAGCATCGGAGAGGATGGCAAGGGATAAGGGAGAATCGAAGGGAATCCCAAGGGAATCCTCCCAACTCGTGGGGATTTGGGATGGATTGGGTTGGGATAGGTTGGGGATGAAAACATTGCTACACCAAACCTAACAAATTTGTGTATCCCTAAAACCAACAAAGTGCCAACACACAAAGTTGTGTTAACCGAATTGCAGCCTATCTCCAACACTCGCCACGCGCCACAGGGCCACGATCTGTCTCTAAGGCGCGCTCGGGAGTCTTCTCCTCGCGCCCCTGCGGAACAGACGGTTGGCTCCGCAATCGCCCCCGCATCCGCTCGGGGGTGTGCTGGCGAGTTGTCGAGGGGACCAGGAGCCCACGCTCCCAATCACGGCCGGACTGGGCCGGGGGACTCGCTTGACCTCAGGGGGACACACTATCACCGGTGCTCTCCAAATCGGCAGAGCGTTCACAAACGGGCCGGCCCAGCCCGAACCCCGTTGGCTGGTCCATCACGAAGAGGTGCACCGCGCTCGGCTCCCCCCACGTTTCGGCACGAACGACGGTCAGTGACCGGGGTAGCCCCGAGAGGAAATCAAGGAGGAGGCGGAAGACGCAGGAGATACGATGGGCGGGCAGTAAGAGGGCGCGGTCGCGGGCCGACTAGACACGGCGATTTGTCCTCCGACGTAGGACCACTGAACGGCTTCCAGCAAGCTGCGAACTGGGCTTTAAGAGCCTCAGAACTACAAGGAACAACTGGTGAGGAGGAGCGGGCAGACGGAACCTATATACCTGGGGAGCGGGAGGAGTCTACAACTGAGACATCCAGCGAGGAGGAAGGCGTCGAAACGAACAGGCGCGCTGGAGGGAGAGAAGCCGCCCCAACCTCCAGATCTAGGGGCCGAGGGTCCAGCCACATGCGTAATACTCGGACACCGCTGGACACCCATCCCCAGGCGGCTCCGCAGCTGTCCCCGGAAGAAATGGCAAATGATGCCCCCCGATTCGCCGAGATTGCCAACTGGGACATCGCAATTCTCTGCGACAGTCGCCAACCCCCTCTCTCCTGCCGGTTACCCCCCCAAATTCGTCAACTTTTCGCTCTCGCCTTACTGACGCCCCTCCTTTTCCTCGCCAAACATCCAACCTCCATCGAGGGTTGGATCCTGTTACTCTACCTCCTGCGCCTCACCCTTCGCCTACCTTCGCCGAGACGTCCTGATTGGCCCGCGGCAGAAAAACGCCTCCGGCAATTCCTCGCGGGCCAATGGGACGCACTGTACCAAGCTGCCGCTTCCGCTGTCACCCTGCCACCTCCACCCCGCCACATCCCTGACACCCGTGGGAAAATATCCCGAGCCGAGGGGTTGATACGACGCGGCAGCCTACGTCGGGCATTGCTTGCATTGACCTCGACCCCAGTCAGCGAGTCCACCCCCGCGGTCCTGGATGCGCTGAAGTCAAAACACCCCCCCCCCCCCGCTCGCCGAGGACCTCAGCTGGCCGCAGCTCGGCGAGGACTCAGACCGCCGAAAATCGACTTCGCAGATTTCGCGAAGCTCCTCTCTCGCTACGAAGGGGTTGGAGCGGGGCCGTCGGGAATGACCTTCGAGCACCTTCGCGATGCCTCGCTATCCAACCCCTGAGTAGCCAAACACCTTCACGAGCTCGTTCAGTGCCTAGTCGCGGGTAACCTGCCGCACGATGTCAGCCAACTCGTGACCTCCTCCCACCTCCTCGGACTTACCAAACCAGGTGGTGGCACTCGCCCCATCGCTATAGGCGAATGTCTGCATCGCCTAGCAGCTAAATCCGCACTTATCTCCTCAGCACAGCCGGCGCAAGACTACTCCCTACCACACCAATTCGGGGTAGCAATCAGGAGTGGGGGCGAAATCATCATCCACGCCACCAGGGGTTTTACCTCCACGCGCCCGGACTCACTGATCCTGCAGGTCGACCTCTCAAACGCATTCAACAGCGTCGACCGCAGGGCCATCATCCACGCCATCAATAACTTGCCCCTACGCCACCTCCTACCATTCATACAGTTCTCGTACGGGAAACCGTCACTGCTTTACCTCGACGCAGAGTTCGATAGCCCGCCCCTATTGAGCGCGCGGGGAGTCCGCCAAGGGGACCCCATGGGCCCCCTCCTCTTTGCGGCTGCCATCCATCCAGCATTGCAAGCCACCGCGGCGGCCCACCCCGGGGATCTCTGCCTCGCCTACGCAGACGACGTTACCTTCGTGGGCAATCCGGAAGCCTGCACCTCGGCGTTCCTAGACTTCACCGCTGCCATGGAACGCATCGGCCTCTCCCACAACCCCGCGAAATGCGCAGCATGGTCGGCTGAGCGCCCTACACCTGACTGCCTTCCGCCAGACATACCCTTCAGCAGAGAAGGCGTCCGCATGCTAGGCAGTTTCATAGGCACGCCCGAAGGCACAGCCGGCTTCCTTCGCACCCAGCTCGCCGTGCTAGCCGAACCCCTTGCCACACTGGCCACGATGGACCCACAGTCCTCCTCCCTCCTCCTCACACACTGCGTATCTAGGCGAGTCTCGTACCTAACCCGCACCACCCCCCTTGACTTCCTGCCCCTGGAGGATTGGTCCGAGTGGGGCAGGGAGCTATTCCACACCCTACTCCGCGCCTGCACCCTTCAACCCCCACGAGGCGAGTCGGAGCGAGCACGTACCTGGGCCCAAGCGTCCCTCCCTCCCTCTCTTCGAGGGCTAGGGCTCACTGACCCAGCAATTGAAGGGCATCCAGCCTTCCTCACCAGCGTCACCCAAGCCCAGGGCCTCCTAGCTGCCCTCCCAGCGGCATCCAGAGGGCCCCTTGCCGACTCTGTCCGCCACCTCACACCACCTTTCACCAGCCCCACCCACTTGCATACCTGGCTGGCGAAGTGTGAGATGGCGATGCCCCCACGGGCCCTGGAGCTTCTACAGTCTGAGCGGGGGGAACCCTCGGGCTCCCCTCTCCAACTCCGCCTATCCCTCGAAGTCCAGGCCGTGCAGTACGCCGACCAGGTGGCGATCTCACGGACAATGGACCCAAACCCCCATTCCGGCCACATGCAACGCCTCTTCTCCCTGGCTGAATATGGAGCAGGAGACTGGCTCCATGCCATCCCAATCATCCCATCCCTCCGCCTAGAAGCTCCACACTTCGTCATTGCCCTGGCCTTCCGCCTCGGCCTTCCGTTCCCAGCCCCCCCCACATGCAACTGCGCCGAGGAATTCGAAATCTTCGACACACGGCTGCCTAACCACCTCTTCCGGTGTGGCACCGGGCACGGACGGACGGACACCCACAACGCCCTGCGTGATGAGAGCATCCGGATGGCAAGGGACGCTGACTTCATAGTCACTAAGGAGACCACCATCTACAGCCTTGTGGACGGCCACAAGGCTGACCTCGCACTTCGCGACCGCAACTCTGGCGCTGTCTGGATCCGTGACGTCACAGTCACAGACCCCATCAGCAGCCGAGACCCGGACGCACAGAAGGGCCGAGGATACATGGCCCGAGAGCAGGCCGACAAGAAAATCCACCACTACCGCAACCGGGCTCCCTACGTTGGTTTCTTCCCACTGGCGGTCGAGACATACGGCTGCCCCTGCGCCGAAGTCCCTACCTTCTTGAAGCTGCTGGCAGACACAGGGGCCAGGAGGCTCTTCAATGCAGACCCAAGTTCCTACCAAGCGGCAAAACTGTTTCACCAGTTTCGCCAACGTTGGTCAGTGACGCTACAGCGGGCGCAGGCCTTGGCTTACCTGGGTAAAGTTAATGACGCCTCCCCTGCCCCCCACACCCCCGTGGGCACCCTCGACGCCGACATGGCACCAGGGGACTGCTTTGCCATCGCAGAGCCCCTAGGGGAGCTCGAGTAGACTCGGGACCCTTTACACATGCACGTACCTCGACTTGATGCCTCCTGCCTGCCTAGCCTGTACCCAGGATTCCAAGCAATAAACGGACCGCTTGAGAGAGAGAGAGAAAGAGGGAGGGAGGGAAAACCCCCCTCCCTACCATCCAGACCCCTGCTTCTCCCCCCCTTCCAAGCCCCCCTCCCCGCTGCAATGCCCCTCCTTCCCCCTCTCCCATAGCCCTACCCCCCCCCTTCCATTGCCCTGCTTCCCACCCTTCCATTGCGCTCCGTCCTCCCTATTCCATAGCCCAGCTTCCCCCCCTTCCGTTGCCCTGCTTCCCCCCTCCCATAGCCCTCCTGCCAGCCCCAAAGAGAGCGTGGATCCCCCCTAACCGGGGAGAGGGCACGGGAGAGGGGAGAACGGGAGAGGGGAACATGGGAGAGGGGAGAACAGGAGAGGGGAACATGGGAGAGGGGAGAACGGGAAAGGTGAGCGTTGGGGAGCGGGAGCATGGGAGAGGGAACCATGGGAGAAGGGAGCATGGGAGAGGGGACCATGGGAGAGGGGAGCATGGGAGAGAGGACCACGGGTGAGGGGAGCATGGGAGAGAGGCGGACAGGGCAAGCTCGTGGAAGGGAGGGGTACTAGGTGATGTGACATGACGAGTTAGGGAGGGATTGGCACTGCGATGGGGCGGGATTTTCGGTATGATGGGATGCGGGTGATAGGGGAGGCGATTATAGTATGCTGCAACGGGTATGGCGGAAAAGAGGGAATGCAGAAGGCGGGCATCGCTCTCACGGTGTTAGCTGCGCAAAGCAGGTGTGGGAAGCGAGATGCGCACTATATGCAACGGGCAGCGAGTGAGGTGCTTGGCGCGCTGGCGAGGAGAACCCTTTGGCCTCGCTCTTCAGGTCTACGCGTAGCGCGACCTAGACTGCTTGTGTTGCGTGCTGGTGAGGGACTAGCATGCAGCGCGGGGGCGTGATTTGGTGCGAAATAGCTGTTAGTGTTACGGGAACGCGGTTTCGCTACTACTAAGCCACATTTTTCCACCAGGGGTGGAGGTAAGCACTGTGTTCGCGAGTGAGATTGGCGGGGAAGGAGCCATGTCCACTGAGTACAGAGTAAAAAGCAAAAGCTTTGGATCTTGGTGTGGCGGGGGAAAGGCTCTGCTTGTTCCGTCGTTGGTTTGGTTCCGTCATCGCATAGCCCTTCAGAAACCCCCAACTCACAATCGCACCCCTCGGGTGTTTCTGTCGCATATGTTTTCGTGCATAGTACAAATCAAAACCTTTGAGTCTTGAGTTTGGTCTGTCCGCTCGCTTTAAGTTCATCTGGTTTACGCAAACCTTGTGCAGGATCTCACATGCGACTGCTCACGAATCAAATTACATGCCTCCCTTCATATTACATGCCTCCCTTCATATTACATGCCTCCCTTCAGATTACATGCCTCCCTTCATATTACATGCCTCCCTTCAGATTACATGCCTCCCTTCAGAGTACATGCCTCCCTTCAGAGTACATGCCTCCCTTCATATTACATGCCTCTCCTTCCTTTCCTCGCACTCTGTCCTGCCGTCCCTCCCTCTCCTTGTCTCTTCTCCCCTGCTTCTGTTTTTGAGGCGCCTCAAAAATAGACTCTTCGCACTCTGTCGTGTCGTCCCTCCCTCTCCTTGCCTCTTCTCCCCTGCTCCTTCCCAGGGTTGGGAATTGACACGGTGCAGCTAGACGTGACGTCCACTGCGTCCATTCAGGAAGCCGTCAGCACAATCATATCCAAGGTGAGTTTGAATCGAGACTGTGCGGCTTGATGCAACGTCCCCACTGCTTCCATTCAGGAAGCTAATAACACAAGGTGACGTTTGAATCGAGACAGTGCAGCTATATGGACGTCCACTGCGTCCATTCAGGAAGCCGTCAGCACAACCATATCCAAGGTGACGTTTGAACTGCAAGGGGCCAAGTTGATACAGCATCAGCTGCCTCCATTTAGATTGAGACGGTGCAGCAGCTAGACGTGACGTCCACTGCATCCATTCAGGAAGCCGTCAGCACAGTCATTCCAAGGCGTTTGTTTGTTTGTCTGTTTAGGTTTTTTTTTTTTTAGCATTTTGAATTACATCACATGTGTGTTTTGAGCGATTTGTTAAGAGGAAAATATTTTCTCATTGTGCAAGCTATTCCTCTCCTAGTCTTTGAATCCGTCGAGGTCCCCAAGGAGAATTGTGCTTCTCTCTCTCTCCTTTCCGTCTCTCCCTCCCGTTCTTTTCCTATCTGCCCAGGCGGGCAGTATAGACAGTCTGGTGAACAACAAAGGCGCGGGGTGCTTTGGTCCCATGGCGGAGATGCCTCTGGATGCGCTTGAGGCGGCTCAAGAGCAAAAAGACGGTTCTATCTACCTGTCCCCTTGCTCATGTGTGCAGGCGGGCAGGATAGACATTCTAGTGAACAACGCAGGCGCGGGGTGCTTTGGCCCCATGGCGGAGATGCCTCTGGATGCGTTTCGAGGCAACATGGAGACCAACGTTGTTGGGTTGTTAGCTGTTACACAAGTGGTGGTCCCCCACATGGTGGAGAAGGTGAGGCGATGGCTCAACTTACAGTAGAGATGCCTCTTCGTCGTGCCTCTGGATGAATTCCGGAGCAGCATGGAGACCAACATTGTTGGGCTGCTAGCTGTTTCGCAAGCAGTGGTCCCCCGCATGGTGGAGCAGGTGAGGAGATGGAAGGGAGATGACAGGGAGGTGACAGGGAGGTGACAGGGAGGTGACAGGGAGATGAGAGGGAGATGAGAGGGAGATGAGAGGGAGATGAGAGGGAGATGAGAGAGAGATGGCAGGGAGATGGCAGGGAGATTGCAGGGAGATGGCAGGGAGATGGCAGGGAGATGGCAGGGAGATGGCAGGGAGATGGCAGGGAGATGGCAGGGAGATGGCAGGGAGATGGCAGGGAGATGACAGGGAGATGGCAGGGAGATGGCAGGGAGATGGCAGGGAGATGGCAGGGAGATGGCAGGGAGATGGCCGGAAGATGACAGGGAGATGACAGGGAGATGGCAGGGAGATGGCAAGGAGGTGGCAGGGAGGTGGCAGGGAGATGGCAGGGAGAGGAGATGGCAAGGAGATGACAGGGAGATGACAGGGAGATGCCAGGGAGATGGCAGGGAGATGGCAGGGAGATGGCACGAAGATGACAGGGAGATGAAAGGGAGATGAGAGGAAGATGAGAGGGAGATGGCAAGGAGATGGCAGGGAGATGGCAGGGAGATGGCAGGGAGATGGCAGGGAGATGGCAGGGAGATGAGAGGGAGATGAGAGGGAGATGGCAGGGAGATGGCAGGGAGATGGCAGGGAGATGGCAGGGAGATGGCAGGGAGATGGCTGGGAGATGGCAGGGAGATGGCAGGGAGATGGCAGGGAGATGGCAGGGAGATGAGAGGGAGATGAGAGGGAGATGAGAGGGAGATGAGAGGGAGATAAGAGGGAGATAAGAGGGAGATGAGAGGGAGATGAGAGGGAGATGAGAGGGAGATGAGAGGGAGATGAGAGGGAGATGAGAGGGAGATGAGAGGGAGATGAGGGGGATATGAGGGGGAGATGACAGGGAGATGGCAGGGAGATGGCAGGGAGATGACAGGGAGATGGCAGGGAGGTGGCAAGGAGGTGGCAGGGAGGTGGCAGGGAGATGGCAGGGAGAGGAGATGGCAAGGAGATGACAGGGAGATGACAGGGAGATGCCAGGGAGATGGCAGGGAGATGGCAGGGAGATGGCACGAAGATGACAGGGAGATGAAAGGGAGATGAGAGGAAGATGAGAGGGAGATGGCAAGGAGATGGCAGGGAGATGGCAGGGAGATGGCAGGGAGATGGCAGGGAGATGGCAGGGAGATGAGAGGGAGATGAGAGGGAGATGGCAGGGAGATGGCAGGGAGATGGCAGGGAGATGGCAGGGAGATGGCAGGGAGATGGCAGGGAGATGGCAGGGAGATGGCAGGGAGATGGCAGGGAGATGAGAGGGAGATGAGAGGGAGATGAGAGGGAGATAAGAGGGAGATGAGAGGGAGATGAGAGGGAGATGAGAGGGAGATGAGAGGGAGATGAGAGGGAGATGAGAGGGAGATGAGAGGGAGATGAGAGGGAGATGAGAGGGAGATGAGAGGGAGATGAGATGGAGATGAGATGGAGATGAGAGGGAGATGAGAGGGAGATGAGAGGGAGATGAGAGGGAGATGAGAGGGAGATGAGAGGGAGATGAGAGGGAGATGAGAGGGAGATGAGAGGGAGATGAGAGGGAGATAAGAGGGAGATGAGAGGGAGATGAGAGGGAGATGAGAGGGAATGAGAGGGAGATGAGAGGGAGATGAGGGCGATATGAGGGGGAGATGACAGGGAGATGGCAGGGAGATGACAGGGAGATGGCAGGGAGATGGCAGGGAGATGGCAGCGAGATGGCAGGGAGATGGCAGGGAGATGGCAGGGAGATGGCAGGGAGATGGCAGGGAGATGGCAGGGAGATGGCAGGGAGATGGCAGGGAGATGAGAGGGAGATGAGAGGGAGATGAGAGGGAGATGAGATGGGAGATGAGAGGGAGATGAGAGGGAGATGAGAGGGAGATGAGAGGGAGATGAGAGGGAGATGAGAGGGAGATGAGAGGGAGATGAGAGGGAGATGAGAGGGAGATGAGAGGGAGATGAGAGGGAGATGAGAGGGAGATGAGAGGGAGATGAGAGGGAGATGAGAGGGAGATGAGAGGGAGATGAGAGGGAGATGAGAGGGAGATGAGAGGGAGATGAGAGGGAGATGCGAGGGAGATGAGAGGGAGATGAGGGGGATATGAGGGGGAGATGACAGGGAGATGGCAGGGAGATGACAGGGAGATGGCAGGGAGATGGCAGGGAGATGGCAGGGAGATGGCAGGGAGATGGCAGGGAGATGGCAGGGAGATGGCAGGGAGATGGCAGGGAGATGGCAGGGAGATGGCAGGGAGATGAGAGGGAGATGAGAGGGAGATGAGATGGAGATGAGAGGGAGATGAGAGGGAGATGAGAGGGAGATGAGAGGGAGATGAGAGGGAGATGAGAGGGAGATGAGAGGGAGATGAGAGGGAGATGAGAGGGAGATGAGAGGGAGATAAGAGGGAGATAAGAGGGAGATGAGAGGGAGATGAGAGGGAGATGAGAGGGAGATGAGAGGGAGATGAGAGGGAGATGAGAGGGAGATGAGAGGGAATGAGTGGGAGATGAGAGGGAGATGAGAGGGAGATGAGAGGGAGATGAGAGGGAGATGAGAGGGAGATGAGGGGGATATGAGAGGGAGATGAGAGGGAGATGGCAGGGAGATGACAGGGAGATGACAGGGAGATGGCAGGGAGATGGCAGGGAGATGACACGGAGATGAGAGGGAGATGAGAGGGAATGAGTAGGAGATGAGAGGGAGATGAGAGGGAGATGAGAGGGAGATGAGAGGGAGATGAGAGGGAGATGAGAGGGAGATGAGAGGGAGATGACATTGAGATGGCAGGGAGATGGCAGGGAGATGACAGGGAGATGACAGGTACGACGAGTACAGGGCAGGCTGCGTTCGTCCCATCCCATGGCAGAGATGCCTCTGAAGTCCCGTTCCATCTCGGGTCGAGGTCCCGTGCGTCTTTGATCTCCAATCCCTTCCATGTGCCACCTTCCTCCCATACTTCCGCCCCATCTCCTATCCCCAGCGTAGCGGCGTCATCAAGGTGGTGTACATAGGGTCGGTGTCTGCGTGGATCACCACCCTCTTCGCTGGCTCCTACTGAACGGCCAAGGCAGCGGTGCACAGCACGTCCCCCCTCCCTCCCGTGCTCCCTCCCTCCATTTTCTATTTCCAGTGTACTGGCAAGATTGTCAACATAGAGTCGGTGTCAGCGTAGATCACCACCCCCTTTGCGGGCACCTACTGTGCGGCCAAGGCAGCGGTGCACAACATCTCCCATGCGCTCAGGATGGAGCTGAAGCCGTTTGGAATCCAAGTCATGCTCGTTGCCCCAGGGGCGATCAGGTACGAAACAGTCGTGGTGATGCCTCGTAAGGGGACACCTGCTGTGCGGTCAAGGCTGCAGTGCACAGCATCGCGCATGCGCTCAGGATGGAGCTGAAGCCGTTCGGTATCCAAGTCATGCTCGTGGCTCCAGGGGCTATCAGGTATGGTGACGTGAATAGAGGCTGTTATTGAGATGTCTTGAACGGAGTACCTTTGGCAGCAGTGCACAGCATCACTCATGCCCCGAGGATGGAGCAGAAGGGAGCACCACTTGGTGGTGGTTTTAGCCCTACGTGGCAGCAGGCTTGGTAGAAGACTGTTTTTTTAGAGAGAACAAATTTTGCATAGAAATGAAATCTTGTGCACAGCATCACTCATGCCCTGAGGATGGAGCTGAAGCCATTTGGTATCCAAGTCATGCCCGTTGCTCCGGGCGCCATCAAATAAGAATGGCTTGGAAGATTTATTGTAAAACCCCACGTCATGTTCGTTGCTCCCAGTGCGATCAGGTATGTGAGTGACAGGAGACATCATTGGGAGCACCGGGTATGTAACCCCCCTGAAATCACGCCCTACCTGCAGCTCCAGATCTTCTCCGCGCTTCCAACGCAGTTTTTAGCTATTTGACCGTCGTACTGTTCCATTTGCCACCCTCCACCCATCCCCTCCCCCACATTCGAGGTCCAACTTTGCTGGTAACTCCTCATCTTCTGTCTCCCACATGCAGCTCAAATACCATCTGTCGCTCAAATAGAGGCCGCCCAATAGCCCCTACCCCCCCCCCCCCCCCCCCCCACCACCCGTCCCATCGCGTCCCAGGTCAAACTTTGGTGGTAACTCCTCATCCTCAGTCTCGCATTTGTAGCTGACGATCTTCTCTTGCTTCCAGAAGCAAAGAGAGGCCACTCATCAGCTCCATCCCCCCCCTACCACCCTTCCCCCCACTGCCCTCACATACCATCCCAGATCCAACTTTGGAGGTAACTCCTCCTCATCAGTCTCGCACCTGCAGCTGAAGTTCTTCTCTCACTTCCAAAAGCAGATAGAGGCCCCTCAATATCCCCCTTCCCCCTCTACCACCCGTCCCACTCCTCCCCAGGTCCAACTTTGGCGGTAACTCATCCTCGTCAGTCTCCCACCTGCAGCTGAAGATCTTCTCTCGCTTCCAGACGCAGATAGAGGCCAGAGCAGGCGCCTCCCAGACCCCTCAGTCCACACCAGGAGACGTGTTCGCAAGGGCGTTGGTGGAGGTGAGTCTTTTAGGAAATGTGCGGGTTCACAGCAAAGGGTGAGGAGATGTGTGCGTGCTGCTAATGGGTGAGCAGATAGTGGCCAGGGCGGGCGCCTCTCAGACCCCTCAGTTCACACCGGAAAACGTGCTCGTGAGGGCGTAAGTGGAGGTGCGTTGGTGAGGAAATGAGTGGGTTCGGACACATGTGTGTGTGCCTCGATGTGCACGTGCACACTAGTTAGAGGCCAGGGCAGGCGCATCACAAATACCACAGTCCACACCAGGAGACGTGTTCACTAGGGCTCTAGTGGGGGTGAGATGATGTGGGGGAAGGAGAGGGTTCGTATAGGGTGGGCGTTTGGGCACCTGGTGGTGGGGTCATGCCGTGTTATGGCATGGTGGCCTTATAGCCACCCACACTTAACTTGTTTCCCTCCTCTCTGTATCATCCTTCCCCTCCTTCCCCCTCCCCCACATTCTAGAAAGTCTTGGCCAAGAGGGTGCCTATAGAGTGGGCGTTTGGGCACCTGGTGAGGTCATTCCGCATCATGTGATGGCTGCCCTACAGCTTTAGAGACTCCTTGAACTTGTCCTCTCACTCTTCCCCACCCCCACCCCTCCACCCTCCAGAAAGCCTTGGCCAAGAGGGTGCCTATCGAGTGGGCGTTTGGGCACCTGGTGAGCTCATTCCGCATCATGACATGGCTGCCCTACAGCTTCAGAGACTCAGCACTTATGAAGAAGTTTGGACTCACGAAGTAGTAAATACCCTGTGAACCGTAAACCACCCCGTAACATGTAGAATGCAGACGGGTCATTCGGCGCTATGACTCGGCTGCTTCACAGTTTCAGAGGCACTGTCTTGATGATGACGTTTTGAAGAATGAGGCAGACATCTTAGACACTGAGGGTGTATTCCTACTGAACAGATATCAGGAACTGCCTAAACAAAATCGAGTCTGATACCTGTATCCCACAAAAACACTGATATCAGGAATTGCCGAGTGCCACATCAGCGCGAGCAGCTCGCGATTGTTTGGCACAAAATAAAATCACAGTCGTCTGGCTCTGTCCGATCCGAACGCCGCGTGGATTTGGCAGCAATGCTCGGCGGCAGTACTGGCGACTCAAACTCTGTAAATACAGTGTTTTCGCCTGTGCCCTCCTCGGTGCTGTGACCTCTGCTCTTCAACGTGCTGCCCACCGCCACCTCGGAGTTTCCGTCTCTTCAGAGCTGTCCTTGTTTCCTCTTCGAACCCAGGCTGGCCAGGTCGCCCCATGGAGTCTCCTGGTGGGGGCAGCTGCCAAAACAATATGGAACTTCCGTTGTGCCAGGAAATTCAGCGATGCACCAGTCAACACTGTGGAAGCTCTTCACTCGGTTCTCACAACCTTTCTTTTAGCTTGGAAGATTTTCTGTTGGCGGAGGGCCGGCCAGTCCATCAAGAAACATCGCCGCTCCCAGTCACGGATTTCGTACGCCACCAAGTTCCGGCTGCTCTTCTGTTCGGAGGATAATCAATTCCATCTTCACCCGGAGTTTAAAAATTCCTGGCTGCTCAATAATGCCTTTCGCCCCCCTTAGCGTAACTACCTCTTCGCATCCTTGTACAGTTCAGGACAGGAGCCTCCCGCCCCTGCTGTCTTCGGTCAGAGGCATAATGTGTTCTACATGCTCCCGTTAGGGTAGTTAGCTTGTAGCTATATGCCTTCATGCACTGTACCCTCGTTCCGGTTACGACCTAAACAAAACCTTTAAACCTTAAAGCGAGCGTACAGACCAAACTCAAGAGTCAAAGGTTTTGAGTCCCCCGACGCACGAAAACTAACGCGAAGCAAACACGGTAACCAAATACCAGCAGTAGGGGTGCGATTTTTATTTGGGAAGATTCTGATTGGCTATGCGACTCACCACCAACCCAGCGACAGAACAAGGAAAGCCTCTCCCCCCGCCACATCAAGACCCAAAGCTTTTGCTTTTTACTCTGTACTCAGTAGCCATGGCTCCTTCCCCGCCATTCTCGCTCCCTAACACAGCGCTTACCTCCTATTTCGTCATTCACGGGAAAGGTGCGGCTTATTAGTAACGTTTACATGTTCCCGTAACCCTGTGGGCGACAGCTACCTGCCGCATCTCCGTTAGTTTATGCGACTTGTGTTTTCGTACCTAATCGCCCACTTCGCTGCATGCCACGCTATCATTTTAGGGCGTGCCACGCGAAGACCTTATTAGCAAGCTCTAAGGCATTTCCTCGCCGGTGCGCCCAAGTACCTCGCCCGTTGCCTCGCTTCCCACTCCCCGCTCCTCGCAGCAGCTGCGAGAGCGCTGCCCCGCTTTCCCACTCTTCCGCATTCCCTGTTTTCCGTCCCGCCCACTGCATCTGCCTGCATTCGCCTCCCCGATTTCCCGCACTCAAGCTGCCACTGCTTTCCCGCTTCCCGTATCCCACTTCCTGCTCTCTCGATTCCCACTTTCCCATTATCCTGCTTCCCCGATTTTCCGCTTTCCGCCCAATCCGCTAGCCCGCGTTCCCGCAGTCCCGCTTTCCGCTTTCCCGCGTCCCCGCTTCCCCCCAGCACCCATTTTCCCATCCCTTTCCCATCCTCGTCGGCCATCCCATGTCTTCCCGTCGCCAATTCCCTCCCTTCCTATCCCCACGCCCTGCAAGGCTATGGGAGGGGGGGAAGCAGGGCTATGGGAGGGGGGGAAGCAGGGCTATGGGAGGGGGGGAAGCAGGGCTATGGGAGGGGGGGAAGCAGGGCTATGGGAGGGGGGGAAGCAGGGCTATGGGAGGGGGGGAAGCAGGGCTATGGGAGGGGGGGAAGCAGGGCTATGGGAGGGGGGAAGCAGGGCTATGGGAGGGGGGGAAGCATGGCTATGGGAGGGGGGGAAACAGGGCTATGGGAGGGGGGGAAGCAGGGCTATGGGAGGGGGGGAAGCAGGGCTATGGGAGGTGGGGAAGCAGGGCTATGGGAGGGGGGGAAGCAGGGCTATGGGAGGTGGGGAGGCAGGGCTATGGGAGGGGGGAAAGCAGGGCTATGGGAGGTGGGGAAGCAGGGCTATGGGAGGGGGGAAATCAGGGCTATGGGAGGGGGGGAAGTAGGACTATGGGAGGGGGGGAAGCAGGGCTATGGGAGGGGGGGAAGCAGGGCTATGGGAGGTGGGGAAGCAGGGCTATGGGAGGGGGGAAATCAGGGCTATGGGAGGGGGGGAAGTAAGGCTATGGGAGGGGGGGAAGCAGGGCTATGGGAGGGGGGGAAGCAGGGCTATGGGAGGGGGGAAGTAAGGCTATGGGAGGGGGGGAAGCAGGGCTATGGGAGGAGGGGAAGCAGGGCTATGGGAGGGGGGGAAGCAGGGCTATGGGAGGAGGGGAAGCAGGGCTATGGGAGGGGGGTAAGCAGGGCTATGGGAGGAGGGGAAGCAGGGCTATGGGAGGTGGGGAAGCAGGGCTATGGGAGGGGGGAAATCAGGGCTATGGGAGGTGGGGAAGCAGGGCTATGGGAGGGGGGAAAGCAGGGCTATGGGAGGTGGGGAAGCAGGGCTATGGGAGGGGGAAAATCAGGGCTATGGGAGGGGGGGAAGTAGGGCTATGGGAGGGGGGGAAGCAGGGCTATGGGAGGTGGGGAAGCAGGGCAGGGGGGGAAGCAGGGCTATGGGAGGAGGGGAAGCAGGGCTATGGGAGGGGGGGAAGCAGGGCTATGGGAGGGGGGGAAGCAGGGCTATGGGAGGGGGGTAAGCAGGGCTATGGGAGGGGGGGAAGCAGGGCTATGGGAGGGGGGGAAGCAGGGCTATGGGAGGGGGGGAAGCAGGGCTATGGGAGGGGGGGAAGCAGGGCTATGGGAGGGGGGGAAGCAGGGCTATGGGAGGGGGGAAGCATGGCTATGGGAGGGGGGGAAACAGGGCTATGGGAGGGGGGGAAGCAGGGCTATGGGAGGGGGGGAAGCAGGGCTATGGGAGGTGGGGAAGCAGGGCTATGGGAGGGGGGAAAGCAGGGCTATGGGAGGTGGGGAAGCAGGGCTATGGGAGGGGGAAATCAGGGCTATGGGAGGTGGGGAAGCAGGGCTATGGGAGGGGGAAAATCAGGGCTATGGGAGGGGGGGAAGTAGGGCTATGGGAGGGGGGGAAGCAGGGCTATGGGAGGTGGGGAAGCAGGGCAGGGGGGGAAGCAGGGCTATGGGAGGAGGGGAAGCAGGGCTATGGGAGGGGGGGAAGCAGGGCTATGGGAGGAGGGGAAGCAGGGCTATGGGAGGGGGGTAAGCAGGGCCCCGTTTTTGCGACACTTGTGCCCCTCGCGATTTTCGCTACCCCCAACTCAAGATTCAAAGCCTTTGAATCTTGAGTTTGGTCTGTACGCTCGCTTTAAACCAACCAACCTGACCAATGCTGGGCACGTGCGCGGGCTTCAAAAATTGGCTGCTGCATTTGGATGTTGCTCAGGGTCGGCTGCACACTACAGCAAGGGTCGTATTGCGTCGCGAGGCCTGCCGACGTGACAGCCTTCGGCGACCAACCCGAACTGGCCTGATATGCAGTGCTGCAAAACGGTAGGGCTCAGGCACCAATATCATGGGGCTAATCTTGATATCTGAAAAGTAGGAATACGCCCAGATTGTTTACGGCAGTCTCCTGTATGACATGACATGGCTGCCTTATAACTGCGGAACAGAGAATCTTCTGCTCTGGTGAAGGACTTGGACTAAAAAATTGGTGGGGTCATCCTGCATTATGACTATGATGCCTCACAGCTCCAGAGATGCAGCCCGGATGAAGAAATTTGGTCACACCAAGCAGGGTGTTCTGTTTTTAATGTACGTATACAGAAGGTTACACACATCACATTTGTGTTTTATAATGGCTTCAGATACTGCCTTCAAGAAGCAGAGTCGCGTCGCGTCCTTCGCACATTAGCAACCAAGGCCAGCACTGTTGCACCGTGCATGAATCTGGTGCAGAACGGTGATGTGTGGTCCAGCACGTTGGTCAGATGCCCTCCATCACGATAAGATAACCTTCAGGTTGGTCAGATAACTTCCAGGGAGCCTTCAGCTCATTGCAGCCTTCAGTGGCAGCACCCAGCCTTGTACGTGCCACCCCACCTTTTACTAGAAGGCCTTCAGAGACTCTGCATTAGTGAAGCAGAATCGAAGCCTCTTGCTGGTTACCACACACGTCAGCACCATCATTGCCAGAGCTGCTGCTCCGTCTGTGAATCTGGTGGCTCGGAGGCACCTGGACAAATTGGTGCAGCTCGCGAGTAGTACCTCCATTAGGGTTACGATTACCCTCAGGTTGGTCAGATGACTCCCAGGAAACCGCATGGCTGTGTGAAGCGGCATAGCGGCTCGTCCAGGTGGCACTGGTACTAACATGGTGGTCAGCAGTGCAGTGCCGATTATAAGAGAGAGAACTGCGCTTGGGGCAGCTAGGATGACCTGCAGTTTCGCCATAGTCACCATTTTCGCAAGTCTGCAGAGCGGAGAGGATTGAATGGAGGATTCTTTGAAGATGACTTGCTTGCTGAGTAAGAGTTTCCGAGGGCTACAACCACGACTAAACCCTATAACTTGGTTCTAACGCAACCAGCTAGTTGCTGGTTTTGTGTAATGGGGGTGAGTTGGAGCAGGAGCAGAGGGAGGGGATGGACTAAAATATGGAGGGAAGGGTTGCTGAATGTGCTTTGTGAAATTCCTGGCTACTGATTTATCTTTTCCAGGATTGTGGCCCGGCCCGCGCGCTGTGTGCGAAGTGTTGCAGTGCTGCGACGAAAGGTAACGGAACTCGGGTTCGGGGTTTGAAAGCGGGAGAGGCAAAAGCGAAGACTAGCGAAGCAAAGTTACGAACCCAATTTGGCGTGAGCGACACGCACAAAACCCCTGAAGATTGGTATGAGTGAAACCCCTGGTTGGTGCGAGATTGGCGTAAACTCAGGGGGGAAACTCATGGGGTCTACTCGAGTCAAGTCAACACTGGTCCGAGTAGCCAACAACCGGCCACCAAGCACTGCTGAGAATCAGTGGACTAACCAAGACGTGTTTGAAACACTATTGCTTCACTACCAAATCGCGTATTTAGTTAGTATGTAGTTTAGAAGCTGGCAAATATTTGCGTATGATGATTTCGTGGGAGTCGGAGAGATGGACACCAGCATCATCACCACTTTTCCCTGGGACAACACATGTAGGCTCTATTGCCACTAGCCTTCGTGCCTTCACCCCCCTCAACTGCAACTCCTTCCTCGCCCTCCTCTGCCTATATCTTTGGTGCTGCTCGCAATGTTTCTTCCCTGTCTTTATCTCTGTCACTAAGTTACGAAGTACCTTCCAACAGCCTTAACCGCCTGCAACAAACACTCCATAAAAACATTTGCCAAAACTATGTTAGAATACCGAAGTGAACTCTAGGAAGGCATACAGGGTGATATACGAGTTCGGTGTTGTACTCTATTGTAATAAATTGTAAAACCGTGTAGGAGACTAAGTATAGAATCTGCAGACACAAGTACTTGAAGTAGAAAGTAATACCGTTATCCCCCGGATATAAGCGCATAGGGGCTTATAGGAAATACCTAACAAAAGTGCCATGCGCTTGTAATCGAATAAAATTTATAAGCCCATGGCTTATGAAAGGGATTTTATGGAAAAAAAAAAAGAGTACGTGAAAATGTAGTTCTTGAAATTTGCGTTCTAGCGCGTGTCTTTCCAAAGGGCAACATGTTGACAAAACGCGAGAAGTTGGTTGACAAAGCTTCTGCCACTCGATCCACCCGAGAATGACTGATATCGCGAGCCAATCAGAGCCAGCACAGTGAGTGAGACTTGCGCTTCTAGTTCGGGAGGCGCTCGGGAGGGGCACGGCAGAAACTCCGATATAAAATCCCCCCGTTTAACATAAGTTTCTACAAAAATGTGATGCGCCTATAGGAAATACAATTTCAAAAATATGGGTGCGCTTATAATTAAATAACAGATATAAGCGCACTTGCACTGCATAAGCGCAATGGGCCAAATAAAGGGATGCGCCTATATCCGGAGGATTACAGTACTGGAAGTGCCACCACTAACAGCCAGTATTAACAAGTTGTAACACCAGAACCAGTGTTACAGCCTTGTGATACTTCAAGACTTGAACAAGGTGTCAAACATATGTGTGTATGTTTAGTAGACTACATAGGGTCATGCCATAGAGAGTACAACCAACTAGCTATATACCTTTGTATACTCCCATTCTACTCAATTCATTCTAACGTTAAGATGGTATCATGAGTAGGTTGGGTCCCCCCCCGCCCACCCGCGCTTCCGCCTTAGGTCCTAGCCGGCCCCATCGCCTAGCGCCTAGCCGCCCCGCTGGCCCCGCTGCCTCGTTGCCTAGCTGGCCCATCGGCCCCGTCTCCTAGCGCCTCGCCGCCCCGTTCCCTTGCGCCGAGTCGCCCGTGGCCCCGTTGCCCTGCCACCTAGCGCCTCGCCGCCCGTGGCCCCGTCGCCCCGTCACCTAGTGCCTAGCCGCCCGTGGCCCCGTTGCCCCGTCACCTAGCCCCTAGCCACCCCGCTGGCCCCGCGGCCGCGTCACCTAGCGCCTAGCTGTCCGTGGCCCCGTCGCCGCATCACCTAGCGCCTAGCCGTCCGTGGCCCTGTTGCCCCGTCACCTAGCGCCTAGCCGCCCCGCTGGCCCCGCGGCTCCGTCACCTAACGCCTAGCCACCTGTGGCCTCGTCGCCCCGTCACCTAGCGCCTAGCCGCCCGTGGCCCCGTCGCCCCGCCACCTAGCGCCTCGCCGCCCGTGGCCCCGTTGCCTCGTCACCTAGCGCCTAGCCACCCCGCTGGCCCCGTTGGCCCCACGGCTCGTTTCCCTCTTTGTTCTCCTCCTGTGTCTCCTCCCCTCTCTCCTAACCTGACTCCTCTATCTCACGTCTGGGCTCATCGTCCGTCTCGTGCTCGTCCACCTCCCTTGTTTTGTTGTCCGTCTGTAACTGACTTCACAGTTACCCGCAACCTTGACTACGCCACTGCTCTGGTCTCTGACCCTGCCTGCCCTCCGTCCGTCGGGGATGTGGCTGCCCTTGGCAGTGACGTCCTAGAGGACAGACAATACGAGCTTGCATTCCTGTCAGATGCTGCTCCCCATCTCTGTTCCATGCTGCTTGTCCGTGAGGGTGACCCAGACGCCCTTGACATCCCGACCTCTCGCACTTACGCTGAGGCGACCTCGGGACCCTGGGCCTCTCAGTAGATAGCTGCCATGGAGCAGGATATGGCATCTTGGAGATCCACCGGTACCTTCGTCGACGCAGTTCCCCTACATGGGGTGAACGTAGTCGATGGCCGATGGCTCTTCAAAGTGAAGCGCCCTCCTGGAGAGCCGCCTGTCTTCAAGGCGCGGTACGTTGCTCGTGGCTTCAGCCAGCGTGAGGGTGTTGACTTCTTTCCGACCTTCACCCCGACCCTGAAGATAACTACTCTTCGGGCGCAGCTACACGTAGCAGCACAGCGTGATTACGAGCTCCACTCCCTCGACATCTCCACAGCTTTGCACCAGGGCAGTCTACACGAGCACGTCTACCTGCGCCGACCCCAGGGCTTCTCAGGTACCTCTCCCCCTGATACCGCGTGGCTCCTCCAGCGTCCCGTCTACGATTTGCGAACGCCGTGAGTGGCACGGCACGCTGCGTGCTACACTTGCGGACCCGCAATTCTTCCTGTCATCTGCAGACCCCTCGCTCTTCGTGCGTTCCGGCCAGACTCCGTTCTACATCCTTGTTTACCTAGACAATATGGTATTTGCTACTGCAGACAGAGACACGCTGGCCTCCGTTAAGGCCGAGCTGCTGAGGAGACATACCTGCACTGACCTAGGCGAGCTGTGCCGCTACCTTGGCTCGCAGATCTCTAGGGACAGAGCAGCGCGCACCATCACTCTCTCACAGTCACACTTGGTGCGCTAGGTCCTTCAGAGGTTCGGCCTTGAGTTCTCTTCCGCACAGCCCACCCCTCTGCCACTAGACCATTGACTCTCTGCTCCAGTCCCGGAGGAGGCTATAGTGCCTAGTGGTCCTTACAGAAAGCTGGTGGGTTGCCTCATGTACTTGATGACTTGCACTTGTCCAGATCTTGCATACCCTCTCAGCATCCTGGCCCGCTTTGTGGCCTCCGTCAGACATCGACCACAGCACTGGTCTGCAGCTAAGAGGGTTTTGCGTTATCTAGCAAGAACAGCGGGCATGGGGCTAGTGCTAGGAGGACACAGACCAGTGGTCCTTACCGGGCACACAGACACTTCTTGGGCAGACGACGCCGAGACTCTCAGGTCCTCCTAGGGCTACTGCTTTAGCTTTGGTGAAGGTGCTGTCTCGTGTAGGTCCATCCGCTCGTCATCTGTTGCCCTGTCTAGCTGTGAGGCTGAGATCTACGTAGGTGCCATGGCGGCACAGGAGCACCGCTGGCTGACTTTCTTGCTCACAGACTTAGGTGAGCGCCTAGCTCTGCCCCGGTCCTGTACACTGACAACAGGGCCATGATCCTCTTGTGTCAGGAGCCCAAACTCAAGGGTAGAGCGAAGCACATTCAGCTGCGGTACTTCCTCCTGCGCAAGCTACAGCAGCGTCGCCAGGCCCGCGTAGTACACTTGGCCTCCGGTGCCAACACAACTGATATCTTTACGATGGCGCTTGTGCCTAAAGATCATCAGCGGCACTGCGTACAGCTTTGTCTCGTTCCTGTAGCACCTCATTTGCTAGGACCTTGATTGTGTATAAACTCTTTATATATAATCCTGACTGGCCTTGTGGCTTTCTCCCAGTGGCTGGACCAGTAGTGCTCCCTGGTCTTGTTCTTGTCTTTTTTGTACTCTTTCGACTGGTCTTTAGACTCTGCCTCAGAGGTTGGACCAGTAGTGCAACCCTGAGCTGCTTGTCTTTCACTTGTGTCAAAGATATAAGTGTATGTTTTGTAGACTACATAGGGTCATGCCATAGAGAGTACAACCCACTAGCTATATACCTCAGTATACTCCCATGCTACTTAATTCATTCTAACGTTAAGATAAGGATCTTTGCTGGAATGGTCGACAAGTAAGACAGCGGAAGTCGTAGAACCTGTAAGTGCTGACCAGAATTTACTAAAGAACAAGTTAACAATAGAAGAAAAGACAGGCTACTTTTGTATCCGCTAGAAGTACCTGTTCGGTAATGTACATGTTCAATGATATTTGCGATATGCGCTCTAATCGCTACTGAAAGGGGTGCAACTGTTTGCGTGACTGAAACGACCTGGTAACGTTATCATCCAGACGAGCACTTTTTGGTAACGTCATTCTATGGATGCTAATTACCGTATAATTTATCACAGCATCTATTATAGTAGCATCTAAATCCCTTTATTTCGCACCATGCCATATGAAATTAATTCAATTATAAGCACCCCCCAAATTTTGACTATAATCCCTGAATGCACCTAGTGGCGTATATGCGGGGAAATACGGTAGAATCCCTAAACGCACCTAGTGGCTGTATCTGGGAGAATACGTTATACATTCAGCATATGTGTATATATCAACACAACCGCTAGGCTAGATAAGGGGCAGTGCCTAGCAAGAAACACGCAGCTCGGTATCATAAAGTCACCAGTCCTAACCACTGGAACAAGAAAGGATACCCTCAAGAGAGTTAGGCTTCATATATCCACCTTCCCCAGGGAAAGCCTCTCTAGTACCCTCCTAAGAGAGAGTAGAGGTTCAACAAGGTCATTCTAGTGCCACGACACACCTCCCCGCTAGGATAGCATGTACGCCAGAAATTGAACCCTGGATTGCTCTGATGCTATGTCATAAAGTCACCAGTCCTAACCACTAGGACAAGGGATATCCTCAGGAGAGTTAGGCTCCATATATCCACCTTTCCTAGGGAAAGCCTCCTTAGTACCCTCCCTAGAGAGAAAAGAGGTTCGACAGGGTTATCCCAGTGCCACGACACTCGGGGCGGCACTAGTCCAACCTATGAAGGTTCTGAAGGCCAGTCAGCAAGAGTACTAACTCAACATGGGTAACTCAGGGTGACACTACTAGTCCAGCCTATGAGATAGCAGCCATAAGGCCAGTCAAGATGATATAATAAGGAGTACGCAACTCAGGGTTTTAGCAAGTGAGAAGCTACTCTCGTGCAGGCGACCCTGGAGGAATGCAATGGAGAAGTTAAGTGAGTGGGGCTCGTAGTCGCGTTGTGTTGCTACGTGGAGCAGCGCCCTAAGAGTGGTCATCTTTAGGGTAGGGGCAACGGTCTGTAAGAAGTCCACCCCCTCACGCAGGCTGAAGCATCTAGCAACGTAGCGCGCCTTGAACATCGACGGCTCTCCAAGAGGGCGCTCACCTTGAAGAGCCACCGGCCATCGACTATGCTCATTCCAGGTGGGGGAACTAAATCGACGTACGTTCAGGTGGATCTCCAAGATGCCATCTCTGCATCCATGACAGCTATCCAGTGAGAGGCCCAGGGTCCTGTAGTCGCTTCAGCATAGGTGCGCGGGGTCAGGATGTCAAGAGCGTCTGGGTCACACTCAGGGGCTAGCAGCATGGGGCAAAGATGAGAAGCAGCCTCCGCAAGGAAAGCTATCACTTAGTGCATGTCCTCAAGGACGTCATTACCAAGGGCAGGTGCACCGCCGACGCACGCAGGATGGGCAGGGTCGGAGACCAAAGCAGTAACGTAGTCAAGGCGGCGGGTAGAGGCGATGTCAGCGATAGTAGCGACAAGAGCAGAAAGATTGGAGACAGGTCGGTAACGAGAGAGGCTAGGACACGAAGAACAAAAGGGCGAGCAACACGGAGAAGATCAGAGAGAGGA
The DNA here is from genome assembly GCA_027943415.1 of Closterium sp. NIES-67. Classification (NCBI taxonomy): domain Eukaryota; kingdom Viridiplantae; phylum Streptophyta; class Zygnematophyceae; order Desmidiales; family Closteriaceae; genus Closterium; species Closterium sp. NIES-67. The sequence goes on from BQMB01000051.1 coordinate 213,630, forward strand.
GGCAAGGAGATAGAGAGGGACGACTGAGGAGGTGATGGGAGAATAAGAGCAGGAGCAGCACGAGACGCGTGAGAATGGAGAAACTTAGGGTGAACACTCGGAATGAGAGAGACGGAACGAGCACGAGAGTGACGGTGAGACTAGAACTGGGAGGGAGGTGTCGGCTCGTTTTCCCCGTTCTCCTCATGTGTCTCCTCCTCTGTCTCTTGACCCGACGCCTCCTCCTCACGTCTGGTCTCACCGTCCCTCCCGTGCTCGTCCTGTTTCTCCTGTTCAATGCTCCCACCCTATGTTACTTTGTTCGCATGCGTCTCGTCCTCCCCTCCTCCCGTCTCCTCCTCTGTCGTCCCTTGTTGTCACTCCGCCTCCTCTGTCTGACTTCCTTCCTGCCGCTAGTCCTCTTGTTCCTCAGGTCCTTGCCTCACTTGTTACCAACCCGTTTGTTCCTGTCTCGAGTCTTGACATGCTTGTCACTGCCGTAGCTGACTTTGCCTCCACCCGCCACCTTGACTACGCCACCGCTCTAGTCTCCGACCATGCCCGTCCTCCGTCCGTCGAGGGTGCTGCTGGCCTCGGCAGTAATGTCCTGGAGGACCGGCAGCATGAGCTTGCTTTCCTATCCGAGGCCGCGCCTCATCTCTTCTCCATGCTGCTAGTCCTAGAGGGGGGACCAGACACCTTTGACATCCCGACCCCTTGCACTTACGCGGAGGCGACCTCGGGACTCTGGGCCTCTCAGTGGACAGCTACCATACACGTGGAGATTGTTAGAAATAGACTGCAAATACCACTTTTGTATTTGTACCTATATCCTAGTTTAGGTTATGAATGTTCTAGTGGGTTGGGGTGTACTCAAAAATCCGAACCTCACCCAATTGTGATCCCCCCAATCTCCAATTACCCAATTGGAGATTCCGAAGATCCCAATGGGGATTCCCTCTGATTCCCCCCTTCATCCATTCTCTCTCACCTTGCCATGTACATATAGAGCCTTGGGCTCCTTACCTAATCAATCATTTTAAACTCTATTTCTTACATGGTATCAGAGCGACCGATCCGCACACGCGGATCAAGGTCCTAATCTTAACGTACCCGCGCTACGCGCACTTTATCGTCGCGACATTCATCTCGAGTCGTCGGAATTTCGACATGCTTCGTTCTGCAGTCGCGCTTCTCATCGTCGACCGCCTTCGCGCTCGACCTCGTTGAATTTCTCATCTCTGAAGCTTTCACGCTTCTCATCGTCGATTTCCTCCTCAGTTCTCCTTGGTCGAATCTCAATTTCGACCATCTCTTAAAACTCGTTATCGAGTTTCCCCTCAGACCCCGCCAGAATAGATGAACTCCCATTGCAAAATTGCCTCCACGAACGTCTCGCGTCAAGCAAGAGCAGGTACACAGGTTCAAGCGGAGCGGAGCTAGTTGCGGAGCTGGTTGCGGAGCTGGTTGGGGAGCTGGTTGCGGAGCTGGTTGCGGAGCTGGTTGCGGAGCTGTGTAGCTGCGGCACAGGGCCTGGGGGTGTGTGGGTCCGGGGTGAGACATAGTCTCAGATTCAGTTTCAACTCGGCGTTTTAACGAATTTTCGCCGACGCCATTTCCTACTTAGCGGCATTTTGATAAAGCCGTCAGAGTGATTTTCAGCAATTCTCGTCGACCAATTTCCAGAAGTGCCACGCTGCACACCAACAATGGCTTACTCAACCACTTCACTCGCCAACCCGATCCCGCTCCTTCGTCTCGAGCCGTACGGTACATGCTCCAACTACAAGGCTTGGCGCTATGGTGTCAACAAGCACCTCCTCAGTCGCGAGGTGAAGGGGCTCGAGCTCACCGACGTCCTTCTCAACATCGGTGACGGCAAAGAGCCTCCTAAACCCAAGAGGTCCGCCGATCCAGCTAATGCCGCCGCCGAAGCAGTTTATGCTGCTGCACTGCTCAAGTACAAGAATTGGGAGAAGGCCGATGGTGCGGTCATTAGTGTCTTCATGGGCACCACTCCTCCCGAACTCGTCAAAACCTACCACAACTACCCGTCTGCCAACGCCATTAGGCTCTACCTCGAAGACCGGTTCCTGAACAAGACTGCAGTGGGAGTTGCTATACTCATCCCCAGCATGTTCCAAATGCGGCTTGAGGACTCGCAAGGCATGGCGGACTATGTCACCAAGGTGCAGTCCATTCATGGTGAACTCAAGCAGTTGGGGATAGTCTTCCTCGAGCAAGCCCCTGCAGCCCCTCTCCTAGTCGACCTCACTCCGGCATACGAAGTCACACGCAAGATGCTCTTGGGCCTTGCTCCTGCAGACCTCACATTTGCCAAGGTCTCATCCGCGCTCCTTTCTGCCGAAAAGGACAACAGTGCTCAATCCAAGGCCAATGCAATCCGTGCTCCCGTGCATCATGCCTTTGCCGCCTCGGCACCGTTCCAGCTCAACCGCATCCCCCCGTGTCCCTACGTCATCAAGCACGGCCCTCTTGCCGGCCAGGTGTGTGGCGGCACCAACCACGCCCTTGCCTCCTACTTCAAGAAGGATGACGAGTGGTATGCCGTCAATGGGACCGCCTCAAAGCCGCCAAGCTGGATGGTCAATCGTGCTCCTCGCCAAGTCAATCAAGTCGAAGCGCAGGAATCCGTGCAGGCCGCTGTAGCTGCACCTGCTGATGTGCGCCTTAACATGTTGTTCCCTGGCACTTCCATGATTAATGAGACGATTTCGCAGTGTCCTGTCTCACAAAGCACCTCAGCTACAATAGAGTTCACCCTCCACAGTGGGGCCACTCACACGGTTCTCAAGGAAGAACACTCCTTCAAGCCATACGAGACACCAATCCGTTTACTAGGAGAAGACTCCAGTTTCACAACACACGCCAAGGGCTCCTCCACAGTTCCGTGCCCATCTTTCCCTTCGGGCAGTGTCACCAGCATGTTGTTAGAATATAACATGCTATGCTAGTTGTGTATATTGTGTTTACATCCCTAGTTGGGTGTACACCTGTGTTGGGGTGTCAATCCAACCCAATTGTGGTTGGAGCCCCCAAACACAAGGACCACAATTGTGGGGGCACCACAAGTGGGTTGGCTAAACCACTGGTGGTACACCACACTTGGACCACCTCCAACTGGTGGTCAACCACATTTGGAAGGAGCCTCCCTCCCTTGTGATTGGTCCTAACCCCCCCTTCCCTTCCAACCTTCCCTTCCTAGCTCATCTCTCTCTTCCTATGTAATGCCTTTCCTTCATCAATAAACTAACCTTTCTGTTTCTAACATGGTATCAGAGCAATAATGGCTCACGCCAACTTTTAAATCCCGATCCTTCCCCACGCTTCCGCCCCGTCCCCTTCCGACGTGCACCTCATTGCCGTCCCCTCCATCGCCGCTGCTAGACTCCTAGCCGCCGCCTCTCAACTAGTTTTCTGTTGGGTGGATTTTCAAAAACCCCCAATGCGCCAAACGCTATAGCTCGCTCGATAGTTGACAGAATTGAGTGATTCGACTTGCAAAAGAACGCTCTTGGTGTCAGCTACAACGTCGTAAAATTTAAGACTGTTTCATTGCTTGGATTGTCAGATATCGCTTTCCGAAGTTTGCACACTTTCCTGGATGTGATCACGAAGTGCTACTGAAATTTCTACCAAGTCCTATTTTCATCAGCTAACTGCCATCTTTCCCCAACTTTTGCCTCCTCACCTGCACCTGCTCATCGCCGCCTTACCACTGCTGCAGCCGTAGCAGCAGCAGCAGAAGCAGCAGCAGCACCAGAAGGAGCAGCAGACTCAGCAGCAGCAGCAGTAGCAGCAGCAGCAGCAGCAGCAGCAGCAGCAGCTGCAGGAGTAGCAGCAGCAGCAGCAGCAACAGCGGCAGCAGCAGCAGCAGCAGCAGTGGCAGCAGCAGCAGCGGCAGCAGCAGCAACAGCAACAGCAGCAGCAGCAGAAGGAGCAGCAGCAGCAGCAGCAGTATCTACAGCCATCCCCATCCTCCCCTCCTCTTTGAGCCGCCGCGGGTCCACCCGCCGCCGCTCCCTCCCGGCCACCGCGGGTCTACCCGCCGTCGCCTTCCTCCCACTCCGTGTCACCAATGTCATCCTTTCCCCCTCCCGTCGACGTCTCGACCCTCGATCATCTCGTGCGCGCTGCCGACAACTCAGCAACCAATTGGTATTCCTTCGTCGGCAGCCTCCACCGCGTCCTCGGCAGTGCTTATGTCCTGCCGTTCCGCCTCCTGGACATCATGCTTGGTCTCCCAGAGGGTGACCTTGGGGACCCGCCGCCTCACCCTGGCGATCCCCCCCCTCTCATTCCCCATCCCGGCGAGGAACCTTCGCCCCCCATAGTACCCGTTGGCACCAGCACTCGCGCTGCCACCGCTGAAGTTGAGCAGCTCTTCCTTACTCAGCGTCGTGAGTTCCTCGTGCTCCATACTGATTACCTGATCGCGTTGGAGGAACACGAGCGGTCGGCAACCCTCCGCACCCAGCATGCCGCTACCGCCGCCGCTTATGCCGCTGACTCTGCGCGATTTGCTGAGCGTCGTCGCGCCTGGCTCGAGGCGGACAGCCGTGCTACTGGTGCCCTTCTCCTTGCCATCCCGTCTGCGCTCATGCGCAACTTCCAGGCACGTCGCATCGGCTCCCGCCAGATCTGGCTCGAGCTTGAGGCAATGTTCGAACGCACTGACTTCGATGCTGTCGGACCGCTCTTCAAGGAATACTTCAGCATCACGATCGAACATAGTGCTGGCGCTGTTGACTACACCAGCCGTCTCCTGGACCTTGCCTCCCGCCTTGAGGCTCGCCAGACTACTCTCCCCCCCAACCTTCAGATCTACCGTCTCCTCGAAGGCCTCTCCCCTCAATATGAAGTGCGCGTCATCGCCTTCACTGAGGCTCAGCCCCGCGCCTCCCTTGACACTGTGGTCCAATGGATCATTGACGCTGAGGCCCGCCTTCTCTCAACCCCCCCTCCGGCCTGAACTCCACCGCGTTCCACAACCCCCAGCTTGCAGTCACACAGCCGCGTCGTGGCGGGCGCCCACGTGGCGGCCGCACCAACCCTCAGGGAGGGGGTGGAGGTGGCGGTTGTGGGGGCAGCGGAGCCGGCGGCGGTGGTGGCGGGGTCGAGGGTGGCAGCAGTGGTGGTGGTGGAGGCAGTGGTGGCTCATCTGGTAGCCGTGGTGGCCGCCCTGGCACTCTCCCCCCATGTTCCTATCTTCGCCGTTTTGGTCCCAGGGCGGGTGAGCGCTGCACCCAAACCAACCATCCCCCCGCAACCTGCTTCAAGGCGTATGATGACGCCTGGTTCGAGCGCGGCAACACTGGCACCCCCCCACGCTGGTCTGCCATGGATCCCCGCCCCTCTCTCCAGGATGTCAAAACTCTTCCGTCTTTCCTCCCCTCTCATCTTCAGCTCTCCTCCTCCTCCTCTGTCGCTGACCCCATAACTCCCCAGGAGCTGCAGCAGTTTCGCCGCTTCCAGCAGCTGCAGCTGCTGCAGCAGCAGCAGCAGTGGGGCTCTGGTGGTCAGGCTGCAGCCGCAGCTGCAGGAGCCGCAGCCGCAGCATCTGCATGGCAGCAGCAGCAGCTTGGCTTTGGCACCGCCGCCATGGCTGCCACAGCCACACCAGGTCCTCCTGGCTTTCCCCTCTGGGGCTCTCCTTCCCCTAGTGCTCCCGCCTCCCACTCCAGCTTTCTAGGCGAGCTCATGCGTTCTTCCCCTGCTTCCACTTCCATGTATCCCTCTGTTTTTAATGCCAGTGATTTCCAGTACCCCGTGTCTTCAGCTCCCTCCTCGCTCACGATTGACTTTGTTCTCGATAGTGGTGCCACTGAAACTGCCCTCAAAGACGCCGGCACCCTCACCTCCCTCCCTTTCCCCACCAACGTTCATGGTGCTGATTCCAGCTTCTCCATCCCTTGCACTCATCTCTCCACCCTCCCCTGCCCCCCCTTCCCCTCTGGAGTGGTCACTGGTCTCCACATTCCCTCCTTTCGTCATAACCTGCTCTCCATTCGTGAACTCCAACAGGCTGGCATCACTACCCTCTTCCCCGCCTCTGCCACCTACTGTGACCTCCTCCACGGCCCCACTCGCCGCCTCCTTCATCGCCTCCCACTTTGCCCTCGCTCTCGTCAGTACATCCTCCGCACACCCCGCCCCTCCTCATGCCACGTGACCACTCGTGCAGGCACCTCCACTCTCCCCCCTCCCCTCCCTCTAGAGCCACCTTCCTCCAACTCCACCTCCTCCCCATGCTCTTGTCGCGCACTGTCCCACCCCGCTGTTCTCATCCACCACCGCCTTGGTCATATGAACTTTCCCACAATTCGTAAAGCCATCTCCTCCCGCTTGCTTGACGGTCTTCCCCCCACTCTTCCTCCCCTCCCGTCCTCTTCCGCTCCCCCATGCGCCACATGCATTCATGGAAAGCTCAAACAACAGCCTCACCTCAGTCATCCTTCCTTTGCTGCTGCCCCCCTTGACCTCGTCCACATGGACCTCTGGGGCCCTAACCCTTCCCCTTCCCGCCAAGGGCACCGGTACCTGCTTGTCCTAGTCGACGACCACAGCAGGTACTCCTCGGTGTTCCTCCTCCACACGAAGGCCGAGGCCCCTGCTGTCATCGTTACCTGGGCCGAGCAGTGCCGAGTCCACTTTGGTCGCCCCATCCGCCGCCTCCATTCCGACGGCGGTGGTGAGTTTCTCAACCGCACCCTCTCCTCCTACTGCTCAACCCATGGCATCCAGCAGACTCATACCCTTCCCCACTCCCCTCAGCAGAACGGTGTTGCTGAGAGTCGCATTCGTGAGATCACCAAGACGGCCCGCTGCCTCCTCACTCATGCCTCCACGCCCCCTTCTCTTTGGGGCTATGCCCTTGTCCATGCTGCTCTCCTCACTAATCTTTACCCACATCCTCAACGCCAGTCTGTCACTCCCACTGAGCTCTGGGCTAGCACCAAGCCAGATGCTGCCATTCTCCGTATCTGGGGTTGCAAGGCATATGTCCTCATCCCCCCACCTGACCGCTCTCGGCAGGCAGGAAAGCTCGCCTCCAAGGCCATTGAGTGTGTCTACCTTGGCCACGCTCGCTCTGCCCCTGGTTACCTCTTCCTTCACCCGTCCTCAGGCCGCCTCCTACAGAGCCGTGACGTGGTGTTCGATGAGAGCATCCCGTTCTATCATTCTGTTCCGCCTTCCGACCCCCTTCCTCCTCTCTCCCGCCCCCTCACCTGGGCTGATGCTGTCATTCCCCCACTCCTTCCCCAGGCTCCCCTCCTTCCTCCAAATCCTGCTCCTCCCCCTCCTCCTTCCTCAGGTGACATTTACGACCCAGCTGTCCCTGACTCCCCTGCTCACTCTGCCTCATCGCACCAGCAGCAGCAGCAGCAGCAGCCGCCGCAGCAGCAGCAGCAGCAGCAGCAGCAGCAGCAGCAGCAGCAGCAGCAGCAGCAGCAGCAGCAGCAGCAGCAGCAGCAGCAGCAGCAGAAGGAGCAGCAGCAGCAGCAGCAACAGCAGCAGCAGCAGGTGCAGCAGCAGCAGCGGATGGAGCAGCAGCAGCAGCAGCAGCAGCAGCAGCAGCAGGAGGTGCAGCAGCGGATGGAGCAGCAGCAGCAGCAGCAGCAGCAATCGCAGGCAGTGCAGCAACAGCAGCCGCAGCAGGAGGTGCAGCAGCAGCACCACCAGCAGCCACAGCAGCAGCAGCAGCAGCAGCAGCAGCCACTGCAGCAACCTCATCGGCATCGCCGCACCACCTCTCCGTTCATCCTCCCACGCATCCACACTCGCTCTCACGGCCCACTCATAGGCCATCCATGGGGTTGGCCAACACCACCCCCACCCTCCCTTCCCTTCATTGAGGACTCCCATGAGGAGCTCATTGGCGTTCAGCAACAAACACCTTCCCTCACGCCTCTCTACCCGGGCTTTCTTGGCCTCCTCATCCTTGGCATCGCTACCGCTCCCACCAGATTCACTCCGTCCAACTTCCTTGAGGCCATCACCTGCCCCGATGCTGCCAAGTGGATCCAGGCTATCTTTGCTGAATGCGAGGCCTTCATCCGCAATGCCTCATTCGTTAACATTGTCCCCTCTCCTGACGACGTCATTGTTGAAGGCCTGTGGGTGTTCCGAGTGAAGCAGCTGCCGGGTGAGGAGCCGGTCTACAAGGCCCGGTATTGTGCCAAGGGCTTCACCCAGACCCATGGCATCGACTACTGGGAGACATTCTCTCCCACTGCCAAGCTCCCAACTCTCCGTGCCATCCTCGACTATGCTGTTCGCATTGGCATGGAGATTGCCTCCATGGATGTCTCCAACGCCTTCCTGCAAGGCGAGCTCCAGGAGCGGGTCCTCTTGCGGCGGCCTCCAGGCTTTCATGCAGCCTTCCCTGCCAACACAGTCTGGGAGCTGCGCCGCCCGGTTTATGGCCTCAAGCAGGCTCCTCGCGAGTGGCACAACAAGCTGGCCGCCACTCTGCAGTCCTTGGGGTTCCATGCCTCTCAGTCTGATGCCAGCCTTTTCCTTCGCTCCTCTCCCACCCGCTTCTTCATCCTGGTGTATGTCGACGACATGATCCTGTTCGCTGACGATGCTGCCGCCATGCAGCAAGTGAAGGACGCCCTGCATGCGCGCCTCAAGTGCAAGGACCTGGGTGAGCTCAAGCACTATCTGGGCATGACCATCACCCGGGACCGCACATCGCGCACCATTACCCTCTCTCAGTCCTTCTACATCGACCAAGTCTTGCAGCGGTTCGACATGGCGCAGGCCAAGCCGGTTACCACTCCCCTGCAGACCGACCACCAGCTTGCCCCTCCTCCTGCTCCCTCCTCCTCTGACCATCCTTACGCTGAGCTCGTCGGCTCGCTGATGTACGCTATGATGTGCACCCGCCCCGACCTTGCCTACCCCATCAGTGTTCTTGCTCGATTCGTCGGTACCGGTCGCCACACTGATGAGCACTGGGCTGCAGCGAAGCGGGTCCTCCGCTACCTCCGGGGTACCAAGGACTATGTCCTCACCCTCGGAGGCTCTTCTCCTCCCCTCCTCTCTGGCTTCAGTGACTCCTCCTGGGCTGACTCCCAGCCGGATCGCCGTTCCTCTCAAGGCTACGGCTTCACCCTTGGCAGCGGCCTCATCAGCTGGCGCTCCACTCGCTCCTCCTCCATTGCCCTCTCATCCTGCGAGGCTGAGCTCTATGCTTGCACCATGGCCGCTCAGGAGGCTCGCTGGCTCACCTTCCTCCTTGCTGAGATCGGTGCTCCTCAGCGCTGTCCCACCCTCTGGTGCGACAACGCCAGCACCATCCATCTCACAAAGGACCCTGTCTTCCATGGCCGCTCCAAGCACATTGAACTCCGCTACTTCTTCATTCGAGAGTTGGTCCAGCAAGGTCACTTGGTGGTCCGCAAGATCGCTGCAGAGGCCAACTTGGCCGACATCTTCACCAAGGCCCTCCCGAAGACCGCGCACTCTGCCCTCCTCCGCCTTCTCGGCCTTGGGCCCCGCCCCCCTTCCTGATTCTGGGGTTGTACCCTACATATACACTAGCTTTGCATGCTATGGGGTTGTGTTAGAATATACCATGCTATGCTAGTTGTGTATATTGTGTTTACATCCCTAGTTGGGTGTACACCTGTGTTGGGGTGTCAATCCAACCCAATTGTGGTTGGAGCCCCCAAACACAAGGACCACAATTGTGGGGGCACCACAAGTGGGTTGGCTAAACCACTGGTGGTACACCACACTTGGACCACCTCCAACTGGTGGTCAACCACATTTGGAAGGAGCCTCCCTCCCTTGTGATTGGTCCTAACCCCCCCTTCCCTTCCAACCTTCCCTTCCTAGCTCATCTCTCTCTTCCTATGTAATGCCTTTCCTTCATCAATAAACTAACCTTTCTGTTTCTAACACATGTGTGTTCCCACACTACGCCACAATCTCGGGGCCCAACACGAGCTCCAACGGGCAGGCGGCACCACGATCTTCCCAGCACACTCGGATCACTATGACCTCCTCGACCCTAAGTCCAACAAGCTCCTAGCACGCTTCACACTCAACAGCAGCAAACTCTACACGCTGCGTTCACCTGCACCTCTTGCCGCCCTCTCCCAAGCGCAAGCTGCCAGCACCACTCCATGTTCGTGTCGCAGCTTTGCCAACCCAACCATCCTCTACCACCATCGCTAGGGTCACCCCAACTTCCGTACACTTGCCGACATCGCTTCCAAGAAACTTCTTCTTGGCCTCCCGTCAGCACTTCCTCCACCAACAGACTCACCTACACCCACCTGCCTGGACTGCACTAAGAGCAAGCTCAGGCAGCAGCCGCACCCTTCCTCCCCATCCGTCGCAGCTGCTCCGCTGGACCTAGTGCACATGGATGTCTAGGGCCCAGCTCCAGTCGCATCCCGAGGCGGTCATCGGTACTTTCTTACACTTGTCGATGACCACTCGCGGTATGTTTCTGTGCACCTCCTGCATACCAAGGCGGAGGCACCTGATGTCATGATGCCGTGGGTGCGCCAGGCTCAAGTCACGTTCGGCACTCCTCTGAAGTGCCTCCATTCTGATGGCGGGGGAGAATTTCGCAATGGCAAACTCGATAACTTCTGTGCGGCCCAAGGGATTCGGCAAACCTTCACGCTCCCCGAAAGCCCGCAGCAGAACAGCATTGCAGAGAGCCGCAACCACACCTTGGTTCAGATCGCTCGCTGCCTCCTAACTCATGCCAACGCACCACGAACACACTGGGGATATGCCCTCTTCCATGCAGCACTCGTCTACAATCTTTATCCGCATCCCCACCGGCCCGACACCACACCTACCGCTCTCTGGCTTGGGGTCACGCCTTCCGCCCGCTCTTAATGCGTCTCGGGGTGTACCACGTATGTGGTGCTCAGCCCCCAGATGCGCAGGAAGCAAGGTGGCAAGCTTGGTCCCAAATCCCAGACCTGCATGTACCTGGGGCACAACTCCGACTCCCCAGACTACTTATTCCTCAACCCCATCACCAGACAGCTGATTCGCAGCCGTGATGTCGTCTTCGATGAGACACGCCAATTTTACTCTGAGTCCACGGGTGAGCCTCCTCGACCTCCCCCGACGCTTGTTTGGGCAGACTTTGATGCCCCACCTCCGGCCGCTGCCCCTTCTCCGGGGCCTTCTCCGTCCTGCGTGTCTCACCCGGCCTCCCCAGTATCCTCCGCAGCGGCACCTCCTCCTGCTCCGCCTTCCTCGCGCGTCGAGCCCGGCTCACCAGTCTCCTACCGGAGGTGCCCAGTCCCTCCGGTCCCACCGCAGCCGCCTTCGTCTCCGGTCTCTAGTCGCACTCGTTCCAAGGGACCGGCTCCGCCTCTCGCCTGGGGACCAGCCGCCTTCTCCATCCGGTGTTCGGTCACCCCGCCTCCTCCTGCCGGGGGTGATGTCCCCTCCATCCGTATTCCCCCCCCTGCACTTCTGCAGGACAGGCATGAGGAGCTGTTTGACCTTCACGCGGTCTGCCAATTTCTCTCTCACATCTTCCCGGACATTACTGACTGCCCTTCCCTCAACTTCACCGAGAACCTGACCATTCCGACTCCTCGCACAAAAGAGGAAGCTCTCTCGGGGCCTTATAAGAAGGAGTGGAAGGCAGCAATGGATGTGGAGAACGAGGCGTTCATTTGCAACAACAGCTTTGATGATGTTGTTCCCTCTTCCGGTGTCAACATCGTCGGCGGAAAATGGATCTTCCGAAGCAAGCAACTCCCATGCGAAGCTCCACTGTTCAAGGCACGATACGTGGCGAAGGGTTTCACCCAGTAGGAGTATCTCGACTTATTCGAAACATTCTCGCCCACAGCCAAGCTCCCAACTCTGCGCGCTCTTCTTGATATAGCCGCTCGCGGCAACTTCGAGATCAAGTCCATGGACGCCTCCTCCGCCTTTCTCCAACGCCAGCTCAAGGAGGATGTTCACATGGAACGCCCACCGGGGTTTCCTGGCACTTACCCTGCCAACACAGTGTGGAAGCTGAAGCGCCCAGTGTATGGCCTCAAGCAGGCTCCTCGTGAGTGGCACAACAAGGTGAATGAAGTCCTCCTCACACTTGACTTCCATCCCTCTGCCTCAGATTCCAGTCTCTTCGTTCGTCACTCCTCCGAGCCCTTCTACATCCTCGTCTACGTCGACGATTTCATTCTAGCCGCCAGAGATCCAGCCGAGATGGCAGCTGTCCAGTCTGCTCTCAGCTCCACCCTTCTCATGAAGGATCTTGGTGACCTCAAGAACTACCAGGGGATGGAGATCACTCGTGACCGCCAGGCTTGCACGATCACGCTCTCCCAGGAGTCCTACATCGACAACCTTCTCAAGCGGTTCGACATGGACTCCAGTAACTCTATCTCCACTCCACTCCCACTACAGCATCAGCTCACGGCCCCTCCAGTTCCTTCTCCTGACGCCTGCAAGGATCCGTACCCTGAGCTAGTCGGTTCACTCATGTATGCCATGATGTGCACTCGACCAGACTTGGCTTACCCGGTTAGTGTCCTCTCTCGGTACGTCTCCCCCGGACGCTACACTGCCTCGCATTGGTCTGCAGCCAAGAGGGTCCTCCGCTATCTACAAGCCACCAAGTCTCACATCCTCACTCTTGGTGGTACCTCTCCACTCAAGCTCGAGGGATACACAGACTCCTCATCGGCTGATGACCAGATTGACAGACGGTACTGCTTCAACCTTGGTAGCGGAGTCATAACCTGGCACTCCACTCGGTCCTCTGCAGTCTTCCTGTCGTCCTGCGAGGCCGAGCTCTACGCGGGCACAATGGCTGCTCAAGAGGCACGCTGGCTCTCCTTTCTCCTCGCTGAGTTAGGCTACCCCCAGCAGTCGCCCACCATGTGGTGTGACAACTAGAGCCCTATTCACCTCACCAAGGATCCTGTGTTCCACTCTCGCACCAAGCACATCGAAATTCGTCATTTCTTCATCCGAGATCTTGTTCAGAGTGACCAGCTGAAGGTACGGTACATCGCCTCAGATTGCAGCCTCGCCGACCTCTTTACCAAGGCTCTCAGCAAGGCTGACCACCATCGCCTTCTCCGTTCCATGGGGCTATGTGCTCCTTGACCGGGTTTGCAGTCTATGGGGGTGTGTTAGAAATAGACTGCAAATACCAATTTTGTATTTGTACTTTTATATCCTAGTTTAGGTTCTGAATGTTCTAGTGGGTTGGGGTGTACTCAGAAATCCCAACCTCACCCAATTGTGATCCCCCCAATCTCCAATTACCCAATTGGAGATTCCGGAGATCCCAATGGGGATTCCCTCTGATTCCCCCCTTCATCCATTCTCTCTTACCTTGCCATGTACTTATAGAGCCTTGGGCTCCTTACCTAATCTTGGAGATCCACCGGCACCTACATCGACGTAGTTCCCTCACTTGGGGTGAACATAGTTGATGGCCGGCGGCTCTTGAAGGTGAAGGGCCCTCCAGGAGAGCCGCCGGTGTTCAACGCACGCTACGTTGCTAGATGCTTCAGTTAGCGCGAGGGTGTTGACTTCTTTTAGACCTTCGCCTCGACCCTGAAGATGACCACTCTCCGGATGCTATCACACGTAGCAGCATGGTGTGACTACGAGCTGCACTCTCTCAAATTCTTCACATCGTTTCTTCAGGGCAGTCTTTACGAGCAGGTCTACCTGTGATGCCTGCCTTGCTTCACTGGCACCTTCACCCCGGGAACCCATTGGCTCCTCCGGCATCCCGTGCGGCAGGCGTCACACGAGTGGCATGACACGCTTCGTGCTACGCTAGCTGACTTGCAGTTCTTCCCGTCCTCTGCAGACCTTTCGCTCTTCGTTCGTGCAGACCAGACCCTGTTCTACATCATTGTCTATGTAGACGACCTCGTCTTTGCTACTGCAGAGAGAGACGCACTGGCCTCTGTGAAGGCTGAGCTGCTGAGGAGACACACCTGCACTGAGGAGACATAACTTCATAGGCTGACACTCTCACACAGTCACACGTGGTGCGCCAGGTCCTTCTAAGGTTCAGTTTTCAGTTCTCATCCGGACAGCCCACTCCTCTGCTAGTTGATCACAGGCTCCAGTCCCTGAGGAGTCCGTAGAGCCTAGTTGTCCTTACACAAAGCTGGTGGGTTGCCTCATATACGTGATGACTTGCACTCGTCCATATCTCACATACCCTCTCAGCATCCTGGCTCGCTTTGTGGCCACAGGCAGACACATACCACAGCACTGGTCGTCCACTAAGAGGGTTTTGCGTTATCTAGCAAGTACATTGGGCATGGGGTTAGTGCTAGGAGGACACAGACCAGTGGTCCTTACAGGGCACACAGACGCTTCGTGGACAGACAACGCTGAGACGCTGAGAACCTCTCAGGGCTACTGCTTTAACCTTGGTGCAGGCGCCGTCTCGTGGCTGTCCACTCGTTTGTCATCTGTTGGCCAGTCTAGCTGTGAGGCTGAGATCTACGCCGGTGCCATGGCGGCACAGGAGCTCCGCTGGCTGACCTTCTTGCTCGCAGATTTAGGTGAGCAGCCTAGCTCTGCCCCGGTCATATACGCTAACAACAGGGCCATGATCCTCCTGTGTTAGGAGCCTCGTCTGGAGGGCAGAACGAAGCACATCCAGCTGGTGTACTTTCTGCTGCGCGAGCTACAGTTGCGCCACCAGGCCCACGTAGTACACTTGGCCTCTACTGCCAACAGAGCTGTTGTCTTTACGAAGGCACTTGCTCCTAGGTGCGTACTCTTAGAGTGTACAACCCCTTGGCACAAAAGTACCTTGTATCTCTCATTCTGATTAATTATGTTCTCTCGTAAATACTTGGTTGGGTAGTTCTTTCCCGTGGTTGATTCTCCCTCTATCTGGGATTATTGATATGTTTGTGGATAGGGAGGGGTTGGAGGAGTAGGAAAGGAGGTACGGTACAAGAACAGTAGGAGGCACCATGAGACAGCGGCGGGGAGACATGGGTTGGACAAGCCTCCAGGGTCGCTGGACTGACATGGATGAGTGGGTACGCGTGCACATCCACAAGAGTTTTGTGTGTTCATATAAGGGCGGATTTCTACGAAATTGGATCCAACTTCGCATACCACCCTATTGAACCGCACTGAAATGGAAATTTCCAGGATTGCAACGCACTGTACCGCACGCGTTAGATCCAACTTCGCTGGATCCAACTTTGTAGGAATCCGCCCAAACTGGGTGTCAAAGATGTGTGTATGTTTAGTAGACTGCACAGGGTCATGCCATAGAGAGTACAACCCATTAGCTATAAACCCCTGTATGCTCCCATTCTAGTCAACTGTTAAACTTTAAGATGGTATCATGAGTAGGTTAAGTCCCACCCCCCCCACCCCCGCGCTTCCGCCTTAGGTCCTAGCCGCCCCGCTGGCCCCACTGCCCCGTCACCTAGCTGGCCCGTTGGCCCCGTCTCCTAGCGCCTGCTGGACCTGCGGCCCCGTTCCCTAGCGCATGGCCGCCCCGCTGGCCCTGCGGCCCCGTCACCTAGCGCCTAGCCGCCCGTGGCCCTGCGGCACGGTCACCTAGCGCCTAGCCGCCCCGTTGGCCCCGCGTTCCTAGAGGCTATTGTCGAGTGTTTTTCCACCCCGTCCTCTGCCTCTGCCGGCTGCCTAATCCTTCCCATGCTCTTCCCTGATCTCACGTCTTTCTCCATCGTCACTGGCCTGGCCACGCACCTGCGCACGCTAGACGCGAGCTGGCGCGCTGCCTGCACTAAGGCCCAGCCTAGTGTGTTTCAGCCCCCAATCTGCTGTACCCTTTACCTGTTTGCCACTCGCCTCCTTGACCACCTGGCTACTGTCCGTGACCACTTTCTCAGTCTGCACCCCGCTGACCTCACCCTCTAGGACTTTGTCGACACCCTGTCTGCCATACGGACCTGCCAGCGCTCTATCGCCCAATCTAGCGGTACTACGCCAGTCCTTATTTTTCAGGGTTGTGCTCCCGCTCAGCGCACTTACTCTGACGGTTCTGTGGCTGATGCTAAGACAGCCCCTGCTGCTAAGACAGTTGCCGCAATGGCCACACAGCACTCCTGTTATGGTAAGGCCCGCCGCCTCAAGGCTGGGCGCGGCGGTGGTAGTGGAGGAGGGGGTGGAGGTGGTGGTGGAGGTGGTTCTTCCGCTGGTGGTAGTACTGACGAGGGGGCTGGGGCTGGTGCCTCGGAGAAGCAGCCCCAGTGGGAGCAGCAGCAGGCGCCATAGCTTGACCAGCAGCAGCAGCAGCAGCAGCAGTCGCAGCGGAGAGTCGGCCACCTCTCGCCTGGGTGGCCTGGCACTGGTGGTGGTGGTGGTCGCGGTGGTCGTTCGCGTAGCTCGTCGTCAAGTGGTGGTGCGAGTGACGGGCTCTGCCAGTACCAGCTCTAGACCGGTCCTCGCCGCAGCCTCGTACGCAGTAAGATCAGTCATACCCCCACTCTCTGTTTCAGTCGCCTAGACGACCTGTTTCGTCTCCGTTTCAGCCCCCTGCGGGACCTCCCCGGTTGGCATAGTCTGCTCTGCCGTGGTGTTAGGATCTTTGATATGGACATGGATGAGATTAGCTCTGTATTGTATGCACTGTTTATCGATAACTCTAGTGTGACTGGTTCCTATTACCCCGTGTTGCCTAGTGCAGGTGTGCCTTGTGTGCCTAGTTTAGGCTCCCCTACTGCGTCAGGCGTAGGATCACTTGTTTTGTTTAGCCTTGGCTCCACTCTAGCTCCTCCGCCTCCAGCCGCCACTGCCGTGGTCTCCTTCACTCTCGACTCCTAGCGCGTCTCGGTGTTTCTTTCGGGACCACACTACACTGAAGCCGCTTGCCGTCCCTGCCGTAGTTGCCCTTGCAGACCCTTCCTCAGGTTCGGTAGTCGCCCGTAGTTCCACCACCCTCCCCTGTCTGGCGGTTCCCTCGGGCAGTCTTACAGGTCTGCACATCCCCTCGTTCTCCAGCAACCTAGTTGGTGTCAGCTGCCTTCAGGACCTCAAAAACCACTACGTTACCTGGTCACGAGAGGTACGCAGTCTGTACCGAGGCCGCCACTGGTGCCCCCATCACCACGTTTCCGCGGGACCCGTTATCTGGCCTGTTCACGCTGGACACTGCGTTCCCCTGGGTTGGGACGCCCCCCAAGGTGGCAGCGTCTACCTAGGTTGCTGCGGCTTGCTCGTGTCGGTCGCTTACTCACCCGTCGCTTTTGTGGCACCACCACCAAGGTCACCGCGCCCTCACACGTCTCTATCACATGTCTCAGCACGGTCTTGTCTTAGGTCTCCCTACGTCGTTCCCTTCGCTCCCCTCCTTGGCAGCGCCGCCGTGCACCCCCTGCGTCGAGGGTCGGCTCCAGCGTGCCCCTCACTCCTCCTCCTCCCCCCCCACCACCGCACCGCTGCAAATCCTGCACATGGACGTCTTGGGCCCCGCCCCAGTCCATGGGCCGCGTTGTGAGCGCTACTTCCTAGTGCTTGTCGATGACTACACGCGCTACACCACAGCATTTTCCCTAGAGCGGAAGGCCAGCGTTCCTGACGTTCTTATCTCATGGCTTATCTTTGCGAGTGTTCACCAAGGTCTCCCTGTGTTGCGTCTTTACTCTGACCGTGGTGGCGAGTTTACCTCTGGCTGCCTTGGTTGCTTCTGTCATGCAGAGGGCATCACCCAGTTGTACACCCTGCCGAACTCCCCGAAACAGAATGGGGTTGTTGAACGACAAATCGGTTTGGTCATGGAGGTGGCTCATACCTTCATGATCCATGCCGATGCACTTCATTTTTTGTGGCCGTTTGCCGTTGACGATCTTTAGGCGCAAGCGCCTTTGTAAAGATATCAGCTGTGTTGGCACCGGAGGCCAAGTGTACTATACAAGCCTGGCGGCGCTGCTGAAGCTCGCGCAGGAGGAAGTACCGCAGCTGGATGTGCTTCGCTCTGCCCTCAAGTCGAGGCTCCTAACATAGGAGGATCATGGCCCTGTTGTTAACGTATAGGATCGGGGCAGAGCTAGGCCGCTCACCTAAGTTGGTGAGCAAGAAGGTCAGCCAGCAGAGCTCCTGTGCCGCCATGGCACCGGCGTAGATCTCAGCCTCACAGCTAGACTAGGCGACAGATGAGGAACGAGTGGACCTCCATGCAACAGCACCTGAACCAAGGCTAAAGGAGTAGCCCTGCGAGGACCTGAGGGTCTCAGCGTCGTCTGCCTAAGAAGCGTCTGTGTGCCCAGTAAGGACAACTGGCATGCGTCCTCCCAGCACTAACCCCATGCTCGATGTACTTGCGAGATAACGCAAAACCCTCTTAGCGGCCGACCTGTGCTGCGGTCGGTGTTTGCCTGGCGCCACAAAGCGAGCCAGGATGCTGAGAGGGTATGCGAGATTTGGACGAGTGCAAGTCATCAGGTATATGAGGCAACCCACCAGCTCTGCGTAAGGGCCACTTGACTCTACAGAATCCTCAGGAACTGGAGCTAAGAGCATGTGGTCTACTGGCAGAGGTGTGGGCTGTACGGCAGAGAACTCAAGGCCGAACCTCTGAAGGACCTGGCGCACCAAGTGTGACTGTGAGAGAGTGATGGTGCGCGCTGCTCTGTCCCTGGAGATCTGCAGGCCAAGGTAGCGGCGCAATTCTCCTAGGTCAGTGCAGGTGTGTCTCCTTAGCAGTTCGGCCTCCACGGAGGCCAGCACGTCTCTTTCTGCAGTGGCGAAGGATGTAGAACGGAGTCTGGCCAGCACGAACGAAGAGCAAAGGGTCCGCAGAGGACTGGATCTTCAGGTCAGTTAGGGTAGCACACAGCGTGTCATGCCACTCACGGGGTGCTTGTCGCAGGCCGTAGACCAGGCGTCAAAGTAGCCACTGAGTCCCGGAAGGGAAGTTACCAATAAAACCCTGAGGGCAGCGCAAGTAGACCTGCTCGTGTAGGCAGCCCCGAAGAAACGCAGTGGAGAATTCGAGGGAGTGTAACTCGTAGTCAGGGTGTGCTGCTACGTGTAGCAGCGGCCGAAGAGTAGTCATATTCGGGGTCGTGGCGAAGGTCCGAAAGAAGTCCACCCACTTACGCTGACTGAAGCCTCTAGCCACGTAGGGCGCCTTGAACACAGGCGGCTCTCCAGGAGGGCGCTTTACCCTGAAGAGCCACCGTCCATCGACAACGTTCACCCCAGGTGGTGGAACTGCGTCGACGTAGGTGCCGATGGATCTCCAAGATGCCATCTCCTGCTCCATGGCAGCTATCCACTGAGAGGCCCAGGGTCCCGAGGTTGCCTCAGCGTAGGTGCGAGGGGTAGGGATGTCCAAAGCATTTGGGTCACCCTCAGGGACTAGCAGTATGGAACAGAGATGGGGAGCAGCCTCAGATAGAAAAGCAAGGTCGTACTGCCGGTCCTCCAGGACGTCACTGCCAAGGGCAGGAGCACCCCGACGGACGGAGGACGGACATGGTCAGAAACCAGAGCGGTGACGTACTCAAGGCGGCGGGAAGAGGCGAAGGCAGCGACAGCGGCAACAAGGGCGTCAAGACGCGAAACAGGAATGGACGGGTCGGTAACAAGAGAGGCAAGGACCCGCGAGACAAGAGGAGGAGCAGCACGAAGGTAGTCAGACACAGGGGGAGGCACGACAACAAGCGACGACGGAGGAGGCGACGGAAGGAGAGGAGGACGAGACGACTGGGATTGAAGCAACATAGGGTGAGAGCGCTGAACAGAAGAGAGAGGACAAGCACAAGAGGGACGACGAGACCAGAAATGAGATGGAGGCGTGAGGTCAGGAGACAGAGGAGGAGACACAGGAGGGGAACGCGGAGGGAGACGATTCGAAGACGAGTCCGGAGGAGGGAACAGAGGGCCGTAGATAGGAGATGGCGAGGGAGGCGCAGCCAGGAGGGGAGGGGAGGGAAGGCCGAGCAGGCGAAGGGCGGACACCGGCAGCGACCGTTGCTCCCGCTGCACGACGCCAAAACCAGGACTACCAGCTGCACCATGGCGACCCCCAGCACACTCCACTCCAGCACCCCCTGAAGTAGCACCCCCAGAACCAGGACCCTCACCAGCACCGGCGCCACCGGGGGAGGGGCAGGCGGCGAAATGTGCGCCGCAAGGCCACCAGAGTCAGCAGACTCCTCGGCACGGGCAACCGACGGGAGGGGAGTGACGTGAGACACACCTGACAGGGCACGATGGGGAGGGAGGGGAGCAGGGGCTACCGGGGGAGTGGGAACCAGAAACAGGGGCGGGGAGACTGGGACACCTCGGTGGGGAAAGCGGTGGTATAAGGAGACAGACCCGTCGAAAGTGACGTCATGCGAGTGGAGGAAGCGGTGAGACTGCGGGTGATAAAAGTGCCAGTCAGACGAGTCAAGGGGGAAACCGATGAAGACGCACAGGATCGTGAGCTTGTCCGTGCCAGAGACACGAACGTGAGCGAGGCAACCCAAGACGTGGAACGCAGACGCGTCACCAGGGGACCCGGTCCAGAGGAGGGTCGGCGAAACCTACGGCCGCTGGGAGTGCGGCAAAAGGTTAAGCTGGTGAGCGGCGTAGCGAACGACGAACGGCCACAGAAAATGGGGTGCACCGGCATCAATCATGGAGGTACGAGCCACCTCCATCACCAAGCTGATGCTTCGCTCAGCGACCCCATTCTGCTGCAGGGAGTCCGGTAGGGTGTACGACTGGGTGATGCCCTCTGCACGACAGAACTGTCCATGCCGACCGAAGGCAAACTCGCCACCACGGTTGGAGTGGAGACACAGCACAGGGAGACCACGGTGGACACGCGCAGCTACAACCCACAGGACTAGAACATCAGGCACGTCGGCCTTCCGCTCCCGGGGAAACACCGTGGTGTTACGCGTGTAGTCGTCGACGAGCACCAGAAAGTAGCGTTCGCGACGCGGTTAGGGGACGAGGGCAGGGCCCCAAACGTCTAGGTGGAGGGTCTGAAGAGGTGCGGTAGCAAGGCGAAGCGAGGAGGAGTGAGGAGCATGGTGCAGCCGGCCCTCGATGCAGGGCGTACACGGCGGCGCAGGCGAGGGAGGGAGGGCAGGAAGCGACGCAGGGAAACCTAGAACGAGACCGTGCTGAGACATGTGATGTAGACACGGGAGTGCAGGGTGACCTAGGCGGTGGTGCCACAAGAGCGACAGGTGAGTGAGCGACCGACACGAGCAAGCAGCAGCGACCTGGGTAGACGCAGGGGACGGGGAGGTCGCGTCAACCGAGAGGAAGCAGTGTCCAGCGTAAACAGGCCAGACAACGGGTCTTGGGGGAACGTCGCAAGGGGGTTACCTGAGGCGGTCTCGGTACAGACAGCAAACCGCTCGTGACCAGGAAACGTAGTGGTGATGCCGAGGTCCTGAAGACAACCGACACCAACCAAGTTCCTGGAGAACGAAGGGATGTGGAGGCCTGTAAGGGAGCCCGAGGGGACCGCTGGATAGGGAAGGGTAGTGTAACTACAGGCAAACATATGTGTGTATGTTTAGTAGACTGCATAGCGTCATGCCATGGAGAGTACAACCTATTAGCTATAAACCCCTGTATGCTCCCATTCTAGTCAACTGTTCTAACTTTAAGACATGATCCATCCATTTTCACCTGTAGTATTCCATATGTGTGGAAATGTCATGTGTGGGATTTTGAGGCGTGCACATCCATAGGGTAGGGGATGCTACTAGGATTGGTTCGCCTATGTTCATGCCGGTGTGTGTTTCACCTCTATGCGAATGTTTCGTGTCGTTGTTGAGGCATGCAAGGAAATTTGTTGTGGATAAATTCGCTGTACAGTATGCGCTCCAGTTCGCGCTGCTCTTCGTTAGTATGGATTCGTCGCACCATCCGCTCGATCCCCCCCCCTCCTCTGCGCAAGTCCCCCCACAGCATGTTGCGCAGACCTCGCCACCCCAATCTGCGCCAACGATAAAACCATTCCGCTCCGTGCATCCATTCCCCCCTGTTCCGCCGGGTCTGCCCCCCCCTTACCCCTATATAGCGCCCTCCCTGTACTATCATTATCCGTCGTCCCACTATCCCCCTCCTGGTTGGTATGACTACGAGAGATATCCGCCACCAGTTTTCCCGCACGCGCCAAACCCCCCGCACGCGCATGGGGGAACCCCACCGTACGCGCACGAGGGAATCTTTCCGCATGCGTCAATCCCCCCGCATGCGCCAATTCCCCCGCATGCTCAATTTCCCCGGCACACGTACGGTGGGATCTCCCCACAAGTGGGGAGCGGAGGGGGGAGAAGAATCGGGGAAGGAAGCGGGATGGGCGGAAGGCTAAGTACAACGTATGTGGGAAGTGCCAAGCCCAATATGAAGTACCAAGTCTATGGTTGGTAGTAAGCCTGGCGTTGAGTACCGAGTCCTCAATAAGTACCAAGCAAAAGATTAAGTATCACGCATTTGAAAGTACCAAGCCAAGTGGTGGGTGTTAGAAATGGACTGCAAATACCACTTTTGTACTTGTACTTTTATATCCTAGTTTAGGCTGTGAATGTTCTAGTGAGTTAGGGTGTACTCACAAATCCCAACCTCACCCAATTGTGATCCTCCCAATCTCCAATTACCCAATTGGAGATTCCGGAGATCCCAATGGGGATTCTCTCCGATTCCCCATTCATCCATTCTCTCACACCTTGCCATGTACTTATAGAGCCTTGGGCTCCTTACCTAATCAATCCTTTCAACTCTATTTTTTACATGGTATCAGAGCGACCTATCCGCACACGCAGATCAAGGTCCTAATCTTAACGTGCCTGCGTTGCGCGCACCTTATCGTCACGACATTCGCCTTGAGTCGTCGGAATTTTCGACGTGCTCCACTCTTTAGTCGCGCGTCTCATCGTCGACCGCCTTCGCGCTCGACCTCATTGAATTTCTCATCTCAACAGCTTTCACGCTTCTCATCGTCGATTTCCTCCTTGGTTCTCCTTGGTCGAATCTCGATAACGACCATCTCTTAAAACTCGTTTTCGAGTTTCCCCTCGGACCCCGCCAGAATAGCTGAACTCCCCTCGGGAAATCGCCTCCACGAACGTCTCGCGTCAAGCAAGAGCAGGTACACAGGTGGAAGCGGAGCGGAGCTGGTTGCAGAGTTGTATAGCTGCGGTGTGAGAGTACGACCCCGTTACATCACTTGGCCTTTTCTTATTTCCTTCCTTTTTCATTTCTCTTTTATTCCATCTCCTTTGGTTTCCTATTCTTCCCTTTCCATTAACCTTTGGTTTATCCTGCTATTATAATTATATCACCGACCAGGCTTGGGATGTACTGGTGCGCTCTATCTAGCGTAATCCTGCTGTAATCCCTTAAAGCCAATAGCCTCGCGTGGCTATACGCAAGGTGATTCTATATTCTAGAAGGGTCTATTCCCTTAGGATAAGATAAACCTGGTTACCTGATGTACTCTGGAAGTATAAAAGCGCCTTGTACTGATCGATAGTGCAACCTTTCCTCGACACATTCGATCCTGTGACACTTGGTAATCAGAGCTTTTTTCACTCGGCCGCGCTCAACAAAGCAGCAGCAGCGGGAAAACCTGCCTCGAAAAACCGCCGGGGGCGACCAATTCGATGCCGATTCTGGTAAGCACCAGCTCCGCGATTTTCGAATTACCCCCTCCGTGCGTGTTTTGAACAGGATGGCAACCTTCGACAACACCGAGGTTACCCAGCAGCTCTTCGCGCGCATCGCAGCCCTTCAGGAGGAAATGCGAGCGGATCGCGAAGCGTGGCGAAACGAGTTCGAGCGAGTAACTCGACTCGCCGGAGCGCAGCACGAGACGACAACGGCGACGACGCAGCAGTCGCAGCAGTTTCTCGAGGCTCCGAAACCGCGCCCATCTGAGCCGTTCGATCCGAGCGATCGAAACTCCGACGCCCGCAGATGGATCGCCGGGATGGAGATCTACTTCGCAGCCGTCGGATGGAGCTCGCCAGTCTGGGACGGTCAACGTGTACGACTCGCGGCGACACTGATGCGAGGGCCGGCACTCGAGTGGATTGGCGGCAACAGTACCTTCATCCACGGTGAAGCCACGTGGCAGCAGTTCCGCGCTGACCTGCTTAAACGCTTCGAGCCGATAAATTCCAGTTTCCTTGCCCGGGAAAAAATTCATCGACACCGACATTTCGGGAGTGTAGCGCAGTACACGCAGCAGATGGAGGAATTTTATAACCGCATTCCCGACCTGACCGAAGGGGAAAAAGTACAATCGTACCTCGCCGGGCTGAAGACCGAAGTCAAACGACAAGTCGCAGCATCAAACTACGCGAGCTACAGTGACGTCGTTTCGGCAGCGGAGCGCTTCGACATGGTCAACGCCGGAACACGACGGACGCACGTCGGCAGTACGCGACAGGGCGACCGCTCGGCTCACCCCACGTTTGCCGACCCGATGGAAGTCGACAGATTCGAGGGGCGGCCACGTCCGAAAAACACCAATTACACGTGTGATTTTTGCGGGGTGCCGGGTCATCGAATCTTCGACTTCAGCAAAATGAAAGCCGCACGCGCAGAGTATCGGGCACGCAACAGTGGCGGAATTCCTTCAGCCAATCAGAAGCCAAAAAACGGGAGTCGCCAGTAATTGCGGATCTAGCTGGCGAAAATAAAAAGATCCGAAAACAGCCGCGGGATTCCGGGAAAATCAACTTCGACGAAGCTGATTCGACGCGAGAAGGAGGAAATGATGGGGGAAAATCTCCACCCCACGACCAGTCTTTGCCAGGGAAAATCGCCGAGGAAAAATACGACTCCGCGAAAAAAGACTCTGCCGAGACAGGGAAACTTCTTGAAGACCCAAGAAATTATAAGAATTCGTTAAAGTTATCTTATAAAGATGCTTTAATGAAAACTTATGATTTTCGAGGAGCCAGAGCCTTGGAGAAATTTCGGGAGGGACTCCAAAAGAAGCAGACAGCTGTGGAGATCATACCGGTACCGGACAACTTGGGGAAAAAATTAAGGAGTGTGGAAAGAAGCCGACCTTTCCACGGAGTCAACGTCCTCTCCCGACACCAGCCCACAACGACTACCCGTTCACCAGGGAAGACGTCGGTGGAGCTGAAGCAGCTCAAGAGGAAGCTGGGGGTCTATAAGAAGCTGCACAAACCCCAAACTCCTCCTCCGGATGCATCCAGTTCTTCGGCATCAGTGACGCGCACACTCGTCAGGGAAACTCCGGGCCCCGGAGAAGAGCCGTTCTCCAAGCAGCCTCGGCCAGCTGCCAGCTCAGGAGTAGATAGCAACACAAAGGTGTGTACGGAATATTGGGATGTACCCTATGACCCAATCAATGAAACTATCTTTGGGTACTCCGAGCAACGACTGCCCCTCGTGCTCGAGGTCATCTGCAAAGGACGACGCCTCGAAGCACTTGTGGACAGCGGAGCATCACACACCGTCTGCGACAAGGCAGTGATCGACCGACTTCGGGAAGAGTACAAGCCTTCAGGATTCTCTGCAACGATGGTGGACGGCAGCAAGTTACCAGTACACGGCGAAGCAGTGCTACACCTACAAATTGGACCACTGCGCTGGAGACCTGCACTCCCCATCACCAACATCAAAGGGCTTGACTTGATCTTCGGGCGAGACTTCCTAAAAAGATTCAACCCCGAGATCAACTGGGTGAACCGCACCGCAAGCATCTACAACAATGGACGGAGAGTACAGCTACCCAACTGGGACAATACAGGAGATATCCCAGTGGAGACACTCGCACGCTTCGAGAAGGACGTGAAGCGAACCGACACAGGGTTCCTGGCAATAGCAGCAGAGGCGGAAAACGACAGGGAGAGAACCTCGGAACCTCCAGGAAAGATCAAGGAATTATTGAAGGAGCTCCAAGATATTCTTCCGGACGATCTTCCGAATGAGCTACCACCATACCGAACGCATCAACACGAGATCGTGGAGGAACCGGGTTCAAAGCCGACCTTCCGAGCACCATATCGGCTCAGCCCTACGGAGCTGACCGACATGAAAAAAACAAATCGAGTATCTCCTAGCCAAAGAACTCATCCGACCATCCACTTCGCCGTACGGTGCCCCAGTACTCTTCACACCGAAACCAGACGGAAGCCTGCGCATGTGCATCGACTACTGAGCTCTTAACAAGCAGACCATCAAGAATAAATATCCGATACCACGAATCCATGACCTGCTTGACCAGCTTCGGGGAGCTACGGTATTTTCCAAACTGGATCTGCGGTCCGGATACTGGCAAATACGCATGGCGGACAACTCTATCCACAAAACTGCTTTCCGAACTCGGTATGGATCGTACGAGTATTTGGTAATGCTGTTCGGACTCACCAACGCACCGGCAATGTTCCAAGCCGAAATGAACCACATACTACGACCACTTTTGGACGAATGCGTGGTGGTGTACCTGGACGACATACTCATCTACTCGCGCGACATGAAGAAGCACGTCGAACACCTGCGACGCGTCTTCGAAATTCTTCGACGAGAACGATTCTATGTCAAACTGTCCAAGAGCGAATTCGCCCTTGAAAAGGTCCAGTTCCTAGGACACATGGTGAGCGCTCAAGGAGTTCACGTCAAGAAAATCGAGGCCGTACGCACGTGGAAGACACCCGAGAACGTGAAGGAGTTGCAGCAGTTCCTAGGCTTCGCTAATTACTTCAACAGGTTCGTGCCACAGTATGCGAAAATCGCAGCACCACTCACGAATCTGCTGAAGAAGAACACGCCCTACAAATGGGAACCAAAGCACCAGGAAGCCATGGAGCAGCTGAAGCAAGCACTTACGTCCGCACCGGTACTTATTTTGCCAGATCCCGAACGCGACTACGTCATCGAAGCTGACGCCAGTGACCAAGCAGTGGGAGCAGTCTTGATGCAAGATCAAGGGAATGGACTGCAACCAATCGCTTACCTAAGTAAGAAACTGCACGGGGCAGAACTAAACTACCCGATACACGACAAAGAGGCCCTGGCTATCATCATCGCCTTCAAAGCGTGGAGATGCTATCTCGAAGGACGAAGAACAACCGTCTACACTGACCACTGCAGCCTGAAATACTTGAAGACACAACCCAACCTTTCCAGGCGGCAGGTCCGGTGGATCGACTTCCTCGAGACACACTTCCACTACGACATCGTGTACAAGCCCGGTCACAAGAACAAAGCAGACGCTCTCAGCCGGCCTGCACACGTTGCCGCTATTCAGGTCGAAGGGATGAATCCACTACTCAAGGGACTCTTCACACACGGGTACGCCACCGACCCCGAAATTCCCTTGGCAGAAAAGCGACATCTGCTACAGTGGAACAGTGACATCGCGTACCGGAAGGATCAACAAAAATCTGGGTACCCAATTACCCTCCTTTGCGCCAGTTACTACTCGAAGAATACCACGACGTCCTCTACGCCGGACACTTCGGTAGCAACAAGACGCTGACCGGTATCGCAAAGCACTACTACTGGCCCCACTTAGCAGAAGATGTCCAGAAATTTGTCACCTCGTGTGATACATGTCAGCGGATGAAGAGCAGCAAGCAGAAAAAGGCGGGACTACTGCAGCCTCTTCCTGTCCCAGAAC
The DNA here is from genome assembly GCA_027943415.1 of Closterium sp. NIES-67. Taxonomy (NCBI): domain Eukaryota; kingdom Viridiplantae; phylum Streptophyta; class Zygnematophyceae; order Desmidiales; family Closteriaceae; genus Closterium; species Closterium sp. NIES-67. The sequence goes on from BQMB01000051.1 coordinate 241,207, forward strand.
AACCATGGCAAGTGGTTAGCCTGGACTTCATCACCGGGTTACCACCTACCTCCAGCGGTCATGACGCCATCCTTGTCGTCATTGACAAATTCTCCAAAATGGGACACTTCATCCTGACACACACGACGGCACGCACCAAAGAAACAGCACAACTCTTCGTTCGATACATCATCTCACAGCATGGCATTCCAACCACACTCATCTCCGACCGAGACCCTAAGTTCTCCAGCAAGTTCTGGAAGGAACTTATGTCTCTCCTCGGGACCAAACTCGCCATGTCATCTGCTTACCATCGGCAGACAGACGGACAGACCGAGCGCCTCAACCAAATTGTTGAGCAACTCCTCCGAGCCGCCTGCAAGGACGAGATCTCCAAATGGGACTTGCACCTGCCCGTACTAGAGTTTGCTTACAACAATGCTACGCATGCCACTACTGGACAGACGCCGTTCTTCCTCTGCTACGGACGCCACCCACTCACACCACAGAAACCGACAGCATCAGCTACAGTCCAACCAACACATGATTTCATCACAACCATGCATCAGCTTTGGGATCGGACCCACAAGCGCCTACTCGACATTCAACAGCAACAGAAGTGCCAAGCCGATCGCCATCGCAACGATCACACCATTACGGTGGGAGACCAGGTGCTTCTCGACACCCGCAACCTGGACATCAGCCATCTCCCATCTAAACTTCGACCTCGCTTCTGCGGGCCTTTTCTCGTTGAAGCACAGGTCACTCCTGTTACCTTCCGCTTACGCCTGCCAGCTACCTGGAAGATTCACAACGCCTTCCACGTCCAACTTCTGAAGCCCTATCGGGACCCGAACACGATTTTCGTCGGACGCCAACCGCCGCCGCCACCGCCCGTCCTCGTCCAGAATGAACCCGAGTACGAGGTCGAGTCCGTGCTCGCACACCGCCGTCGTCGGAATGGCACCGTGGAGCTTCTCATCCGTTGGAAGGGTTATGATCCTTCTGAGGACAGCTGGGTACCTGAGTCCGACATGGGTAACGCCCGTCGTCCTCTGCATGACTACCTTGTCAAGCAGGGTGTTACTACTACCACCCAGCTTTGAGGGGGGGAAGTGTGAGAGTACGACCCCATTACACCACTTGGCCTTTTCTTATTTCCTTCCTTTTTCATTTCTCTTTTATTCCATCTCCTTTGATTCCCTATTCTTCCCTTTCCACTAACCTTTGGTTTATCCTGGTATTATAATTATATCACCGACCAGGCTTGGGATGTACTGGTGCGCTCTATCTAGCGTAATCCTGCCTCGCCTGGCTATACGCAGGGTGATTCTATATTCTAGAAGGGTCTATTCCCTTAGGATAAGATAAACCTGGTTACCTGATGTACTCTGGAAGTATAAAAGCGCCTTGTACTGATCGATAGTGCAACCTTTCCTCGACACATTCGATCCTGTGACATGCGGGACAGGGCAGGTGAACGGAGCGCATAGAGCTTGCTGCTGTTGAGTGTGAAGCGTGCTAGGAGCTTGTTAGACTTAGGGTCGAGGAGGTCACAGTCATCCAAGTGTGCTGGGAAGATCGTGGTGACGCCTGCCCGTTGGAGCTCGTGTTGGGCCACGAGATTGTGGCGTAGTGTGGGAACACACATGCCGGTCACACTGCCCGAAGGGAAAGCTGGGCACGGAACTGTAGAGGAGCCCTTGGCGTGTATGGTGAAATTGGAGTCTGCTCCTAGTATACGGATTGGTGTCTCGTACGGCTTGAAGGAGTGTTCTTCCTTGAGAACTGTTTGAGTGGCCCCACTGTCGAGGGTGAACTCTATTGTGGCCGGGGTGCTTTGTGAGCCGGGACACTGCGAAATTGTCTCATTAAACATGGCAACGCCAGTGAACAACATGTTGAGGCGCACATCAACAGGGGCAGTCATAGCAGCCTGCACGGATTCCTGCGCTTCGACATGATTGGCCTTGGCTTGAGCGATGTTGTCCTTTTCGACAGAAAGGAGGGCTGATGAGACCTTCGCAAATGTGAGGTCTGCAGGAGCAAGGCCCAAGAGCATCTTGCGTGTGACTTCGTATGCCGGAGTGAGGCCGACTCGGAGAGCGGCTGCAGGGGCTTGCTCGGGGAAGACTATCCCCAACTACTTGAGTTCACCATAAATGGACTGCACCTTGGTGACATAGTCCGCCATGCCTGGCAAATCCTCGAGCCTCACATGGAACATGCTGGGGATGAGTATAGCAACTCCCACTGCAGTTTTGTTCAGGAAGCGGTCTTCGAGGTAGAGCCAAATGGCGTTGGCAGACGGGTAGTTACAGTGACGGAAACAATTGTCCGGATGTTTTGCATTAATTAGGGTTTTTGGGCTTTTCGACCACTGTACATCTTAATGTTTAATGGTGGTACGCTTTGGGAGGGGCACATAGTGGATGTGTTCACAGCCCTAAAATCCATGATAGTACATAGGATCTAACTTAGTGCCAAAAGATATACAAATAGTACATCTGGACAATTGTTTCCCAGAACAAAGAGCAAACTTCCGAGCGGTGTTGCTAGTACCTAGTCAACCGAAACTTGGCCTTGATCACCACTCGCACCCTCCTAGGTATGTTATCTACGAGGTTAGTGCAAACCTTTACAGGGATCTTTTCGCACTCGTCCTGGACCCACGCTTTTGCATAAGGGGGTGAGCACTAGGAAATCGCCAAGGATTTGAGCGTATGCAAGAGTATTGTGCACGATTTCAGGTTGAATGTTATCTCTTGGACCAGCCATGCTGAGGTGTCACCAAAGATGCCATAAGTCGATTTATCCCGTCTTATCATGGATCGTCTTCGTCGTACTGTTGTAGGTAAAAATTACGAGCAGAGTGGCGAAAATTGGTGTATCTGCCACGAAACTTAGGGTAACATAGCATGGTCGACTGTGCATCCTTGCACTATTAGAATCGCGCTAGGATCCGTAGGTCTCGTCACGGTGCAGGAGTCGAAGAAGTCGCGACTGTTTAGAAAGAATATCCGGGTCGAGATCTGGTGAGGAAAAGGGTCACTCCAGCGTAACATACTCATGTTCTCCAAGCCATTCAAAGGCATGTGTCCTGCCTAGGCTTGGAATGGCTTGGAGAGCATGAGTTTGTCGCACTGGAGTGACCCTCTTCCTCACCAGATCTGAACCCGGATATTTTTCCCCACCAGTCCTGGCTTCTTAGACTGCTGCACTATGAGAAGACCCGTAGATTTTAACGTGATTCTATTAATGAATGGGTGCACTGTCGACCGCGCTATGTTACCCAAAGTTTCGCGGCGGACACGCTAGTTTTCGCCACTCTGCTCGTAATTTTACCCTACAACGGTACGAGGAAGACAATTGATGATAAGATGGAACTAATCGACTAATGACATCTTTGGCCACACCTCAGCATGGCTAGTCTAAGAGATTGCATTCAACCTGAAATCGTGCACAGTACTCTTGCATACGTTCAAATACTTCGCGATTTTCCTTGTGCTCACCCCCTTATGCAAAAGGGTGGGTCCAGGAAGAGTGCGAAAAGATCCCTGTAAAGGTTTGCACTAACCTTGTACATAACATGCCTAGGACGGTGCAGGTAGTTATCAAGGCCAAGTGTTGGTGCAGAAGGTACGAGAAACGCTGCTCGAAAGTTTGCTATTTGTCCTAGGAAATAATTGTCCGGATGTACTCTTTGTATATCTTTTGGCACTAAATTATATCCAATGTACTATTATGGAATTTAGCGCTATGAACACATCCACTATGTGCCCCTCCTAAAGCGTACCACCATTAAATATTAAGCCTTTATGTACATAAAGCCCAAAAACCCTAATTAATGCAAAACATCCTGACAATTGTTTCCGTCACTATATGGAAGGTTTCGACGAGTTCGGGAGGAGGGGTGCCCATGAAGACACTAATGACCACGCCATAAGCCTTCTCCCAATACTTGTACTTGAGCAGTGCAGCATTATATACTGCTTCGGCGGTGGCACTAGCTCAATCGGCGGACCTCTTGGGTTTAGGAGGCTCTTTGCCGTCACCGATATTGAGAAGGACGTCGGTGAGCTCGAGCCCCTTCACCTAGCGACTGAGGAGGTGCTTGTCGACACCATAGTGCCAAACCTTGTAGTTCAAGCACGTACCGTCTGGCCCGAGACGAAGGACGCGATCGGGTTGGCGAGTGAAGTGGTTGAGTAAGCCATTGCCGCTTGATTTTCACAAAGCGATGCTCTTAAGTCATCAATAGGAACTTCGGTGCGCAGCGCGGTACTTCTGGAAATCGGTCGACGAGAATTGCTGAAAATCACTCTGACGTTTCGTCGAAATGCCGCTAAGAAGGAAATGGCATGGGCGATTGTTTTTTTAAAACGCCGACTTGAAACTGAATCTGAGACTATGTCTAACCTCGCACCCACACACCCCCATGCCCTAACCCGCAGCTACACAGCTGTGCAACCAGCTACGCAACCAGCTCCGCTCCGCTTCCACCTGTATACCTGCTCTTGCTTGACGCGAGACATTCGTGGAGGCGATTTTGCGAGGGGAGTTCGCCTATTTTGGCGAGGTCCGAGGGGAAGCTCGAAAACGAGTTTTAAGAGATGGTCAAAATCGAGATTCGACCAAGGAGAACCGAGGAGGAAATCGACGATGAGAAGCGTGAAAGCTTCAAAGATGAGACTAGGACCTTGATCCGCGTGTAAGGATAGGTCGCTCTGATACCACGTAAGAAATAGAATTGAAATTATTAACTAGGAAAGGAGCCCAAGGCTCTATAAGTACATGGCAAGGTGAGAGAGAATGGATGAAGGGGGAATCAGAGGGAATCCCCATTGGGATCTACGGAATCTCCAATAAGGTAATTGCGGGGATCACAATTGCGTGAGGTTGGGATTTTGTGAGCACACCCCAACCCACTAGAACATTCCTAACCTAAACTATGATATAAAAGTACAAATACAGAAGTGGGATTTGCAATCTCTTTCTAACACACCCCCATAGACTGCAAACCCGGTCAAGGAGCACATAACCCCATGGAACAAAGAAGGCGATGGTGGTCAGCCTTGCCGAGAGCCTTGGTAAAGAGGTCGGCGAGGTTGCAATCTGAGGCGATGTACCGTACCTTCAGCTGGTCACTCTGAACAAGATCTCGTATGAAGAAATGACGAAGTTCGATGTGCTTGGTGCAAGAGTGGAACACAGGGTCCTTGGTGAGGTGAATGGCGCTCTGGTTGTCACACCACAGGGTGGGCGACTGCTGGGGGTAGCCTAATTCAGCGAGGAGAAAGGAGAGCCAACGTGCCTCCTGAGCAGCCATTGTGCCTACGTAGAGCTCGGCCTCGCAGGACGACAGGGAGACTGCAGAGGACCGAGTGGAACGCCAGGTGATGACTCCGCTACCAAGGGTGAAGCAGTACCCTTGGGAGGAGCGTCTGTCAGTATGGTCATCGGCCGATGAGGAGTCTATGTATCCCTCGAGCTTGACTAGAGAGGTACCACCAAGAGTAAGGATGTAGAGTGGAGACAGAGTTACGAGAGTCCATGTCGAAACGCTTGAGAAGGTTGTCGATGTAGGACTCCTGGGAGAGGGTGATCGTGCAAGCCTGGCGGTCACGAGTGATCTCCATCCCCAGGAACTTCTTTAGGTCACCAAGATCCTTCATGAGAAGGGCGGAGCTGAGAGCAGACTAGACAGCTGCCATCTCGGCTAGATCTCTGGTGACTAGAATGAAGTCGTCAACGTAGACGAGGATATAGAAGGGCTCGGAGGAGTGACGAGCAAAGAGACTGGAATCTGAGGCGGAGGGATGGAATTCAAGTGCGAGGAGGACTTCCTTCACCTTGTTGTGCCACTCACGAGGAGCCTGCTTGAGGCCATACACTGGGCGCTTCAGCTTCCACAATATGTTGGCAGGATAAGTGCCGGGAATCCCCGATGGGCGTTCCATGTGAACATCCTCCTTGAGCTGGCCTTGGAGAAAGGCGGAGGAGGCGTCCATGGACTTGATCTCGAAGTTGCCGCGAGCGGCTATATCAAGAAGAATGCGCACAGTCGGGAGCTTGGCCGTGGGCGAGAATGTTTCGAAGAAGTCGAAATACTCCTTCTGGGTGAAACCCTTCACCACGTATCGTGCCTTGAACAGTGGAGCTTCGCTTGGGAGATGTTTGACTCGAAAGATCCATTTTCCGCCAACGATGTTAACACCGGAAAGGGGAACGACATCGTCAAAGCTGTTGTTGTGAATGAACGCATCGTTCTCCACATCCATTGCTGCCTTCCACTCCTTCTTATAAGGCCCCGAGAGAGCTTCCTCTTTTGTGCGAGGAGTCGGAATGGTCGGGTTCTCAGTGAAGTTGAGGGAAGGGCAGTCAGTAATGTCCGGAAAGATGTGAGAGAGAAATTGGGAGACCGCGTGAAGATCAAACAGCTCCTCGTGCCTGTCCTCCAGAAGTGCATGTGGGGGAATACGGATGGAGGGGGCATCATCCCCGGCGTGCCGAGGCGAGGTGATCAAACACCGGATGGAGAAGGCGGCTGGTCCCCAGGCGAGAGGCGGAGCCGGTCCCTTGGAATGAGTGCGACTAGAGACCGGAGATGAATGCGGCTGCGGTGGGACCGGAGGGACTGAGCACCTCCGGTAGGAGACTAGTGAGCCGGGCTCAACGCGCACGGAAGGCGGAGCAGGAGGAGGTGCCGCTGCGGAGGATACCGGGAAGGCCCCGGAGAAGGGGCAGCAGCCAGAGGTGGGGCATCGAATGCCCATAAAGCGTCGGGGGAGATGGAGGAGGCTCGTTCGTGGTCGAAGAGTGGAAGGGGCTTGTCTCATCGAAGACGACATCATGGCTCCGAATCAGTTGTCTGGTGATGGGGTTGTGGAATTAGTAGTATGGGGAATCAGAGTAGTGCCCTAGGTACATGCAGGTCAGGGTTTTGGGACCAAGCTTGCCACCTTGCTTCCTGCGCGTGTGGGGGCTGAGCAACACATATGCGGTACACCCCCAGACGCGAAGAGAGCGGACGGAGGGCGTGGCCTTAAGCCAGAGAGTGGTAGGTGTGGTGTCGGGCCGGTGGGGATGCCGATAGAGATTGGCCCATCACCTCGTCAAGATCGTGCCCATGTCCCAAAAAGTTATCCAGGTGACGCTTTGCCTGAGACTCAAGCTCCCTCGTCCCCCCCCCAGGAAAGTCCAGGGTTCCCTCTTTTTCTACGAAGTCCTTATATTTCTCTTCCCTCTCTTCCTGGATTTCATTCTTTTCTTTTTCTTCCCCTGCTGTTCCCTCCTGCTCTCCAATACCTCGCAACCCTTCTTCGGCGTCTCGTGCGTCCCCCTCCACCTCATGTCCATTCATACCTTCCTCTCCTCTCTCCTCCCTCTCATCTCCCCCTTCCGGACTCTGCCCTGCCAACGCCTGCAGCACGCTCTTATTGTACATACCACAGGTCTGGATCCCCTTTCGACTCTGCCCCTCCTCCAACTGCTGCTGCTGAAGGTGGTGGTTCTCCTGTTGCCACTGCTCCTGCTGTTGCTGTTGATGGTTCTGCTGTTGCTGCAGTAGTTGTTGCTGCTGGTGCCGCCATTGCTGTTGCTGCTGCTGCTGCTGCTGCTGTTGCAGTTGTCGCTGCTACTGTAATTGGTGGTGATATTGCTGGTGCTGGTGCTGGTGCTCCTTTCTTCCTCCTCTTCCCACCCCTCCTCCACCTTTATCTGAACCCCCTCTTCCCCTCTCTCTCCTTTTATATGCCTGCCAGAGCGGACTGCCACCGATAGCCTTCACCAGGTCCAGCTTCTTCGCCTTGGCAGTCACGGCGCACCCCAGCAGCAGCGCCACCTCCCTCAGCACGTCCCGCTTCTCAAATTGCAGATCCTCCTCCGCTGCGCACTGTGCAGAGAACAGCGTCATGTATACCTGCTTATAACAGGGACAGAAAGGGGGAGCGAGCAGGATTGGGGGCGAAGGAATTGGAGGGGGAGGCCGAGAGGCTTTGAGAAATCAACCTGCCTGAGCAGATTGCCAGTGATGGACTTGACTGGGCCCAGCTTCTTTGTTTTGGCAGTCACGGTGCATCCCAGCATCAGCGCCACCACCCTCAGCACGTCCCGCTTCTCAAACTGCAGATCCTCCTCCGCTGTGCAGTGCAGGACGAAGGATAGTAGTACCAGCACAAAGAATAATAGTACCAGAACCAAGGATAGTAGTACCAGAACCAAGGATAGTAGTACCAACACCAAGGATAGTAGTACCAGATCAAGGATAATAGTACCAGAACCAAGGATAGCAGTTCCAAAACCAAGGATAGTAGCACCAGCACCAAGGATAGTAGTATCAGAACCAAGGATAGTAGTACCAGAACCAAGGAGAGTAGTACCAAAACCAAAGATAGTAGTACCAGAACCAAGGATAGTAGTACCAGAACCAAGGATAGTAGTACCAGAACAAAGGATAGTAGTACCAGAACCAAGGATAGTAGTACCAGCACCAAGGATAGTAGTACCAGATTAAAGGATAGTAGTACCAAAACCAAGGATAGTAGTACCAGAACCAAGGATAGTCATACCAGCACCAAGGATAGTAGTACCAAAACCAAGGATAGTAGTACCAGAACCAAGGATAGTAGTACCAGAACCAAGGATAGTAGTACCAGAACCAAGGATAGTAGTACCACAACCAACGATAGTAGTACCGGAACCAGGGATAGTAGTACCGGAACCAGGGATAGTAGTACCGGAACCAAGGATAGTAGTACCGGAACCAAGGATAGTAGTACCGGCACCAAGGATAGTAGTACCGGCACCAAGGATAGTAGTACCGGCACCAAGGATAGTAGTACCGGCACCAAGGATAGTAGTACTGGCACCAAGGATAGTAGTACCGGCACCAAGGATAGTAGTACCAAAACCAAGGATAGTAGTACCGGCACCTAGGATAGTAGTACCGGCACCAAGGATAGTAGTACCGGCACCAAGGATAGTAGTACCGGCACCCAGGATAGTAGTACCGGCACCAAGGATAGTAGTACCAGCACCAAGGATAGTAGTACCCGCACCAAGGATAGTAGTACAAGCACCAAGGATAGAAGTACCAGCACCAAGGATACGAACGTATCGGGGTTCGTCCTGATGAGCGATCGAACGTATGCCTCCACCTTGGCAGCCAGTAGCTCTCGCTCCTCCGTATACGCCCTCCCTCCCACGTACGCCTCCAGCTTAAGAGTGTGAACCGCTAGCTGTGCCTCACCTTGAGCACCCTTGGGTTTGTCCTGATGAGCGATTGTACGTATGCCTCCAGCTTGGCAGCCAGCAGCTTCCGCTCCTCCGTATACACCCTCCCTCCCACGTACGCCTCCAGCTTAAGAGTGTGAACCGCTAGTTGTGCCTCACCTTGAGCGCCCTTCGGTTCGTCCTGATGAGTGATCGTACGTATGCCTCCAGCTTGGCAGCCAGCAGCTCCCGCTCCTCCGTGTACTCTCATTGCATCCTCCTTTCAAGGAACTCCGTTAGAAGCACATCTGCAGGCTGGTTTAACCTTGCAATCCGCTCGTCCCTGATACCTGACAGCCCAATTTCCTGAGGTAAAAGGACTCCTGGCAACTGCGAGGGAGGTTGCAGGGATGCTGTGCGGTTCTGTGCAGTTGGGAGGGATGCTGGGGACGGTGCTGCTGGTAGAGCTGCTGCTGAAGGTGCTGTGGGTAGGGGCACAGCTGGTCCTGCTGTTTTTGTGCATGCTGCTGCTACTGCTGAGTTAGTGGCTGCTGCTGCTGTTGAAGCTACTGCTGAGTTAGCGGCTACTATTGGTTGTGGAAATGGTGGTGGTAATTCTCCTGCTACTGCTATGGCTGCAGCTGCTGCTGCTGCTGCTGCGGTCGTGGCTGCGTCACCCACAGATGATCCTGTTGCTGCCATTGCAGTAGCCCCTCTTTCTCCTCCTCTCTCGCTTCCCATCTCCACACCAGCTTCTGCTCTAGTCTCTTTCTCCCCACCTCTATCCCTGCGTCTCCCCCCTCTCTCTCCTCCCCCCTCTCAACCCCTCTTTTCCCTCCTTTCTTCCCCCTCCCATCCCCCCTCACTCTCTCCCATGCATCCGCCCTTATAATCACTTCTGCCAACTCATCCTTTCATAACGACTTTACCTCCGGTGCTCCCAGCAGCAACGCGAACAGCTGAAGAGCCCCCTTCTTCTTCCCTTTCTAGTCCTCTAGAGTTATCTCATGTGCCAGCAATAGGTCTTGAAACGGCTGGGTAAGGGGAAGGGAGGGAAGGGAGGGAAGGGAGTGTAGGGTGGGTGGGGAGACAGAGAGGGTCACCTCTGTTGCTCCCAGCAACAGCGTGAACAGCTGCAAAGCCTCTTAATTCTCCCCTTTCAAGTCTTCTAGGGTGAATTTGTGTGCCACTAGCACGTCTTGAAACGACTGGTAACAGGACGGAGGGGAGGGGTAAAGATGGGAAGGGGGGAGAAAGAGCGCAGGGAAGTCACCTCCAGTGCTCCCGGCAGCAAGGCGAACAGTTGAAGAAGCCCCTTCTTCTCCCCTTTCAGGTCTTCTAGCCTGATTTCAAGCACCGGTTGCAGGTCTTGAAACTGCTGGTAATGGAAGTGGGGGAGGGGTAAAGGCAGGGAGGGGGAAGAAAGAGGGACGTGATGTCACCTTCGGTGCTCCCAGCAGCAGTACAAACAGTTGAAGCGCCCCTATCCTCTTGCCCTTCACGTTGTCTAGCGTGAATTCTAGCACCAGTAGCAGGGCTTGAAACGGCTGGTAAGGAAGGGGGGAGAGGGGGGGCAAGGTGGGGGGAAGAAATAGGGCAAGGATTTCACCTCCGGTGCTCCCAGTAGCAGTGCGAACAGTCAGAGAGCCCCTTTCCTCTTCCCCTTCGGGACTTCCACACCAATTTCATGCGCCAATAGCAGGTCTTGAAACGGCTGAGTAAGGAGCGTGGGTGAGTGTAGGGAGGGGTGGGAAGCCAGAGGGAAAGGATGTCACCAATAATTCTCCATCTAGTTTCTCATTTTACCCGCACCAATCCCGTTACCTGCACTGCCTGTCTTCCCAGCTCTCCATAGGTGCTTCCCGTGCGCCTTTAGAGACGCCTGCAACGGGCTTCTGTCTTCCAGCAGCTGCTACAGCTGACACTCGCACCCCACACTCCCCCTCGACCTCCCTCTGACCTGTGCTCATATTCACCTCAAACCGCACCTCTCACCTGCACTGCCTCTATCCCTGCTTTCCACAGCAGCTTCATGTGCGCCTTTAGAGAAGCCAGCAACGGGCTTCTGTCTTCCAGCAGCTGCTAAAGCCGCCTCTCGCACCCCACACTCCCCCTCGACCTCCCTCTGACCAGTTCTCATATTCACCTCAAACCGCACCTCTCACCTGCACTGCCTCTATCCCTGCTTTCCACAGCAGCTTCACGTGCGCCTTTAGAGACGCCAGCAACGAGCTTCTATCTTCCAGAAGCTGCCACAGCCGCCTTTCCCCCACACATTCCCTCAATCTCCCCTCCACCGCTTCCCTACTCTCCCTGCCTTTTCTCTTCTTATGTGCCTCATAACCATCCCCCCTGTCCTCTTCATGCTTTCGCTTTTGAGTTGCCATTTGAGTCGACTCATAACTATCCCCCTTGTCCTCCTCGCCTTCACTCTTTTGAGCTGTGTCAACAGCTTCTCTTCTGCCCACAGCTTCTTTTCTGTCCTCTATCCCTCCTCTCTTTGTTCCTCTCCCTCTCACTCCCTCCCTGTCCACCGCTCCTCCTCCCCCTCTGCCCGTTGCTGCTGCCACTCGCACTGCTGATGGTACTAGTGACGGTACTGCCGCTGGGACTGGTGATGGTACTACTCCTGCTAACTGCGTAGCTGTTGCGGGTGATGATGCCACTGCTACTGCTGGTGATGATGCGGCCACTGCTCGTGGTGGTGGTATTGCTGCTGATGGCACTGCTGCTACTGGTGATGATGCTGCTGTTTCTGCTGTTGGTGTGCGTGGTGCTAATGGAAATACTGCTAAAGGCGCTGGCGGTGGTGGCACAGCTGCTGCTGCTGGTGATGCTGATGCCACTGCTACTGCCACTGCTGCTGCTGGTGATGCTAAAGGTATTGCTGCATGTGATGGCTGTGTTGCTGCTGGTGATGCTGCTACTTCTGATGCTGTCGTTTGCAGTGCTATTGATAATACAGCTGCTGGCGTTGGGGCTGCATCTGGTGCTGGTGCTGGTGCTTGTGGTGCTTGTGCGTGTGGTGCTTGAGCTTGTGGTGCTTGTGCTTGTGGTGCTTGAGGTTGTGGTGCTGACGTCGTTGCTGCTGGTGCTGCTACTGTGTCTGGTGCTGGCGCCGTTGCTGCTGGTGCTAGTACTGTGTTTGGTGCTGGGGCGTGTGGCGTTAAAGTGGTTCGTACTGCTGGTGCAGGTACTGCTTCTGCTGCTGCTCCTGATGCTGCTGCTTTTGCTGCTGCTGCTGATAGTGGTGGTGCTGGCACTGCTAATGCTAATATGGCTGCTGCTGGCACGGCCATTAATGGCAGTAAGTCCTGATTCTCTGGTGCTGCTGTTACTGCTAGTGCCACTGCTATTGTTGGATGTTGCATGGAAGCAGCAGCAGCAGGAGCAGGAGCAGGAGCAGGAGCAGGAACAGGAGCAGGAGCAGGAGCAGGAGCAGGAGCAGGAGCAGGAGCAAGAGCAGGAGCAGGATCAGGAGCAGGAGCAGGAGCAGCAGGAGGAGTAGAAAACGAATCGGATGCAGTAGCAGCGACATTCAGAAGAAGGGGAGAGGCATCAAAGGCATTAGCAGCCGAGGCACCACCAGCTTTAGCAGCAAGAGCAGACGCACCATCAACAGTAGCAGCCGTGGCAAAGGCACCACCAGCTGTAGCATCGGTGCATAGAGGGGCAGTGACCGGGGCTGCTGCAGCATCTGTAGCAGCCGTGGCGTCACTATCTGTAGCGGCATTTGTAGCTTCACTGCTTGCAATATCGGTTGCAGCATCTGTAGCAACATCCATAGTAGCGTCTATAGCGGCTTCTGCAGTCTGTGTGGAAGGAGGAGGAGGAGGGAGATGAGGGGGAGGAGGAGGAGAGTTGACAGTTGAAACAGGAATAGTAAGGGGAGGGCAAGGGGCAGAAGACACAAGACACGCCTTCTTCTCTTCCTGCTGCTGCTGCTGCTGCTACTGCTGCTGCTCCTCATTCTACCCACCCTGCTGCCCCTCCTCCACATTTTGTGGTCGCTGATTCGCCTCCTGCTCAATCTGCTGCGCTTGCATTCTGCTAATCTTCCCTTCCCCCAAGTCCCCTTCCCCCAAGTCTCCTTCTCCCAGAACCCCTTCCCCCATGTCCCCCACTTCCCCCATGTCCCCCCCTTCCCCCATGTCCCCCCCTTCCCCCATGCCCCGCATTTCCCCTTTCCCTATGTGCGCTCCTCTCATTCCCCCTCCCACATAAACCAGAAACCCTGGCGGGGGCCACCCATACCATGCGCCCCATCCCCCGCCAACCCACTGCTCCCCCCTTCCCCCTAAATCTTCCCCCGCGCTCAAGGGCTTGGAACTGGACGTTACAGTCAATACTTACCCTAAACTCGGTCCTAAGGCCTAGGCTTAGTAATACCCATAGAGACGATACTGAAAATCATTTTTGGCCCTAACCATAGACTTGGCACTTCACGTTTGGCTTGGTATCCCATAGAAATTTGTTAGAATATACCATGCGATGCTATTTGTATATATTGTGTTTACATCCCTAGTTGGGTGTACACCTGTGTTGGGGTGTCAATCCAACCCAATTGTAGTTGGAGCCCCCAAGCATAAGGACCACAATTGTGGGGGCACCACAAGTGGGTTGCTTAAGCCACTTGTGGTCCACCACACTTGGTCCACCTCCCACCTGTGTTCAACCACATTTGGAAGGATCCTCTCTCCTTTGTGATTGGTCCTAACCCCCCCTTCCCTTCCAACCTTCCCTTCCTAGCTCATCTCTCTCTTCCTATGTAATGCCTTTGCTTCATCAATAAACCCAACCTTTCTGTTTCTAACAACATTAACGTCAAGCTTGTTACTCACCAAAGACTCAGTACTTCCCGCTAGGCTTAGACTTACACTAAATTCGGTACTCAACCTTAGACAACCATAAATGAGATACTCAAAATAGTGTTTGGTCCTACACTTTTGTAATTACCATAGATGTGGCATAGAATGTCGATCTTGGTGCTCGTAATACACTTGGTTATGAAAGTTTATCTTGGTGCTAACTAGAGACTTGGTACCTAACATTGGGCTTGGTACTTTTCAACGGCGTGATACGTAACCATAAGCCTGATTCTTATCGAAGACTCAGCACTCAATGCCACGCTTACTACTTGGCATAGACTTGGTACTTGACCGATGGCTTGGCACTCCCACATATGTGGTACTTACCCTAGGCTTCGTACTTATCCAAGGCTCGGTAATTAACGCTAGGATTAGTGCTTACCCTAAACTCGGTCCTAAGCCTAAGGCTTAGCTATCGTGCTGAACATTTTGTTTGGCCCTTATCATAGACTCAGTACTTCACGTTTGGCGTGGAACTTCCCATAGGCGTTAACCTCAAGCTTGGTACTTACCAAGTATTCGGTACTTAACGAAAGGCTTAGCCTTACCCTTAACTCGGTGCTTAACCTTAGGCTTGGTACTGACCATAGATAAGGTACTGAAAATAGTGTTTGGTCCTTACCATAGACTCGGTACGTGCCATAGACTTGGTAAGGAGCACACAAAACTGAAAAAATCACAACTTAATGTTTACATCCCTAGTTCGGTGTACACCTATGTTGGGGTGTCAATCCAATCCAATTGTGATTGGAGCCCCCAAACCCAAGGACCACAATTGTGGGGGCACCACAAGTGGGTTGCTTAAGCCACTTGTGGTCCACCACACTTGGACCACCTCCCACTTGTGGTCAACCACATTTGGGAGGATCCTCCCTCCGTTGTGATTGGTCCTAACCCCCCCCTTCCCTTCCAACCTTCCCTTCCTAGCTGATCTCTCTCCTCCTATATAATGCCTTTGCTTCATCAATAAACTGAAGCTTTCAGTTTCTAACACTTAACACTGGGCTTGGTGCTTACCGCACGTGCGGTTCTGAACCCTAGACTTGGTGCTTATCGTTTAACGATACGATTGATATATGATCAATGCGGTACTAAATTATACACATTTGTACTTATCTTTGATGTTGCATATAACGTCGGGCTTCGTGCTTACCATATATTTGGTTATGAAAATTATGCTTGGTGCTAACTATAGACGCGATACCTATCATTCGGCTGGGCACTTTTCGAAAGTGTGATACTTAACCGTATGCTTGGTACGTTTCAAAGACTCGGTACCTAACATTCAGCTTGGTATTGCTCAAAGGCGTGATACTTGGTACGCATCAAAGACTCAGTACTCAACGCCGGGCTTACGACTTGGCACTTAACCATAAGCTTGGTATACACACGGTACCATAGACTTGGTACCTTAAGCCTGGTAAATACCATGAATTTGTACTTCACCTTAGGCCAGCTATTAACACTAGACTTAGTACTAAAGTTTTGGCTTGGAATTTACCATAGACCCTGTACTGTATAACGGTACGATTTGTAAACAATTGATAGAGTACTTGCCATGCATTGGTTATAAACCTTAAACTTGGTACTAAGCATAGACGTGGCATTGGAAATAATGTTTGGTCCTTACCATGGACTTGGTACTTCAATAACTACCACAGACTTGGTACGTTAGGCTTGATACATACCCATCAAATCAGCCAAGGCGGGGTAGCTCAACCGCTCTGTCTCTCACCACCTGAGTGTGTCTCTGCTGTTGCCGTGCTTAGCAGCACAGCAGTGCTGGGAGCAGCTGTCAGCTTTTCGGATTGCCGAGAGAGAGGCGCAGGCAGCTTCAGGCGCTGCCAGGTGGGCAACCTGGCCACAGGGCCGTGGGCCCTGGTGGCCCTTTGTTTTTCCAGGTATTTTACCAGGTGATTCCCCATGACCTGTTGCTGCCAAGGAGGGTCAAGCAAGGAAGGTCAGGCACCGGCAAGCGCAGCAGCAGAACCAGCAGCAGCAGAGGCAAAGGGAGCAGGAGCAGGGCCACAAAAGGCAGCAAGGGCGGAGAAGCCAGGCGTAGCAGCAGCAGCTACAACTGAGGTCACAGCAGTGTCAGCAGCCACCACGGCAGAGGAAGCAGAGGCTGCAGCAGGGGCAGGTAGCCTCGTGAGCTTGCTGCAGGGATTATAGCTCTTCGCGCTGGAGGTCTGGGATGCAGCTGAGCAGGAAACAGCTGCGACTGTCACTCCAGCACCTGCTGCCAGCATTGAGAAGGTTGAAGATGCAGGTCCCACCGGTTATCGTAAACTAATTGAGGGTAAGGAGGACACAGGAGGCAAAGATGCTGTGAGTGCAGCTGGAACAGGAGGAGCAATAGCAGGGGAAGGAAAAAGCCGGTGCTGCAAATTTTAGTAGCGGCTAAGGATGGAGGAAGGGAGGCAGAGAAGGCTCAAGAGAAGACACAGGCTGAGAAGTCTAGGGAGAAGGAACAGGGGAAAGAGCAAGCAACAAGGAGCAGCAGCATGAGGCAGAAGAAGAGGCAGAGGTGGCGGAGGATACGAGTGGGATGAGTGAGGGGCGACAGGAGACCGAGGTGCCGGGCTGATGCTCCAGGCAGAGGCCCTGAGAGGAACTGTGGAACTGTTCATCAAATAGTCAGCCGCTATCAGACAAAGGCTGAGAGGCGCAGTGAGGGAGAGCGAGGAAATGCTCAAGGAGCGGAAGCGGAGGGCAGGGAGGGGCAGGGTGGGATTGTGGCGGTGGTGTTTGCGGAGGTGGAGGAGGAGGGGGTGGGGAAAAGGGAGGGTGGGAAGGGCAGGCCAAGAAGCTGGCGCCCAAGTTGCAGCAGCTGAGGGACGCCGTGTTTTGACATATTTTCTGCCTCTGTCTCGCCCTCGACCCTTTCTTAGCTTGTAAGTGACGCCTGGCTTGAGGTCTTGATCAGGGTGGATTTGGGCAGGTTCTTGACCGCCATCTTCTGCAGTGTGGCGCACATTTCCCTTTCACTTGCATGAATTCATCCCATAATTAACGCTTCCCCTTCCCCTCTCTTGCTGGCCGATATTGTTGGTGCATGTTCGTTTGCACGTCATCCTGTCGTCTGTTTGCATCATTTCGTTTGCATGTGTTTTGTGTGCTACTTTGTTTGTGTGGTTTGTTGGGTTTGCATGTCTTTGCATGTTCATCTTGTGCTTGTGCAGATGTGCTTGGATTGTGCATGACATCGAGCACATTCCAACGAGCCAAGAATTGTTCGAATCGGAGCATATATGATGAAGTTATGAAGAAACGTGTGATGGATTTGTTACAACTTGTTGGAAGCCCTTGGCAGCTGCTACACCAAAGTTGGAGAGTCCTATAACAAAGATGGACCAGCATGTGTGAGACTTTTGTCCTCACCTTGCAACTGTAGCATTTGGGGTTTGGATGCCAACCTGGCACAGTGTGAATTTTGTCTTGCCAGGTTGGTTGAACATGAGGATGGGGAGTCAAGACTTTGACTCTTGTCATGTTCTTGACCAAGGGCCTCTAGGGTCCTTCCCTTTCATCCTTCCCTTCTTTCCCCATCTTCCAACAGTCCTTCGATGTTTTCCATCATGGCTTTGAACTTGTAAGCTTCAATGATACTGAATCTGAGAACTATCAACTTCTCCTAGGACAGATTAACCCCCAGTGCGCCAAATGCCATAGCTCGCTCACTAAGCTACGGAATCGAGTAATTCAATTCTCATTGGAAAGCTAACGCTCTAAGCTACAAAATAATCGATTTTCAAATCGTTTCACTGACTGGAGATTCGGATATAGCTTTCCGAAGGTCGCGAGTTTTCTGGGCGTCATAACAAAGTGTTGCAGAAATTTCACTAGAGCCGTTGAATTATCTGCTTATAGCCTTCTCTAACCAACAAGTGGTATCAGAGCACATTATCATGCATTTGGGATCTAAACTACGATAGGAGATAAGGAGGACTTTGGTGGAGGTGATGCTTCAGCCCAAGGAGGCAGCTCAACCCAAGATTCTGGCATTGTAGCGCAAAGGGGAGCGCGTACAAGCCAGGGGTCACCGCTTAAGGAGGTGCTCAAGAACTTCACCGTTGAGAAGTTCTCTGGAGATGGCTATGATGATTGGGCATGGAAGATGCAGCTCTACTTTCGACAAATTGGCCTCTTGAAGCTCATGATTGGAACGGAGCCAAGGCCAAAGGAAATGGCAGAGCAAGCGGACTGGATGAGCGTTCATCTGCTGGGTATTATCTACTGTCACAAAGCTTGGAGTTGAACCAGAGGCATCACATCATGCATCTGCTACCGGAAACTGATTGTGGGCACAAGGCATGGGCAGTGCTCACAGACCTGCACGCTCCAACATCGGTTGCCACTACCCTCATGTTAGACAGGGAGCTGTCCATGCTGCGGTGGAGCGAGAATGAACCCTTGCAGCCTGTATTGGACAAGATGAGGGAGCACTTTGCGGAACTGGCGATCGCGGGCATCATGTACCCCAAGCAAACGAAGTGTCTCAAGATGATCAGCCTACTGCCCGAGTCTTGGCTGCAATTTACAAGCGGACTCAGCTTGCCATAAAACCAAAGTCAGTGAACATTGGAGTGGATCCGCACCAAGATTCTGGAAGAGGATTTTTGTCGCTGTCAACTACGCGGAGGTGATGATAGCACCAGCGGCTATGCCATGCAAGGGACATGGCAGGATTGAGGACCTGGCAATCGCGGTCGCTCTTACTACAACCAAGGTGGTCGTGGAACCAGCGGGGGCGTGATGGCATTGGTGCAAGAGGAAGAGTTGCTCACTCCAACAACGACAACATTGAACTGCGCATGAGGGGAGAGTGCTGGTATTCCAAGGAAGAAGGGCATCCATGGTTTTGCTGCTCTACCAAGCCCGACTGGTGGACCCCTTGGAACCAATCACAAAAAGGGAATGGAGGAAGGCAATCACATGGAGATACCAACATGGTAGCTGATCCTGCAGAAGAAACCTCCAAAGATGGCGGAGGAAGGGGAAATGAGGAGAGGGACGCTGGACAATTCTACCATGTATGTGACGAAGACGATTGCGACACAGCTGTTGCAAAGGCCGGAGAAGAATTGCACCCGCTTGACATGCGAGTCTTGGACTCTGGTGCTGCATGGACAATGACACCATGCAAGGAGTTGCTAGATGATGTCCGGGCACCTCCAATCTCCGAAGTGCGCTCAACATCCGGACATGCAGTGAAGGTAGCTAGAGCTGGTCGAGCTGCGTTCAGAGCACCCGATGGCGGACTGGTTGTGCTGAAGGATGTGTTACTCATACCGGGGCTGAAGGCCAACCTGATATCGCTGCGCAAGCTAGGTCAAGCTGGAGTCAGCACAACCACCAATGGATCCAAGACATTCAAGGGGCTGCGAGGAGATCGTGTGTTATGGGATTTACACGAAAGCAGAGATGTCTTTAGATCCATGTGGCAGATCCCTGCGCTGATATGGGAACCAACAAAGAAGGAGATGGGAGCGATGAAGGTGGGATCTGGAGTCCAGGGGGAGTGCAATGCAGTAAGTGCTGCAGGAGTGACAGTTTCTGCAAGGTCGGGGGAGACTGATTGGGAAACCGCACACAGGCGTCTAGGGCATGTGGCTATGCCGCTGCTGCAGCAACTGCATAAGGAAGAAGCAGTAAAGGGGCTGAAGCTTTCTGGGCAACCAAATGATACCAAGTGCGAGACGTGTCTGCTGAGCAAGTTCACACGGTTGCCCTTTCACGGCGTAGCTGGGAAAAGCAAGAAAGCATTGGAACTGGTGCACATGGACCTGGTAGGACATTGTCCAGTTCGAGGAAGTAAGGGGGAAAGGTACTTCCTAACAATAGTTGATGACTGGAGCCGGCTGATGTGAGCATACCCGTTGAAGTAGAAGGATCATGCTGCCTCAACAACACGAGATGACTGGCTGCCATTCGTTGAGTGACAATCGGGACGCCCCTGCAAGAGCATCAGAACCGACCGATGCGTAAAGTTTCTAGGACGAAATTTGACTGCGTGGCTCAAGAAACAAGGCATTGAGTATCAGCTAACGACGTCCTATACCCTCAGTCAAATGGCGTTGCTGAAAGGGCCAATAGGACCATCCTGGAAACTGCGCGAGCGCTGCTGATCAAATCAAGGCTTGGGAACTCCATGTGGCCTCATGCGATGAGGCACGCAACAGTTGAAAGGAACCGCGTACTCACAAAGGTAGCTGATGATATGTGGGTGCCGCTCGAGAGGTGGCTCGGAAAGCTACTGAGCTCTACAAGTGGAGGAGCCACAATTGAGCAGCAGCAACAAGCTGAAGTCGAAGATGCAGTGTTGTTCTTGGGTGATGACCAAGAGTCAGATGGCGAGGAGCCTGCATACTGCTTTTATGCACCAATTCAACCTTTGAGCATGGATCATGCGCTAGCCCAGCCTGAATGAGGGAAGTGGCTGGTTTCAAGAGATGCGGAGTATAACAGTTGACATGCTTAGAGTGTTCGGATGCATGGCAGTGGCGCATGTCCCTAAACCGTACAGGACAAAGCTTGGAGCATCTGCACTGTGGTGTGTGCACCTTGGGCTTGCGGCAGAGAGCAAGGGGTGGCTTCTCTGGGAGCCCTCAAAGAATGTGCTATTTGACACTCGGGATGTTAAATTTATGGAGAACATCATGTACGGAAAGTGGGAGAAGCAGTCGGAGGCAAGGGTATCCCAACACCTGGAACAAATCACTATGCAGTTCGACTTGTCAGAAACTGATGACAGCGAAGTCAGTGAGTCGTCTACTGGCGGTACAGGAGGAGGCGATAAGAATACCATGGATGATGCTGAAGTCAAGGATCCGGAGCAGCAACAGCAAGAGGCCTCTGAAGCACCAAGTCTGCCAAAGCGAAGAAAGCAGAGTGGAGGGGGGATGAAGGATTGGTTGAAGGTGAAAGAATGGGTAAACTCAACCATCTTCCCTGCTTGCACCAGAATGGCAACGAGAAAGCTACTGAGCTCTACAAGTGGAGGAGCCACAATTGAGCAGCAGCAACAAGCTGAAGTCGAAGATGCAGTGTTGTTCTTGGGTGATGACCAAGAGTCAGATGGCGAGGAGCCTGCATACTGCTTTTATGCACCAATTCAACCTTTGAGCATGGATCATGCGCTAGCCCAGCCTGAATGAGGGAAGTGGCTGGTTTCAAGAGATGCGGAGTATAACAGCCAGATGGAGAATCACACATGGGAACTGGTGTATTTACCCAATAGGAAGAAGGCAATACAGAGCACGTGGATGGCAAGAATCAAGACAGATGAGAAAGGAGAGCCATCAGTTTACAGGAGCAGGCTGGTGGCAAAGGGGTTTCAGCAGAAAGAGAAGGAAGATTACAAGGAAGTGTTCGCCCCAACTGCTAAGTCTCCAATGCCACGTGTGCTGCTAGCTGTAGCTGATGTGCGCAAATGGAAGGTGAAGCAAATGGAAATCGTAACTGCTAATCTGTACGGCATTGTGGAAGAGGAGGTGTACATGGTACAACCACCTGGCTATGAGGATGGAACTGGTCGTGTCTGCAAACTCAACAAGGCCATCTATGGCTTAAAGCAGGCAACGAGATGCTGGTACAACAGGCTGGCAAGCGCACTGGAAGGGATTGGAATTCGTGCGAGTGCATGCGACGAGAGCCTATTCCTGATGGGCGAGGGGGAGTCGCTTGTGCTTTTGCTGGTGTACGTGGATGACATCCTGCTCTTCAGCAGCAGCGACAAGGAGATCGATGGGGTGCAGCGGAAGCTCACAGAGCAGTTCAAGTGCAAGTCACTTGGGGAGGCAATGTACTACCTAGGAATGCACATTGAGAGGGATGCTGAACGTGGCTGGCTCAAACCGCATCAGGGACATACGTCACCACCTTGGTTGATAAGTACTCTCTGCAGGAAGAACGGAAAGTGGCTACTTCTGTTATAATCACAATAGGCTCAGATGTGCCTATAATGAGAGATAGAGAGCACAGTCGGATTTCCGTCAGACGGCTTCAAATATTGATAACGATCTGGTTGCTGAATCAAACGGTAATCTGTAAGTTGGATCTGGAGCGCGTTGCTGTCGTCTATCTGCAGCAAGTTGAATCATAAAATTCCATGAAGATTTGACGACGCTATGGCGGTTTGACTGGCAGGAGGTATAGGAGCCACTATAGTCTTAGGAGTACAAACTTAGCAAGAAGAGTTCAAGAGGGAGATGGTTCCCAGCCTCTACATACCCCAAGAGCCGAGGTCCAGGTTGGTGGTACACCACCACAGAGTCCCCAACCATGAAGAGTCTCGAAACCAACCCTCCAAGGGGCTACACCAAGTGAAATGTAACACTACACGAAGTAATGTTACTATTTTCACTATTTAATATTTATCTGCGTCCCTTGGGCTTGAAATCTTGAGCTCTTGTTCTTGGATCTGCAAGATAAATTCTTCTTGAGTTGATGGGGGCTTGCTGCATACACCTGCGACATGATGGACACTTCACACTCGACAAAATAGAAAAAACACATGCGACACACAAACGACGACTTGACATACGAGTTGTAAAAACTCGCTAATGTCTTGACCGACACAAACCACATTGTGATACACCATTCAAACACACACACAAGCACTGGATAGCAATGACATAGACTCACAATTCATTCCATGCCATGCATGCACACACACAAACAAGGACGACAAGCCGAATGCAAGCCATAGGGCCATGCTCACAGAGCAGTTCAAGTGCAAGTCACTTGGGGAGGCAAGGTACTACCTAGGAATGCACATTGAGAGGGATGCTGAACGTGGCTGGCTCAAACCGCATCAGGGACATACGTCACCACCTTGGTTGATAAGTACTCTCTGCAGGAAGAACGGAAAGTGGCTACTTCTTTGCCCGCCAAGTTCAAACTCATCAAGGCATCTGACGGAGAAGGAGTCGAGAGTGAAGACCAGAGGCGATTCCAATCCATGGTCGGGAGCCTACTCTACGCTGGTGTGCATACTCGGCCTGGCATTAGCTTTGCTCTGGGACAGCTGGCTCGAGTTGTGCAAAATCCAACAGAAGAGCAGTTCTTGGAGGTCCAAGAAGCAGTCTAAAATGGCACTATGTTCAGTGGAATCTGAGTACATGGCGATGCTTCATGCGGCAAAAGAAATCATCTGGCTAAGGAGGCTTTTGAAGGAGATCGGACATGAACAGACTTGTGCGACACCTCTGTTCAGTGACAGCAAGGGAGCCATTGCTATGGCACGCAATGCGGTTCTTCATGGGCTGAACAAGCACATGAGGATCAAGTGGCATTGGCTGCGAAAGGAGGTGAAATCTGGGACGCTGGATCCGATGTACGTGAAGACTCAACAACAGCTGACGAGCCACACTGGCGCTGTGCGAAGATGGCTGGAATGTCCTTGAACTAAAGACAGCAAGACAAGCCGACAGTCTGAGGGGGAGTGTATTGGTGTATATTCGTTTACGCGTCATCCTGTCGTCTGTTTGCATCATTTCGTTTGCGTGTGTTTCGTGTGCTACTTTGTTTGTGTGGTTTGTTGGGTTTGCATGTCTTTGCATGTTCATCTTGTGCTTGTGCAGATGTGCTTGGATTGTGCATGACATCGAGCACATTCCAACGAGCCAAGAATTGTTCGAATCGGAGCATATATGACGAAGTTACGAAGAAACGTGTGATGGATTTGTTCCATCTTGTTGGAAGTTCTTGGCAGCTGCTACACCAAAGCTGGAGAGTCTTATAACGAGGAGGGACCAGCATGTGTGGGACTTTTGTCCTCACCTTGCAGCTGCAGCATTTTTTGGGTTTGGATGCCAACCTGGCACAGTGTGGATTTTGTGTTGCCAGGCTGGTTGAACATGAGTATGGGGAGTCAAGACTTTGACTCTTGTCATGTTCTTGACCAAGGGCCTCCAGGGTCCTTCCCTTTCATCCTTCTCTTCTTTCCCCATCTTCCAACCGTCCTTCAGTGTTTTCCATCATTGGTTTGAACTTGTAAGCTTCAATGATACCGACTCTAAGAACTGTCAACTTTTCATAGGACAGATTACCCCCCAGTGCGTCAAATGCCATAGCTTGCTCGCTAGGCTACGGAATTGAGTGATACAATGCTCATTGGAAAGCTGACGCTCTAAGCTAAAACATGACCGATTTTCAGATTGTTTCACCGATTGGAGTTTTGGATATAGCTTTCCGAAGGTCGTGAGGTTTCTGTGCATCATTACAAAGTGCTGTAGTCATTTCACATAAGCCGTTGAAACATCTGCTTATAGCCTTCTCTAACCAACATGCTACCTGGTCTATAGCCTCAAGCAGGCCCCTCACGAGTGGCACAATAAGCTGGCCACCACTCTGCAGTCCCTGGAGTTCCATGCCTCTCAGTCCGATGCCAGCCTTTTCCTCCACTCTTCTCCCATCCGTTTCGTCATCCTGGTGTTTGTCGTTGTTCGCTGTTCGCGGACGATGCTGCCGCCATGTAGCAGGTGAAAGATGCTCTGCATGCATGCATGAAGTGCAAGGACCTGGGTGAGCTCAAGCACTACCTGAGCATGACCATCAGTTGGGACCGCTCAGTGCGCACCATTACCCTTCCACAGTCCTTTTCCGTTGACTATGTCAAGCAGCGGTTCGTCATGGCGCAGGCCAAGCCTGTTACCACTCCCTTGCAGATCGACCACCAACTTGCCCCTCTTCTGCTTTGTCGTCGTCTGGCCATGCTTACGTTAAGCTGATGTACGCTATGATGTGCACCCACCCCGACCTTGCCTACCCCATCAGCGTTCTTGCCGTTCGCCACACCGACGAGCACTGCACGCAGTGAAACGGGTCCTCTGCTACATTCGTGGTACCAAGGAGTCCTCACCCTCGGAGGCTCCTATGCTTGCACCATGGCTGCTCTGTAGGCTTGCTGGCTCAGCGTCCTCCTTGCTGAGATCGGTGCTCCTCAGCATTGTCTCACCCTCTGGTGGGACAATGCCAGCACGATCCATCTCATGAAAGACTCTATCTTCGATGGCCGCTCCAAGCACATTGAAATCCACTACTTCTTCGTTCGGGAGTTGGTCCAGCAAGGTGACGTCGCTGGACCAACTCCCGAACGTCATCTTCACCAAGGCCCTCCCGAAGGCCGCACACGCTGCCCTCCTCCGCCTTGTCGGCCTTGGCCCCCGCCCTTCTTTTAGATTCTGGGGTTGTATCCTTTACATACACTAGCTTTGCATGCTATGAGATTGTGTTCGAAAAGACTAAGCTACTATGTGTACATGCCTAGTTGGGTGTACACCTATCTGTGTTGGGGTGTCAATCCAACCCAACTGTGGTTAGAGTCCCCAAACACAAGGAACACATTTTTTGGGGCACCACAAGTAGGTTGGTCAAGGCACTTGTGGTCTACCACATTTGGACCACCTCCCACTTGTGGTCAACCATATTTGGAAGGTTCCCGTTCCCTTTTCATTGGACATAACCCCCTCCCCCCCCCACCCATTTGCCTCCAGCCATCCCTTCCTAGCCCATCTCTCTTCCTATGTAATGCTTTTGCTTGATCAATAAACCAGCCTTTTGCTTGCTAACAAGAACCAGGCCTAATGTACTATTGTAAAAACTGAGCTAAAGTTTTACTGTATTCATCACATACCAATGGTGTCATCAAGTACCAAGTACATGAAGGCTACCAAGCCTAATAATGAGATGCGCACCTGTGGTAGGCTTATGGCTAGGTATTGTGTCTATGGTATCCAAGCCTATGGTAAAGCCTGAGTATATGGTAAGTACGAATCCTAGGGTTCCGCCTCAATTGAAAGGCATGTACAAAGCGTAGCGTTAAGTACCAAGTTCGTGCTAAACACTAGACTTAATTTTCAGTCGTGCACATATGGTAAATACCTATGGTAAGACCGAGTCTAAAGTGTATATGAATTCAGAACTATATCTTAGAAATAGATTGCAATTCCCACTTTTGTATTTCTACTTTTATATCCTAGTTTAGGTTAGAAATGTTCTAGTGGGTTGGGGTGTACTCAGAAAAATCCCAACCTCACCCAATTCAGATCCCCCCAATCTCCAATTACCCAATTGGAGATTCCGGAGATCCCAATGGGGATTCCCTCCTATTCCCCTTTCATCCATTCTCCTTCGCCTTGCCATGTTCTTATGGAGCCTTGGGCTCCTTACCTAATCAATCATTTCAGCTCTATTTCTTACTTCGTATCAGAGCGACCTATCCGCACACGCGGATCAAGGTACTAATCTTAACGTGCCCACGCTACGCACACCTTATCGTCGCGACATTCGTCTCGAGTCGTCGAAATTTCCACGTGATCCACTCTGCAGTCGCGCCTCTCATCGTCGACCGCCTTCACGCTCGACCTCGTTGAATTTCTCATCTCAAAAGCTTTCACGCTTCTCATCGTCGATTTGCTCCTCGATTCTCCGTGTTGGAATCTCAATTTTGACCATCTCTTAAAACTCGTATTCGAGTTTCCCCTCGGACCTTGCCAGAATAGGCAAACTCCCCTCGCAGAATCGCCTCCACGAACGTCTCGCGTCAAGCAAGAGCAGGTACACAAGTGGAAGCAGAGCGGAGCTGGTTGCGGAGCAGGTTGCGGAGCTGTAAAGCTGCAGGACATGGCCTCGGGGTGTGGGGGGGGGCATGTGGGTCCGGCGTTAGACATAGTCTCAGATTCAGTTTCAAGTCGGCGCTTAAAAAAAAATCCGCCGACGCCATTTCCTTCTTAGCGGCATTTCGACGAAGTCTTCGTAGTGATTTTCAGAAATTCTTGTCGACCGATTTCCAGAAGTGTCGCACTGTGCACCGAAGTTCCTATTGGTGACTCAAGATCGTCGCTTTGCGAAAATCAAGTGGCAATGGCTTACTCAACCACTTCACTCGCCAACCCGATCCCGCTCCTTCGTCTCGAGCCGGACGGCACATGCTCCAACTACAAGGCTTGGCGCTATGGTGTCGACAAGCACCTCCTAAGTCGCGAGGTGAAGGGGCTCGAGCTCACCGACGTCCTTCTCAACATTGGTGACGGCAAAGAGCCTCCTAAACCCGAGAGGTCCGCCGATCCAGTTAATGCCGCCGCCGAAGCAGTTTATGCTGCTGCACTGCTCAAGTACAAGAATTGGCAGAAGGCGGATGGTGTGGTCATAAGTGTCTTTATGGGCACCACTCCTCGCGAAATCGTCGAAACCTACCACAACTACCCGTCTGCCAACGCCATTTGGCTCTACCTCGAACACCGCTTCCTGAACAAGACTGCAGTGGGAGTTGCTATACTCATTCCCAACATGTTCCAAGTGCGGCTCGAGGACTCCCAGGCATGGCGGACTATGTCACCAAGGTGCTGTCCATTCATGGTGAACTCAAGTAGTTGGGGATAGTCTTCCCCGAGCAAGCCCCTACAGCCGCTCTTCTAGTCAGTCTCACTCCAACATACGAAGTCACACGCAAGATGCTCTTGGGCCTTGCTCCTGCGGACCTCATATTTGCCAAGGTCTCTCATCAGTCCTCCTTTCTGCCGAAAAGGACAACAGCGCTCAAGCCAAGGCCAATGCAATCCGCGCTCCCGTGCCTCATGCCTATGCCGCTTCGGCACCATTCCAGTGCAACCGCTTCCCACCGTGTCCCTACGTCATCAAGCGCGGCCCTCGTGCCGGCCAGGTATGTGGCGGCACCAACCACGCCCTTGTCTCTTGTTTCAAAAAGAAGGATGACGAGTGGTATGCCGTCAATGGGACCGCCTCGAAGCTGCCAAGCTGGATGGTCAATCGTGCTCCTCGCAAGGTCAATCAAATCGAAGCGCAGGAATCCGTACAGGCTGCTATAGCTCCCCTTGCTAATGTGCGCCTCAACATGTTGTTCCCAGGCATTGCCATGATCAATGAGACAATTTCGCAGTGTCCCAGCTCACAAAGCACGTCAGCCACTATAGAGTTCACCCTCGACAGTGGGGCCACTCACACAGTTCTCATGGAAGAACACTCCTTCAAGCCGTTCGAGACACTGTTCTGTCTACTAGGAGAAGACTCCAATTTCTTAACACACGCCAAGGGCTCCTCCACAGTTCCGTGCCCAGCTTTCCCTTCGGGCAGTGTCACCGGCATGTGTGTTCCCACACTACGCCACAATCTCGTGGCCCAATACGAGCTCCAACGGGCAGGTGTCACCATGATCTTCCCAGCACACTCAGATTACTGTGACCTCCTCGACCCTAAGTCCAACAAGCTCCTAGCACGCTTCACACTCAACGGCAGCAAGCTCGATACGCTGCGTTCACCTGCACCTCTCGCCGCCCTCTCCTAAGCGCAAGCTGCCAGCACCACTCCGTGTTCGTGTCGCAGCTTCGCCAACCCAACCATCCTCTACCACCATCGCTTGGGTCACCCCAACTTCCGTACACTTGCCGACATCGCTTCCAAGACACTTCTTCTTGGCCTCCCGTCGGCGCTTTCTCCACCAACAGACTCACCTGCACCCACCTGCCTAGACTGCACCAAAAGCAAGCTCAGGCAGTAGCCGCACCCTTCCTTCCCATCTGTCGCAGCTGCTCCGCTGGACCTAGTGCACATGGATGTCTGGGGCCCAGCTCCAGTCGCATCCCGAGGCGGTCATCGGTACTTTCTTACTCTAATCGATGACCAGTCGCAGTATGTTTCTGTGCACCTCCTGCATACCAAGGCGGAGGCACCTGACGTCATCATGGCATGGGTGCGCCAGGCTCAAGTTACGTTTGGCACTCCTCGGAAGTGCCTCCGTTCTGATGGCGGGGGAGAATTTCACAATGGCAAACTCGATAGCTTTGCACGGCCCAAGGGATGCGGCAAACCTTCACGCTCCTTGAAAGCCCGCAGCAGAATGGCATTGCAGAGAGCTGCAACGACACCTTGGTTCAGATTGCTCGATGCCTCCTCAGTCACGCCAATGCACCACGGTCACTCTGGGGATATGCTCTCTTCCAACCTTCCCTTCCTAGCTCATCTCTCTCTTTCTATGTAATGCCTTTCCTTCATCAATAAACTGAACCTTTCTGTTTTTAACATGGTATAGAGCAATAATGGCTCACGCCAACTTTTAAATCCCGATCCTTCCCCACGCTTCCGCCCCGTCCCCTTCCGCTGTGCACCTCGTTGCCGTCCCCTCCATCGCCGCTGCTAGACTCCTAGCCGCCGCCTCTCAACTAGTTTTCTGTTGGGTGGATTTTCAAAAACCCCCAATGCGCCAAACGCCATAGCTCGCTCGATAGTTGACAGAATTGAGTGATTCGACTTGCAAAAGAACGCTCTTGGTGTCAGCTACAACGTCGTAAAATTTCGGACTGTTTCATCGCTTGGATTGTCAGATATCGCTTTCCGAAGTTTGCACACTTTCCTGGATGTGATCACGAAGTGCTACTGAAATTTCTACCAAGTCCAATTTTCATCAGCTAACTGCCATCTTTCCCCATCTTTTGCCTCCTCACCTGCACCTGCTCATCGCCGCCTTACCACTGCTGCAGCCGTAGCAGCAGCAGCAGAAGCAGCAGCAGCACCAGAAGGAGCAGCAGACTCAGCAGCAGCAGCAGCAGCAGCAGCAGCGGCAGCAGCAGCAGCAGCAGCAGCAGCAGCAGCAGCTGAAGGAGTAGCAGCAGCAGCAGCAGCAACAGCGGCAGCAGCAGCAGTGGCAGCAGCAGCAGCGGCAGCAGCAGCAACAGCAACAGCAGCAGCAGCAGAAGGAGCAGCAGCAGCAGCAGCAGCAGCAGCAGTATCTACAGCCATCCCCATCCTCCCCTCCTCTTTGAGCCGCCGCGGGTCCACCCGCCGCCGCTCCCTCCCGGCCACCGCGGGTCCACCCGCCGTCGCCTTCCTCCCACTCCGTGTCACCAATGTCATCCTTTCCCCCTCCCATCGACGTCTCGACCCTCGATCATCTCGTGCGCGCTGCCGACAACTCAGCAACCAATTGGTATTCCTTCGTCGGCAGCCTCCACCGCGTCCTCGGCAGTGCTTATGTCCTGCCGTTCCGCCTCCTGGACATCATGCTTGGTCTCCCAGAGGGTGACCTTGGGGACCCGCCGCCTCACCCTGGCGATCCCCCCCCTCTCATTCCCCATCCCGGCGAGGAACCTTCGCCCCCCATAGTACCCGTTGGCACCAGCACTCGCGCTGCCACCGCTGAAGTTGAGCAGCTCTTCCTTACTCAGCGTCGTGAGTTCCTCGTGCTCCATACTGATTACCTGATCGCGTTGGAGGAACACGAGCGGTCGGCAACCCTCCGCACCCAGCATGCCGCTACCGCCGCCACTTATGCCGCTGACTCTGCGCGATTTGCTGAGCGTCGTCGCGCCTGGCTCGAGGCGGACAGCCGTGCTACTGGTGCCCTTCTCCTTGCCATCCCGTCTGCGCTCATGCGCAACTTCCAGGCACGTCGCATCGGCTCCCGCCAGATCTGGCTCGAGCTTGAGGCAATGTTCGAACGCACCGACTTCGATGCTGTCGGACCGCTCTTCAAGGAATACTTCAGCATCACGATCGAACATAGTGCTGGCGCTGTTGACTACACCAGCCGTCTCCTGGACCTTGCCTCCCGCCTTGAGGCTCGCCAGACTACTCTCCCCCCCAACCTTCAGATCTACCGTCTCCTCGAAGGCCTCTCCCCTCAATATGAAGTGCGCGTCATCGCCTTCACTGAGGCTCAGCCCCGCGCCTCCCTTGACACTGTGGTCCAATGGATCATTGACGCTGAGGCCCGCCTTCTCTCAACCCCCCCCTCCGGCCTGAACTCCACCGCGTTCCACAACCCCCAGCTTGCAGTCACACAGCCGCGTCGTGGCGGGCGCCCACGTGGCGGCCGCACCAACCCTCAGGGAGGGGGTGGAGGTGGCGGTTGTGGGGGCAGCGGAGCCGGCGGCGGTGGTGGCGGGGTCGAGGGTGGCAGCAGTGGTGGTGGTGGAGGCAGTGGTGGCTCATCTGGTAGCCGTGGTGGCCGCCCTGGCACTCTTCCCCCATGTTCCTATCTTCGCCGTTTTGGTCCCAGGGCGGGTGAGCGCTGCACCCAAACCAACCATCCTCCCGCAACCTGCTTCAAGGCGTATGATGACGCCTGGTTCGAGCGCGGCAACACTGGCACCCCCCCACGCTGGTCTGCCATGGATCCCCGCCCCTCTCTCCAGGATGTCAAAACTCTTCCGTCTTTCCTCCCCTCTCATCTTCAGCTCTCCTCCTCCTCCTCCTCCTCTGTCGCTGACCCCATAACTCCCCAGGAGCTGCAGCAGTTTCGCCGCTTCCAGCAGCTGCAGCTGCTGCAGCAGCAGCAGCAGTGGGGCTCTGGTGGTCAGGCTGCAGCCGCAGCTGCAGGAGCCGCAGCCGCAGCATCTGCATGGCAGCAGCAGCAGCTTGGCTTTGGCACCGCCGCCATGGCTGCCACAGCCACACCAGGTCCTCCTGGCTTTCCCCTCTGGGGCTCTCCTTCCCCTAGTGCTCCCGCCTCCCACTCCAGCTTTCTAGGCGAGCTCATGCGTTCTTCCCCTGCTTCCACTTCCATGTATCCCTCTGTTTTTAATGCCAGTGATTTCCAGTACCCCATGTCTTCAGCTCCCTCCTCGCTCACGATTGACTTTGTTCTCGATAGTGGTGCCACTGAAACTGCCCTCAAAGACGCCGGCACCCTCACCTCCCTCCCTTTCCCCACCAACGTTCATGGTGCTGATTCCAGCTTCTCCATCCCTTGCACTCATCTCTCCACCCTCCCCTGCCCCCCCTTCCCCTCCGGAGTGGTCACTGGTCTCCACATTCCCTCTCTTCGTCATAACCTGCTCTCCATCCGTGAACTCCAACAGGCTGGCATCACTACCCTCTTCCCCGCCTCTGCCACCTACTGTGACCTCCTCCACGGCCCCACTCGCCGCCTCCTTCATCGCCTCCCACTTTGCCCTCGCTCTCGTCAGTACATCCTCCGCACACCCCGCCCCTCCTCATGCCACGTGACCACTCGTGCAGGCACCTCCACTCTCCCCCCTCCCCTCCCTCTAGAGCCACCTTCCTCCAACTCCACCTCCTCCCCATGCTCTTGTCGCGCACTATCCCACCCCGCTGTTCTCATCCACCACCGCCTTGGTCATATGAACTTTCCCACACTTCGTAAAGCCATCTCCTCCCGCTTGCTTGACGGTCTTCCCCCCACTCTTCCTCCCCTCCCGTCCTCTTCCGCTCCCCCATGCGCCACATGCATTCATGGAAAGCTCAAACAACAGCCTCACCTCAGTCATCCTTCCTTTGCTGCTGCCCCCCTTGATCTCGTCCACATGGACCTCTGGGGCCCTAACCCTTCCCCTTCCCGCCAAGGGCACCGGTACCTGCTTGTCCTAGTCGACGACCACAGCAGGTACTCCTCGGTGTTCCTCCTCCACACGAAGGCCGAGGCCCCTGCTGTCATCGTTACCTGGGCCGAGCAGTGCCGAGTCCACTTTGGTCGCCCCATCCGCCGCCTCCATTCCGACGGCGGTGGTGAGTTTCTCAACCGCACCCTCTCCTCCTACTGCTCAACCCATGGCATCCAGCAGACTCATACCCTTCCCCACTCCCCTCAGCAGAACGGTGTTGCTGAGAGTCGCATTCGTGAGATCACCAAGACGGCCCGCTGCCTCCTCACTCATGCCTCCACGCCCCCTTCTCTTTGGGGCTATGCCCTTGTCCATGCTGCTCTCCTTACTAATCTTTACCCACATCCTCAACGCCAGTCTGTCACTCCCACTGAGCTCTGGGCTAGCACCAAGCCAGATGCTGCCATTCTCCGTATCTGGGGTTGCAAGGCATATGTCCTCATCCCCCCACCTGACCGCTCTCGGCAGGCAGGAAAGCTCGCCTCCAAGGCCATTGAGTGTGTCTACCTTGGCCACGCTCGCTCTGCCCCTGGTTACCTCTTCCTTCACCCGTCCTCAGGCCGCCTCCTACAGAGCCGTGACGTGGTGTTCGATGAGAGCATCCCGTTCTATCATTCTGTTCCGCCTTCCGACCCCCTTCCTCCTCTCTCCCGCCCCCTCACCTGGGCTGATGCTGTCATTCCCCCACTCCTTCCCCAGGCTCCCCTCCTTCCTCCAAATCCTGCTCCTCCCCCTCCTCCTTCCTCAGGTGACATTTACGACCCAGCTGTCCCTGACTCCCCTGCTCACTCTGCCTCATCGCACCAGCAGCAGCAGCAGCAGCAGCAGCAGCAGCAGCAGCAGCAGCAGCAGCAGCAGCAGCAGCAGCAGCAGCAGCAGCAGCAGCAGCAGCAGCAGCAGCAGCAGCAGCAGAAGGAGCAGCAGCAGCAGCAGCAACAGCAGCAGCAGCAGGTGCAGCAGCAGCAGCGGATGGAGCAGCAGCAGCAGCAGCAGCAGCAACAGCAGCAGGAGGTGCAGCAGCGGATGGAGCAGCAGCACCAGCAGCAGCAGCAACCGCAGGCAGTGCAGCAACAGCAGCCGCAGCAGGAGGTGCAGCAGCAGCACCAGTAGCAGCCACAGCAGCAGCAGCAGCAGCAGCAGCAGCAGCCACTGCAGCAACCTCATCGGCATCGCCGCACCACCTCTCCGTTCATCCTCCCACGCATCCACACTCGCTCTCACGGCCCACTCATAGGCCATCCATGGGGTTGGCCAACACTACCCCCACCCTCCCTTCCCTTCATTGAGGACTCCCATGAGGAGCTCATTGGCGTTCAGCAACAAACACCTTCCCTCACGCCTCTCTACCCGGGCTTCCTTGGCCTCCTCATCCTTGGCATCGCTACCGCTCCCACCAGATTCACTCCGTCCAACTTCCTTGAGGCCATCACCTGCCCCGATGCTGCCAAGTGGATCCAGGCTATCTTTGCTGAATGCGAGGCCTTCATCCGCAATGCCTCATTCGTTAACATTGTCCCCTCTCCTGACGACGTCATTGTTGAAGGCCTCTGGGTGTTCCGAGTGAAGCAGCTGCCGGGTGAGGAGCCGGTCTACAAGGCCCGGTATTGTGCCAAGGGCTTCACCCAAACCCATGGCATCGACTACTGGGAGACATTCTCTCCCACTGCCAAGCTCCCAACTCTCCGTGCCATCCTCGACTATGCTGTTCGCATTGGCATGGAGATTGCCTCCATGGATGTCTCCAACGCCTTCCTGCAAGGCGAGCTCCAGGAGCGGGTCCTCTTGCGGCGGCCTCCAGGCTTTCATGCAGCCTTCCCTGCCAGCACAGTCTGGGAGCTGCGCCGCCCGGTTTATGGCCTCAAGCAGGCTCCTCGCGAGTGGCACAACAAGCTGGCCGCCACTCTGCAGTCCTTGGGGTTCCATGCCTCTCAGTCTGATGCCAGCCTTTTCCTTCGCTCCTCTCCCACCCGCTTCTTCATCCTGGTGTATGTCGACGACATGATCCTGTTCGCTGACGATGCTGCCGCCATGCAGCAAGTGAAGGACGCCCTGCATGCGCGCCTCAAGTGCAAGGACCTGGGTGAGCTCAAGCACTATCTGGGCATGACCATCACCCGGGACCGCACATCGCGCACCATTACCCTCTCTCAGTCCTTCTACATCGACCAAGTCTTGCAGCGGTTCGACATGGCGCAGGCCAAGCCGGTTACCACTCCCCTGCAGACCGACCACCAGCTTGCCCCTCCTCCTGCTCCCTCCTCCTCTGACCATCCTTACGCTGAGCTCGTCGGCTCGCTGATGTACGCTATGATGTGCACCCGCCCCGACCTTGCCTACCCCATCAGTGTTCTTGCTCGATTCGTCGGTACCGGTCGCCACACTGATGAGCACTGG
This sequence comes from Closterium sp. NIES-67, assembly GCA_027943415.1. Classification (NCBI taxonomy): domain Eukaryota; kingdom Viridiplantae; phylum Streptophyta; class Zygnematophyceae; order Desmidiales; family Closteriaceae; genus Closterium; species Closterium sp. NIES-67. The sequence continues at coordinate 276,023 of BQMB01000051.1, forward strand.
GCTGCAGCGAAGCGGGTCCTCCGCTACCTCCGTGGTACCAAGGACTATGTCCTCACCCTCGGAGGCTCTTCTCCTCCCCTCCTCTCTGGCTTCAGTGACTCCTCCTGGGCTGACTCCCAGCCGGATCGCCGTTCCTCTCAAGGCTACGGCTTCACCCTTGGCAGCGGCCTCATCAGCTGGCGCTCCACTCGCTCCTCCTCCATCGCCCTCTCATCCTGCGAGGCTGAGCTCTATGCTTGCACCATGGCCGCTCAGGAGGCTCGCTGGCTCACCTTCCTCCTTGCTGAGATCGGTGCTCCTCAGCGCTGTCCCACCCTCTGGTGCGACAACGCCAGCACCATCCATCTCACAAAGGACCCTGTCTTCCATGGCCGCTCCAAGCACATTGAACTCCGCTACTTCTTCGTTCGAGAGTTGGTCCAGCAAGGTCACTTGGTGGTCCGCAAGATCGCTGCAGAGGCCAACTTGGCCGACATCTTCACCAAGGCCCTCCCGAAGACCGCGCACTCTGCCCTCCTCCGCCTTCTCGGCCTTGGGCCCCGCCCCCCTTCCTGATTCTGGGGTTGTACCCTACATATACACTAGCTTTGCATGCTATGGGGTTGTGTTAGAATATACCATGCTATGCTAGTTGTGTATATTGTGTTTACATCCCTAGTTGGGTGTACACCTGTGTTGGGGTGTCAATCCAACCCAATTGTGGTTGGAGCCCCCAAACACAAGGACCACAATTGTGGGGGCACCACAAGTGGGTTGGCTAAACCACTGGTGGTACACCACACTTGGACCACCTCCAACTGGTGGTCAACCACATTTGGAAGGAGCCTCCCTCCCTTGTGATTGGTCCTAACCCCCCCTTCCCTTCCAACCTTCCCTTCCTAGCTCATCTCTCTCTTCCTATGTAATGCCTTTCCTTCATCAATAAACTGAACCTTTCTGTTTTTAACATCTTTATCCGCATCCCCACCGGCCCGACACCACTCTTACCACTCTCTCGCTTGGGGCCACGCCCTCCGCCCGCTCTCTATTCGTCTGGGGGTGTACCGCGTATGTGTTGCTCAGCCCCCAAACGCGCAGGAAGCAAGGTGGCAAGCTTGGTCCCAAAACCCAGACCTGCATGTACCTGGAGCACAACTCCGATTCCCCAGACTACTTATTCCTCAACCCCATCACGAGACAGCTGATTCGCAGCCGTGATGTCGTCTTCGATGAGACACGCCCCTTCCACTCTGCGACCAGGGGCGAGCCTCGTCCGCCTTGTTAGAAATAGATTGCAATTCCGATTTTTGTATTTGTACTTTTATATCCTGTTTTAGGTTAGGAATGTTCTAGTGGGTTGGGGTGTACTCACAAAATCGGAACCTCACCCAATTGTGATCCCCCCAATCTCCAATTACCCAATTGGAGATTCCGGAGATCCCGGTGGGGATTCCCTCCGATTACCCCTTCATCCATTCTCCCTCACCTTGCCATGTACTTATAGAGCCTTGGGTTTTTTACCTAATCAATCATTTCAGCTCTATTTCTTACAGTATGTATCAAGCCTAACATTAAGCACAGTCAAGAACCAAGTTTATCTGAAATACCTCACCTGATTTTCATTAGAGCGTCGATAGTAAGCAACAAGGACCAGTGTTGCGTATCAAGTGGAATGTTCAATACCGAATCCAGAGCAAGTACCCTGTGTGATTTTAGGTACCGCGTCTATGGCAGGCACCAAATATAACTTTTGGTACTGTATCTATTTGAAGAATCAAACCTTAAGGTTAAGCACCGGGGCAATCGTAATTACTTGCGAAACCAAAAGATTTATACTGAGGTTGTGGAAAGTGCCAAGCCTTACCTTATGGGAATCTGGTAGGTTCCAAGAGTATTGTTAAGTTCTAGATCTGTTGTAAGTTCCAGAGTAAACATTAAGTACTGCGCCAATGATAGGTCAAGAACCAAACCTAAGGTTGCATATCAAGTCTATGGTAAGTATTTAGCTCTATGTTAGCTACCGTGTCTCTGGTAAGTGTCAAGCCCAACTCTATGTACCTAGTCCAGCTTATGAAAGAAACATTACGTTACGACCAATACTACAGTAAGTAACACGCCTAACGCTGGGTACCAATTCTAAGGTAGGTCAAAGGTCAACGTTAAGAGTCCATGGCAAGTATTCAGCCTAATGCTTGGATCCAAGTATAAGGTAAGTACAAAACTACTTCCTTCGTACAATGTTCATTATATACCAATCCCCGTTAAGTACCAAGTATATGGTAAGTGCCTTTAGATTATTCTTGGAAATTGTGTACACGCCCCTAGTTCGGTGTACATGTATATTGGGGTGACAGTCCAACCCAATTGTGGTTGGAGCCCCCAAACACAAGGACCACACTTATGGGGGCACCACAAGTGGGTTGCTCAAGCCACTTGGACCACCACACTTGGACCACCTCCCACTTGTGATCACCACATTTGGAAGGATTCCCCCTCCCTTGTGATTGGTCCACACCCCCTCCTTCTGTTCCAACCTTCCATCCCTAGTACATCTCCCTTGTGTAATCCTTTTGCTTCATCAACAAACCAACTTTTATACTTCTAACATGGTATAGAGCCACAATGGCGCACACCAAATGTCAATCGCGCTTGCTGTCGGCGCGCTCGCTGTCGGCGCGCTCGCTGTGGGCGCGCTCGCTGTGGGCGCGCTTGCTGCTGGCGCCCTTGCTGTCGGCGCGTCAGCGCGCTCGCTGTCGGCGTGCTTGCTGTCGGCGCGTTCGCTGTCAGCACTCGCTTTTGGCGCACTTGTTGTCGGCGCCCTTGCTGTTGGCGCACTTGCTGTTGGCGCACTTGCCTGGGCGCACTTGCTTTTAGCGCACTTGCTGTTGGCGCACTTGCTGTTAGCGCACTTGCTATTGGCGCACTCGCTGTTGGCCCACTTGCTATTGGCGCACTTGCTGTTCTTCTTGCCGTTAGCTGTCGGCGCACTTGCTGTCGGTGCGCTTGCTGTCGGCGAGCTTGATGTCGGCGCGCTTGCCGTTAGCTGTGGGCGCACTTGCTATTGGAGCGCTTGCTGTTGCCGCGCTTGCTGCTGGCGCGCTTGCTGTTGGCGCGCTCGCTGTTGGCGCCCATGCTGGTGGCGCACTTGCTGTTGGCGCGCTTGCTGTGGGCGCGCTTGCTGAGGGCGTGCTTGCTGTCGGCGCGCTTGCTGTGGGCACGCTTGCTGTCAGCGCCCTTGCTGTTGGCATGCTTGCTGTTGGTGCGCTCGCTGTTGGCGCGCATGCTGTCGGCGCACTTGCTGTTGGCATGCTCGCTGTTGGCGCCCTTGCTGTCGGCACGCTTGCTGTTGGCATGCTTGCTGTTGGCGCACTTGCTGTGGGCGCACTTGGTGTTGCACTTGCCTTTTGCGCACTTGCTGTTGGTGCACTTGCCTGGGCGCACTTGCTGTCAGCGCGCTTGCTGTCGGCGCGCTTGCTATTAGTGCACTTGCTGTTGTCGCGCATGCTGTGGGCGCACTTGCTGTCAGCGCACTTGCTGTGGGCGTGCTTGCTGTCGGCGCGCTTGCTGTCGGCGCGCTTGCTGTCGGCGCGCTTGCTGTCGGCCCGCTTATTGTTGGCTGTCGGCGCGCATGCAGTTGGCGTACTTGCTGTTGGCACGCTTGCTGTTGGCGCGCTTGCTGTCGGCGCACTTACTGTCGGCACGCTTGCTGTCGGCACGCTTGCTGTGGGCGCGCTTGCTGTCGGTGCGCTTGCTGTCGGCGCGCTTGCTGTCGGCGCGCTTGCTGTCGGCGTGCTCGCTTTTGGTGCGCTCGGTGTTGGCGTGCTCACTATTGGCGCACTTGCAGTTGGCGCGCTCTTTGTTGGCACGCTCGCTATTGGAATGCTTGTTGTTGGCGCACTTGCTTTTGGTGCCCTTGCTGTCAACGCACTTGCTGTTGGCGCACTTGCTGTTGGCGCACTTGCTGTTTTTGCACTTGCTGTTGCACTTACCTTTCACGCACTTGCTGTTGGTGCACTTGCCTGGGCGCACTTGCTGTTAGCGCACTTGCTGTTGGCGCACTTGCTGAGAGCGCACTTGCTGTTGGCGCATTTGCTAATAGCGCACTTGCTGTAGGCACACTTGTTGTCGGCGCACTTGTTGTCGGCACGCTTGCTATCTGCACGATTGCTGTCGGCGTGCTTGCTGACGACGTGCTTGCTGTTCGCGCGCTTCCTGTGGGCGCACTTGCTGTCAGCGCGCTTGCTGTAGGCGTGCTTGCTGTCAACGCGCTTGCGGTCGGCCCACTTGTTCTTGGCTGTCGGCGCGCATACAGTTGGCGCACTTGCTGTTGGCGCGCTTGCTGTCGGCGCACTTGCTGTGGGTGCGCTTGCAGTCGGTGCGCATGCTGTCGGCGGGCTTGCTGTCGACACTGTAAGAAATAGAGCTGAAATGATTAATTAGGTAAGGAGCCCAAGGCTCTATAAGTACATGCCAAGGTGAGAGAGAATGGATGAAGGGGGGAATCTGAGCGAATCCCCATTGGGATCTCCGGAATCTCCAATTGGGTAATTGGAGATTGGGGGGATCACAATTGGATGAGGTTGGGATTCGTGAGTACACCCCAACCCACTAGAACATTCCTAACCTAAACTAGGACATAAAAGTACAAATACAAAAGTGGGATTTGCAATCTATTTCTAACACACCCCCATAGACTGCAAACCCGTCAACGAGCACATAGCCCCATGGAATGGAGAAGGCGATGGTGGTCAGCCTTGCCGAGAGCCTTGGTAAAGAGGTCGGTGAGGTTGCAATCTGAGGCGATGTACCGTACCGTCAGCTGGTCATTCTGAACGAGACCTCGGATCAAGAAATGATGAAGTTCGATGTGCTTGGTGCGAGAGTGGAACACAGGGTCCTTGGTGAGGTGAATGGCGCTCTGGTTGTCACACCACAGGGTGGGCGACTGCTGGGGGTAGCCTAACTCAGCGAGGAGAAAGGAGAGCCAGCGTGCCTCTTGAGCAGCCATTGTGCCTGCGTAGAGCTCGGCCTCGCAGGACGACAGGGAGACTACAGAGGACCGAGTGGAGCGCCAGCTGATGACTCCGCTACCAAGGGTGAAGCAGTACCCTTGGGAGGAGCGTCTGTCAGTCTGGTCATCGGCCCATGAGGAGTCTGTGTATCCCTCGAGCTTGACTAGAGAGGTACCACCGAGAGTGAGGATGGGAGACTTGGTGGCTTGTAGATAGCGGAGGACCCTCTTGGCTGCAGACCAATGCGAGGCAGTGTGGCGTCCGGGGGAGACGTACCGAGAGAGGACACTAACCGGGTAAGCCAAGTCTGGTCGAGTGCATATCATGGCGTACATGAGTGAACCGACTAGCTCAGGGTACGGGTCCTTGCAGGCATCAGGAGAAGGAACTGGAGGGGCCATGAGCTGATGCTGTAGTGGGAGTGGAGTGGAGACAGAGTTACTGGAGTTCATGTCGAACCGCTTGAGAAGATTGTCGATGTAGGACTCCTGGGAGAGGGTGATCGTGCAAGTCTGGCGGTCACGAGTGATCTCCATCCCCAGGTTGTTCTTGAGGTCACCAAGATCCTTCATGAGAAGGGCGGAGCTGAGAGCAGACTGGACAGCTGCCATCTCGGCTGGATCTCTGGCGACTAGAATGAAATCGTCGACGTAGATGAGGATGTAGAAGGGCTCGGAGGAGTGACGAACGAAGAGACTGGAATATGAGGCGGAGGGATGGAAGTCAAGTGCGAGGAGGACTTCCTTCACCTTGTTGTGCCACTCATGAGGAGCCTGCTTGAGGCCATACACTGGGCGCTTCAGCTTCCACACTGTGTTGGTAGGGTAACTGCGAGGAAACCCCGGTGGGCGTTCCATGTGAACATCCTCCCTGAGCTGGCGTTGGAGAAAGGCGGAGGAGGCGTCCATGGACTTGATCTCAAAGTTCCCACGAGCGGCTATATCAAGAAGAGCACGCACAGTCGGGAGCTTGGCCGTGTGCAAGAATGTTTCGAAGAAGTCGAGATACTCTTTCTGGGTGAAACCCTTCGCCACGTATCGTGCCTTGAACAGTGGAGCTTTGCCTGGGAGTTGTTTGACTCGGAAGATCCATTTTCCGCCGACGATGTTGACACCGGAAGGGGGAACAACATCGTCAGAACTGTTGTTGCGAATGAACGCATCGTTCTCCACATCCATTGCTGCCTTCCACTCCTTCTTATAAGGCCCCGAGAGAGCTTCCTCTTTTGTGCGAGGAGTCGGAATGGTCGGGTTTTTGGTGAAGTTGAGGGAAGGGCAGTCAGTAATTTCCGGGAAGATGTGAGAGAGAAATTGGCAGACCGCGTGAAGGTGAAACAGCTCCTCATGCCTGTCCTCCAAAAGGGCACGGGGGGGAATACGGATGGAGAGGAGATCACCCCCAACAGGAGGAGGCGGGGTGACCGAATACCGGATGGAGAAGGCGGCTGGTCCCCAGGCGAGAGGCGGAGCCGGTCCCTTGGAACGAGTTTGACTAGAGACCGAAGACGAAGGCGGCTGTGGTGGGACTAGTGGGACTAGGCGCCTCCGGTAGGACAATGGTGAGCCGGGCTCGACGCGCGGGGAAGGCGGAGACGGAGGAGGTGCCGCTGCGGAGGATACCGGGGAGGCCGGGTAAGACACGCCGGACAGAGAAGGCCCCGGAGAAGGGGCAGCTGCCGATGGTTGGGCATCGAAATCTGCCCATAGAAGTGTCTAGGGAGGTGGAGGAGGCTCGCCCGTGGTCGCAGAGTGGAAGGGGCGTGTCTCATCGAACACGATATCAATCGGAGTTGTGCCCCAGGATCATGCAGGTCTGTGTTTTGGAACCAAGCTTGCCACCTTGCTTCCTGCGCGTTTGGGAGCTGAGTAACACATATGCGGTACACCTCCAAACGCGTAGAGAGCGGGCGGAGGGCGTGGCCCCAAGCCAGATAGTAGTAGGTGTGGTGTTGGGCCGGTGGGGATGCGGATAATGATTGTAGAGGAAAGCCGCATGGAAGAGGGCATATCCCAAGAGTGACTGTGGTGCATTGGCATGACTAAGGAGGCAGGAAGCGGTCTGAATCAAGGTGTGGTCACGGCTCTCTGCAATGCCATTCTGTTGCAAGCTTTCAGGGAGCGTGAAGGTTTGCCGAATCCCTTGGACTGCGCAGAAGGTATCGAGTTTGCCATTGCGAAACTCTCCCCCGTCATTAGAATGGAGGCACTTTAGAGAAGTGTCGAACGTATCTTGAGCCTGGCTCACCCATGCCATGATGAGGTCAGGTGCCTCTGCCCTGGTATGCAGGAGGTGCACAGAAACATACTGCGAGTCGTCATCGACTAGTGTAAGAAAGTACCGATGACCGCCTCGAGATGCGACTGGAGCTGGGCTCCAGACATCCATGTGCACTAGGTCTAGCGGAGCAGCTGCGACGGATGGGGAGGAAGGGTGCGGCTGCTGCCTGAGCTTGCTCTTGGTGCAATGCAGGCAGGTGGGTGCACGTGAGTCTGTTGGTGGAGGAAGCGCCAACGGGAGGCCAAGAAGAACTTTCTTGGAAGCTGTCGGCAAGCGTACGGAAGTTGGGGTGACCCTAGCGATGGTGGTATTAGATGGTTGGGTTGGCGAAGCTGCGACACGAACACTGAGTGGTGCTGGCAGCTTGCGCTTGGGAGAGGGTGGCGAGAGGTGCAGGTGAACGCAGCGTGTAGAGCCTGCTACTGTTGAGTGTGAAGCGTTCTAGGAGCTTGTTGGACTTAGGGTGGAGGAGGTCACAATGATCCGAATGTGCTGGGAAGATCATCGTGCCGCCTGCCCGTTGGAGCTCGTGTTGGGCCACGAGATTGTGGCGTAGTGTGGGAACACACATGCTGGTCACAGTGCCCGAAGAGAAAGCTGGGCACGGAACTGTGGAGGAGCCCTTGGCGTGTGTTGTGAAACTGGAGTCTGCTCCTAGTAGACGGATTGGTGTCTCGTATGGCTTGAAGGAGTGTTCTTCCTTGAGAACTGTGTGAGTGGCCTCACTGTCGAGGGTGATATATATTGTGGCCGGGGTGCTTTGTGAGCTGGAACGCTGCGAAATCGTCTCATTGATCATGGCAGTGTCAGGGAACAACATGTTAAGGCGCACATCAGCAGGGGCAGCCACAGCAGCCCGCACGGATTCCTGCGCTTCGACTTGATTGACTTGGCGAGGAGCACGATTGACCATCCAGTTTGGCGGCTTCAAGGCGGTCCCTTTGACGGCATACCACTCATCGTCCTTCTTCTTAAAGTAGGAGGCAAGGGCGTGGTTGTTGCCACCACACACCTGGCCGGTACGAGGGTCGCGCTTGGTGACGTAGGGATACGGTGGGAAGCGATTGCGCTGGAATCGTGCCGAAGCGGCATAGACATGAGGCACGGGAGCGCGGATTGCATTGGCCTTGGCTTGAGCGCTGTTGTTCTTTTTGGCAGAAAGGAGCGCGGCTGAGACCTTGGCAAATGTGAGGTCCGCAGGAGCAAGGCCCAAGAGCATCTTGCGTGTGACTTCGTATGCCGGAGTGAGGCCGACTATGAGAGCGGCTGCGGGGGCTTGCTGAGGGAAGACTATCCCCAACTATTTGAGTTCACCATGAATGGACTGCACCTTGGTGACATAGTCCGCCATGCCTGGCGAGTCCTCAAGCTGCACTTCGAACATGTTGGGGATAAGTATAGCAACTCCCAATGCAGTCTTGTTCAGGAAGCTGGCTTCGAGGTAGAAACAAATGGCGTTGGCAGACGGGTAGTTATGGTAGGTTTCGACGAGTTCGCGAGGAGTGGTGCCCATAAAGACACTTATGACCACACCATCCGCCTTCTGCCAATTCTTGTACTTGAGCAGTGCAGCAGCATAAACTGCTTCGGCGGCGGCATTAACTGGATCGGCGGACCTCTCGGGTTTAGGAGGCTCTTTGCCGTCACCAATGTTGAGAAGGACGTCGGTGAGCTCGAGCCCCTTCACCTCGCGACTGAGGAGGTGCTTGTCGACACCATAGCGCCAAGCCTTGAAGTTTGAGTATGTACCGTCTGGCTCGAAACCAAGGAGCGGGATCGGGTTGGCGAGTAAGCAATTGCCGCTTGATTTTCACGAAGCGACGGTCTTAAGTCACCGATAGGAATTTCGGGGTGCAGGACGAGAATTGCTGAAAATCACTCCGGCGGCTTCGTTGAAATGCCACTGAGAAGAAAATGGCGTTAGTGGAGATTCGTTAAAACGTCGACTTGAAACAGAATCTGAGACAATGTCTAACCCTGGACCCATACACCCCCCCACACACCCCCAGGCCCTGTCCCGACCCATGGCATCGAATTCTGGGAGACATTCTCTCCGATTGCCAAGCTCCCAACTCTCCATGCCATCCTCGACTATTGGCATGGAGATTGCCTCCATGGATGTCTCCAACGCCTTCCTGCAAGGCGAGCTCCAGGAACGGGTCCTCTTGCGGTGGCCTCAAGGCTTTCATGCAGCCTTCCCTGCCAACACAGTCTGGGAGCTGCGCCGCCCGATTTATGGCCTCAAGCAGGCTCCTCGCGAGTGGCACAACAAGCTGGCCACCACTCTGTAGTCCCTGGGGTTCCATGCCTCTCAGTCTGATGCCAGCCTTTTCCTTCGCTCCACTCCCACCCGCTTCTTCATCCTCGTTTATGTCGACGACATGATCCTGTTCGCTGACGATGCTGCAGCCATGCAGCAAGTGAAGGACGCCCTGCGTGCGCGCCTCAAGTGCAAGGACCTAGGTGAGCTCAAGCACTATCTGGGCATGACCATCACCCGGGACCGCGCAGCGTGCACCATTACCCTCTCTCAGTCCTTCTACATCGACCAAGGCTTGCAGTGGTTCGACATGGCGCAGGCCAAGCCGGTTACCACTCCCCTACAGACCTACCACCAGCTTGCCCCTCCTCCTGCTCCCTCCTCCTTTGACCATCGTTATGCTGAGCTCGTCGGTTCACTGATGTACGCTATGATGTGCACCAGCCCCGACCTTGCCTACCCCATCAACGTTCTTGCTCGCTTCGCCGGTACCGGTCGCCACACTGAAGAGCACTGAGCCGTAGCAAAGCGGTTACTCTGCTACCTCCGTGGTACCAAGGACTATGTCCTCACCCTCGGAGGCTCTTCTCCTCCCCTCCTCTCTGACTTCGGTGACTCCTCCTAAGCTGACTCCCAGCCGGATTGCCGTTCCTCTCAAGGCTACGACTTCACCCTTGGCAGCGGCCTCATCAGTTGGTGCTCCACTCGCTCCTCCTCCATCGCTCTCTCATCCTGTGTGGCTGAGCTCTATGCTTGCACCATGGCCGCTCAGGAGGCTCGCTGGCTCACCTTCCTCCTTGCTGAGATCGGTGCTCCTCAGCGCTGTCCCACTCTCTTGTGCGACAACGCCAGCACCATCCATCTTACGAAGGACCCTGTCTTCCATGGCCCCTCCAAGCACATTGAACTCCGCTACTTCTTCGTTCGGGAGTTGGTCCAGCAAGGTCACTTGGTGGTCCGCAAGATCGCTGCAGTGGCCAACATGGCTGATATCTTTGCAAGTTCGATGTGTTTGGTGCGAGAGTGGAATGCAAGATCCTTGGTGAGGTGAATCGCGCTTCGGTTCTCACACCACAGGGTGGGCGACTGCTGTGGGTAGCCTAACTGAGCAAGGAGAAAGGAGAGTCAGCGTGCCTCTTGAGCAGCCATTGTGCCTGCTTAGAGCACGGCCTCGCATGATGACATGGAGACTGCAAAGGACCGAGTGGAGCGCCAGCTGATGACTCCACTACCAAGGGTGAAGCAGTACCGTTTGTGTTAGAAATAGATTCCAAATCCCACTTTTGTATTTGTACTTTAATATCCTAGTTTAGGTTAGGAATGTTCTAGTGGGTTGGGGTGTACTCACAAAATCCCAACCTCACCCTATTGTTATTCCCCTAATCTCCAATTTCCCAATTGGAGATTCCGGAGATGCCAATAGGGATTCCCTCTGATTCCCCTATTCATTCTCCCTCACCTTGCCATGTACTTATAGAGCCTTGGGCTCCTTATCTAATCAATCCTTTCAGCTCTACATCTTACACGGTATCAGAGCGACCTATCTGCTCACGCGGATCAAGGTCGTAGTCTTAATGTGCCTGCGCTACGCGCACGTTATCGTTGCGACATTCGTCTCGAGTCGTCGGAATTTTCGACGTGCTCCACTCTGCAGTCGCGCCTTTCATCGTCGACCGCCTTCGCGCTCAACCTCCTTGAATTTCTCATCTCGAAAGCTTTCACGCTTCTCATCCTCGCATCTCCGTGGTCAATCTCAATTTTGACCATCTTTTAAAACTCGATTTCGAATTTCCCCTTAGAACCCGCTAGAATAGGCGAACTCCCTTCGCGGAATCGCCTCCATGAACGTCTCGTATCAAGCAAGAGCAGGTACACAGGTGGAAGCGGAGCAGGGCTGGTTGCGGAGCTGGTTGCGGAGCTGTGTAGCTGCGGGACAGGGCTTGGGGGTGTGTGGGGGGGTGTGTGGGTGCGGGGTTAGACATAGTCTTAGATGTAGTTTCATGTCGCCGCCCTCTCCCAAGCGCAAGCTGCCAACACCACTCCGTGTTCCTGTCGCAGCTTCACCAACCCAACCATCCTCTACCACAATCGCTTGGGTCACGCCAACTTCCGTATGCCTAATGATATCGATTCCAAGAAACTTCTTCTTGGCCTCCCTTCGGCGCTTCCTCCACCAATAGACTCACCAGCACCCACCTGCTTGAATTGCACCAAGAGCAAGCTTAGGCAGCAGCCGCACCCTTCCTCCTCATCCATCGCAGCTACTCTGCTAGACCTAGTGCACATGGATGTCTGGGGCCCAGCTCCAGCCGCATCCCGAGGCGGTCATCGGTACTTTCTTACACTAGTCGATGACCACTCGCGCCATGTTTTCGTGCACCTCCTGCATCCCAAGGCGGAGGCACCTGACCTTATCAAGGGCATGGGTGTGTCAGGCTCTAGTTACGTTCAACACTCCTCTGAAGTGTCTCGATTCTGATGGCGTGGGAGAATTTCGCAATGGAAAACTCCATACCTTCTGCGTAGCCCAAGGGATTCGGCAAACTTTTACGCTCCCTGAAAGCCTGCAACAGAACGGCATTGCAGAGACCTGCAACCACACCTTGGTTCAGATCGCTCACTGCCTCCTTAGTCACGCCAACGCACCACGGTCACTCTGGGGATATGCCCTCTTCCATGCGGCTTTCCTCTAAAGTCTTTATCCGCATCCCCACCAGCCCGACACCACACCTACCACTCTCTGGCTAGGGGCCACGCCCTTCGTTAGCTCTCTACGCGTCTGGGGTTGTACCGCGTATGTGTTGCTCAGCCCCCAAACGTGCAGAAAGCAAGGTGGCAAGCTTGGTCCCTAAACCCAGACCTGCATGTACCTGGGGCACAACTTCGATTCCCTATACTACTTATTGCTCAACCCCATCATCAGACAGCTAATCGCAGCCGTGATGCCGTCTTCGATGAGACACGCCCCTTCCATTCTGCGACCACGGGCGAGCCTCCTCCAACTCCCTCGGCGCTTGTATGGGCAGACTTTGATGCCCCACGTCCGGCCACTGCCCCTTCTCCGGGGCCTTCTCTGTCTGGCGTGTCTCAACCGGCCTCCCCGGTATCCTTTGCAGTGGCACCTCCTTCTGCTCCGCCTTCCCCACGCGTCGAGCCCGGCTCACCAGTTTCCTACCGGAGGCGCCCAGTCCCTCCGGTCCCACCGCAGCCGCCTTCGTCTTTGGTCTCTAGTCGCACTCGTTCCAAGGGACCGGCTCTGCCTCTCGCCTGGGGACCAGCCGCCTTGTCCATCATGTGTTCGGTCACCCCGCCTCCTCCTGCCGGGGGTGATGTCCTCTCCATCGGTATTCCCTCCCGTGCACTTCTGGAGGACAGGCATGAGGAGCTGTTTGACCTTCACGTGGTCTGCCAATTTCTCTCTCACATCTTCCCGGACATTACTGACTGCCCTTCCCTCAACTTCACCGAGAACCCGACCATTCCGACTCCTTGCACAAAAGAGGAAGCTCTCTCGGGGCCTTATAAGGAGTGGAAGGCAGCAATGGATGTGGACAACGATGCGTTCATTCGCAACAAGACCCTTGACGATGTCGTTCCCCCTTCCGTTGTTAACATCGTCGGCGGAAAATGGATCTTTCGAGTCAAACAACTCCCAGGCGAAGCTCCACTGTTAAAGGCACGATACATGGCGAAGGGTTTCACCTAGAAGAAGTATCTCGACTTCTTCGAAACCTTCTCGCCCATGGCCAAGCTCCCGTCTTTGCGTGCTCTTCTTGATATAGCCGCTCGCGGCAACTTCGAGATCAAGTCCATGGACGAAGGGATCGCTTGAAAGATCAACTTCCACCATCTACCCGGCAACTTTTCTGCCCTCCAAAGCGATCGACGGTAGCTGGTGGAATTTGCCCTTCAATGTTTTCCAAGAGTTTCCAACATCGCCATGAATCTTGGAGTTGCGCCAACGACGATCTACGACAGCCGTCCGATTCCATTTTGACGCTTCAGATCGTCTGAGGTGGAACGAACCCGAGCTGATGGAGTTAGAGTTTCAACGTGTGTGGAAATGACACCTCGATAGCAGCGGATTGTTTGCGTGCGTCTGATCATTCGATGACGGACATCGACGTCTACAAATTGCCGCAGAAAATGAGTCGGCTCAGCCTGCCGACGCAGCTGAACGAACCTCAATAATATTTTCTTATCACTTGGAGTTTGGACCGCCGGGTCAACCTTGAACCAGCGGACCAGATCGAACGCGAGTTTCTCTATGACGAGAATTTGACACGGAGAAGCTGATCCTTGCCGACAACAACGCCTACAACTGGACTTACGGAATTTCTTGCACTCAAAATTCGGATCTCCTCATGAAGTCACGGTTTTCGACAACAGAAACTTCTCTACCGTCACAATTTTTAACAACAGACACCTACTTGGTAGCATTGACTGGCAGGAATGTTGTCTCAGCACGCAGATCATCCAATTGTCAACAAATCGACGGAAAAAGGGACCGTGAGACTACTGGATGGGAGAACGACGTTCGAAAGTCAATATCCGTGCCTGGTGACACAGCGATTACATGATACTATAGCACTCGTAGAATCATCAACATTTCTTTAACGGGACCAGAAACTTCGTTTGTAGCCAGATCGACACCGATGAAGAAGAATTTCGTATTTCATCAAAGAAGCAGATTTTGGTGGTACACCAACAGTGCAGCCGATTATCTCCGATAACCATACAGGCTTACATAAAATTATTATTCTACATCGGCGATATGAAATACTTCGCACATAAAGGATTGCAGAGAAGTAGCCGTTTTCTCTTGCAAAATCCTCGCCAACCAAAGTTGATGCAGAGAAGCAGATTTCGTGCAACTACGACGCAATTACTATGTCTTGTCATGGAAAGCAAGACACTACTTCGTAACAGGAGCTGATTGATTCATCTTCACTACGAATCTCAGCCATCCGTAGTGATTGATTGGAGCAGTTTGACATCAAACTCAATAGACGACAACCCAATCATGTGACCGCGATTCCAGGTGTTTATGGCATGCATGCAAACATCACGTGCATGAAACGATGCTTGACACATTGAGGAGTAAATAACCTCAAATCCGGCAAGTACTCGCTCATGCGCGACCCTACCAGAAGCAGAAGCGTTACAAGCCTCGACGTAACTTCGACAATGGAGGAGAATGCCCAGCAACACGACGATGTCAACCAATGAGGGAGATGCATATTACAAGACAATTACGTGCTCTACCGTCCGAACATCGGGAGTACGGATGAGTATGCCATACAGTTGCTACCCGTGAATACAACAAGGGGAGAAGCAAGTAATCTTTATACCCTTGATCAACCCAATCACCGGCAGCAATGGAGTGATACCTGTGCATCAAGACACACGTGTTCCCTGGTAGTTATAACTTTTATACCCATCAGGTAGACTCTGTACGGAAGAGGGAGTTGATGGATTGTTTTTCGACCGTTACGAGTCAATGAGCATTCTCTGCAGCAGCCACTACAGCGAGTATCTACCTTCGGCGTCGCTGCAGCAGACAATTACAGCAACACCTGATGGATATTCCTCCTAACAATGGAGATGGACCTGGACATAAATCCAGCATGATTACAAGACCAGGCTTGGCACTATATCTATGATTTCCAACTAGTGGAATGGAGATACCACTATGCACTGGAACCAACATGGTAATGCCATATGCCCTCAGGAGCTTAGAGAAAGAGACTCTTATGACGACGATGACTACGATGATGGTCCAATGACTTTCGACTGAGTCATAAAACTTGCGTCACCAACCAATCCATCACCAGCATCACCTCCATGGAAGCTGATAGGCGTGATCCGAAGCGCCGAGGCCACAATGAATAGAGGAATCCGCGTTACTCCAATGGCACCCCTACATGTTGAATTGGAGCAGATTCAATATCAATGTTCAGCATCTGAAACAACATCAACGTTATCAAAGTTGTTACTACAATATTAACGAATAGAAGACACATGATGACCTGTGGACCTACACGTATATGTGAATCCAGTCACTGAGGCCAATTGATGGAATCCGTGCTAAACTGGACATGCATGAGGCATACTGGAGTCATCGTTATCATCGCCAACAATCTACTGGAAATGGACGAGGATTCAAATGGGTTGAGCACAGAAATCTCCATATCTCCTTGTCCATGACCATGGATTGATGCTCCACCGATGAGAATTGTGATATCGTCCTGCTACAATCACTTGGCAACAAGTCGCTTTGTAACGGCATGCAACAGTTACCGTGTTATTACAGTATACACACCGTTATATGACTGCTAAATCAACCTTGAATGCTTGGTGGTTTCTTGACCACATGAAGCAGTTATCATTGCCACAGCATGCTATCGTGTAGCTGAATTCTACTAACCGCAAATCAGGCATGGACTTATCACCATTCGGAGTGCTACTGTGCAATATGAGTTGGAGTGCCACACATCCCGATACTTCAATATGGGATACCTGCTACCTGCACTCGTACACGCTCACTAGTGTGTGGAATAAAATACAGAGGAGTTATTGTTCAAGCACAAATCTGTTGGCTTGATTTTCTCTGACTATTTTGAGCCTCACAACCCTCAATGCTTGCTGAAAAACTGGGCGCTTTTAGCGTCTATCCAGTTTTGAGTGGGGGAAGTGTGAGAGGATGAGGCTTGCCGAATCCTTGATCACAACCATTTTCTATTTGCTATGTATTGTGTGTTATTTTGTATGCTTTTCCTTTCCTGGAAATCCCTACACTCTTTCCTATATTTCATATATATCAATTGTGTTGCAGAGTGTGGCGGACTTTCCTTGTGTGACACGTTTTCTATTTTGTGGAGTGTTCCGTCAACATCAATTTATCTCTAGAATCCTTTCTGTGCTTCTAGGTGGCATTCTTAGGGACGGTTCCACTCATTTCTAGAACTCTCTTAGAAGGTCCTAGTTACCCTTCCCTAGAGTTCTCGCAGGTATTTATAAGATTGTGTCCTTGCTTAATCCCAGATTAGTAACATTCAAGCTTCCGCTAACTCCTGGACCTGTGACAGCACACTTTGAGTCACAAGAGACGGCTCACGTGCTCTGGGACACGATCGCTGCTTGCTACACGACCTCGCCCTCCGCCAGCCTCAGCCATCTCATTCTCCCTTTCATCTTCCCTAACCTGGCCTCTTTCTCCACAGTCGCGGATCTCATCGCAGACCAGCACTCCCTAGAGGTATGCTATAGTGCGGCCTGCTCTGAAGCCTAACTCTGAGCGCAACCCCCGCCCACTTTTGTCACCCTTAACTTCCTCACCACCTGCCTCCCTGGCCGCCTCGCTCCTGGGTGTAACGCCCCACTTGCACTGCACACTAGTGCCCTCACCATCGACCTCTTCTCCAAATCCTTGACGGTGGTCGAGACTTGCCTCCACATCATTGCTGAGTCTGTTAGAATATACCATGCTATGCTAGTTGTGTATATTGTGTTTACATCCCTAGTTGGGTGTACACCTGTGTTGGGGTGTCAATCCAACCCAATTGTGGTTGGAGCCCCCAAACACAAGGACCACAATTGTGGGGGCACCACAAGTGGGTTGGCTAAACCACTGGTGGTACACCACACTTGGACCACCTCCAACTGGTGGTCAACCACATTTGGAAGGAGCCTCCCTCCCTTGTGATTGGTCCTAACCCCCCCTTCCCTTCCAACCTTCCCTTCCTAGCTCATCTCTCTCTTCCAATGTAATGCCTTTCCTTCATCAATAAACTAACCTTTCTGTTTCTAACATGGTATAGAGCAATAATGGCTCACGCCAACTTTTAAATCCCGATCCTTCCCCACGCTTCCGCCCCGTCCCCTTCCGACGTGCACCTCATTGCCGTCCCCTCCATCGCCGCTGCTAGACTCCTAGCCGCCGCCTCTCAACTAGTTTTCTGTTGGGTGGATTTTCAAAAACCCCCAATGCGCCAAACGCCATAGCTCGCTCGATAGTTGACAGAATTGAGTGATTCGACTTGCAAAAGAACGCTCTTGGTGTCAGCTACAACGTCGTAAAATTTCGGACTGTTTCATCGCTTGGATTGTCAGATATCGCTTTCCGAAGTTTGCACACTTTCCTGGATGTGATCACGAAGTGCTACTGAAATTTCTACCAAGTCCTATTTTCATCAGCTAACTGCCATCTTTCCCCATCTTTTGCCTCCTCACCTGCACCTGCTCATCGCCGCCTTACCACTGCTGCAGCCGTAGCAGCAGCAGCAGAAGCAGCAGCAGCACCAGAAGGAGCAGCAGACTCAGCAGCAGCAGCAGCAGCAGTAGCAGCAGTAGCTGAAGGAGCAGCAGCAGCAGCAGCAGCAGCAACAGCGGCAGCAGCAGCAGTGGCAGCAGCAGCAGCGTCAGCAGCAGCAACAGCAACAGCAGCAGCAGCAGCAGCAGCAGCAGCAGAAGGAGCAGCAGCAGCAGCAGTATCTACAGCCATCCCCATCCTCCCCTCCTCTTTGAGCCGCCGCGGGTCCACCCGCCGCCGCTCCCTCCCGGCCACCGCGGGTCCACCCGCCGTCGCCTTCCTCCCACTCCGTGTCACCAATGGCATCCTTTCCCCCTCCCGTCGACGTCTCGACCCTCGATCATCTCGTGCGCGCTGCCGACAACTCAGCAACCAACTGGTATTCCTTCGTCGGCAGCCTCCACCGCGTCCTCGGTAGTGCTTATGTCCTGCCGTTCCGCCTCCTGGACATCATGCTTGGTCTCCCAGAGGGTGACCTTGGGGACCCGCCGCCTCACCCTGGCGATCCCCCCCCTCTCATTCCCCATCCCGGCGAGGAACCTCCGCCCCCCATGGTACCCGTTGGCACCAGCACTCGCGCTGCCACCACTGAAGTTGAGCAGCTCTTCCTTACTCAGCGTCGTGAGTTCCTCGTGCTCCATACTGATTACCTGATCGCGTTGGAGGAACACGAGCGGTCGGCAACCCTCCGCACTCAGCATGCCGCTACCGCCGCCGCTTATGCCGCTGACTCTGCGCGATTTGCTGAGCGTCGTCGCGCCTGGCTCGAGGCGGACAGCCGTGCTACTGGTGCCCTTCTCCTTGCCATCCCGTCTGCGCTCATGCGCAACTTCCAGGCACGTCGCATCGGCTCCCGCCAGATCTGGCTCGAGCTTGAGGCAATGTTCAAACGCACCGACTTCGATGCTGTCGGACCGCTCTTCAAGGAATACTTCAGCATCACGATCGAACATAGTGCTGGCGCCGTTGACTACACCAGCCGTCTCCTGGACCTTGCCTCCCGCCTTGAGGCTCGCCAGACTACTCTCCCCCCCAACCTTCAGATCTACCGTCTCCTCGAAGGCCTCTCCCCTCAATATGAAGTGCGTGTCATCGCCTTCACTGAGGCTCAGCCCCACGCCTCCCTTGACACTGTGGTCCAATGGATCATTAACGCTGAGGCCCGCCTTCTCTCAACCCCCCCCTCCGGCCTGAACTCCACCGAGTCCCAAAACCCCCAGCTTGCAGTCACACAGCCGCGTCGTGGCGAGCTCCTCTGTCGCTGACCCCATAACTCCCCAGGAGCTGCAGCAGTTTTGCCGCTTCCACCAGCTGCAGCTGCTGCAGCAGCAGCAGCAGTGGGGCTCTGGTGGTCAGGCTGCAGCCGCAGCTGCAGGAGCCGCAGCCGCAGCATCTGCATGGCAGCAGCAGCAGCTTGGCTTTGGCACCGCCGCCATGGCTGCCACAGCCACACCAGGTCCTCCTGGCTTTCCCCTCTGGGGCTCTCCTTCCCCTAGTGCTCCCGCCTCCCACTCCAGCTTTCTAGGCGAGCTCATGCGTTCTTCCCCTGCTTCCACTTCCATGTATCCCTCTGTTTTTAATGCCAGTGATTTCCAGTACCCCGTGTCTTCAGCTCCCTCCTCGCTCACGATTGACTTTGTTCTCGATAGTGGTGCCACTGAAACTGCCCTCAAAGACGCCGGCACCCTCACCTCCCTCCCTTTCCCCACCAACGTTCATGGTGCTGATTCCAGCTTCTCCATCCCTTGCACTCATCTCTCCACCCTCCCCTGCCCCCCCTTCCCCTCCGGAGTGGTCACTGGTCTCCACATTCCCTCTCTTCGTCATAACCTGCTCTCCATCCGTGAACTCCAACAGGCTGGCATCACTACCCTCTTCCCCGCCTCTGCCACCTACTGTGACCTCCTCCACGGCCCCACTCGCCGCCTCCTTCATCGCCTCCCACTTTGCCCTCGCTCTCGTCAGTACATCCTCCGCACACCCCGCCCCTCCTCATGCCACGTGACCACTCGTGCAGGCACCTCCACTCTCCCCCCTCCCCTCCCTCTAGAGCCACCTTCCTCCAACTCCACCTCCTCCCCATGCTCTTGTCGCGCACTATCCCACCCCGCTGTTCTCATCCACCACCGCCTTGGTCATATGAACTTTCCCACACTTCGTAAAGCCATCTCCTCCCGCTTGCTTGACGGTCTTCCCCCCACTCTTCCTCCCCTCCCGTCCTCTTCCGCTCCCCCATGCGCCACATGCATTCATGGAAAGCTCAAACAACAGCCTCACCTCAGTCATCCTTCCTTTGCTGCTGCCCCCCTTGATCTCGTCCACATGGACCTCTGGGGCCCTAACCCTTCCCCTTCCCGCCAAGGGCACCGGTACCTGCTTGTCCTAGTCGACGACCACAGCAGGTACTCCTCGGTGTTCCTCCTCCACACGAAGGCCGAGGCCCCTGCTGTCATCGTTACCTGGGCCGAGCAGTGCCGAGTCCACTTTGGTCGCCCCATCCGCCGCCTCCATTCCGACGGCGGTGGTGAGTTTCTCAACCGCACCCTCTCCTCCTACTGCTCAACCCATGGCATCCAGCAGACTCATACCCTTCCCCACTCCCCTCAGCAGAACGGTGTTGCTGAGAGTCGCATTCGTGAGATCACCAAGACGGCCCGCTGCCTCCTCACTCATGCCTCCACGCCCCCTTCTCTTTGGGGCTATGCCCTTGTCCATGCTGCTCTCCTTACTAGTCTTTACCCACATCCTCAACGCCAGTCTGTCACTCCCACTGAGCTCTGGGCTAGCACCAAGCCAGATGCTGCCATTCTCCGTATCTGGGGTTGCAAGGCATATGTCCTCATCCCCCCACCTGACCGCTCTCGGCAGGCAGGAAAGCTCGCCTCCAAGGCCATTGAGTGTGTCTACCTTGGCCACGCTCGCTCTGCCCCTGGTTACCTCTTCCTTCACCCGTCCTCAGGCCGCCTCCTACAGAGCCGTGACGTGGTGTTCGATGAGAGCATCCCGTTCTATCATTCTGTTCCGCCTTCCGACCCCCTTCCTCCTCTCTCCCGCCCCCTCACCTGGGCTGATGCTGTCATTCCCCCACTCTTTCCCCAGGCTCCCCTCCTTCCTCCAAATCCTGCTCCTCCCCCTCCTCCTTCCTCAGGTGATATTTATGACCCAGCTGTCCCTGACTCCCCTGCTCACTCTGCCTCATCGCACCAGCACCAGCAGTAGCAGCAGCAGCAGCAGCAGCAGCAGCAGCAGCAGCAGCAGCAGCAGCAGCAGCAGCAGCAGCAGCAGCAGCAGCAGCAGCAGCAGCAGCAGAAGGAGCAGCAGCAGGAGCAGCAGCAACAACAGCAGCAGCAGGTGCAGCAGCAGCAGCGGATGGAGCAGCAGCAGCAGCAGCAGCAGCAGCAGCAGCAGCAGGCCAACGTAGCAGGCCAACGCTACGACTAAATCCCGGCACCTTTGCCCTTGTGATCGAGTGGCTTCTCCAACGCCCGGTTTACAGCCTGCGGCAAGCACCCCGTGAGGGGCACAATACGCTGCGTGCTACGTTAGCTGACCTGTAGTTTTTCCCGTCGTCTGCAGACCTTATGCTTTCGTTCGTTCAGGCCAGACCCTGTTCTACATCCTTGTCTACGTAGACGACTTGGTTTTCACTGACCCTGTTCTACATCCTTGACACAGACGCACTGGCCACCATGAAGGCTAAGATGTCGAGGAGACACACCTGCACTGACCTAGGAGAGTTGCGCCGCTACGTTGGCCTGCAGATCTCCAGGGATAGAGCAGTGAAAACCATCACTCTCACAAAGTCACACTTGGTGCGCCAGGTCCTTCAGAGGTTCGGAGTACTCCTCCGCACAGCCCACACCTCTACCAGTAGATTACAGGCTCTCGGCTCCAGTCCCTGAGGAGTTGGTAGAGTCTATCGGTCCATACGCAGAGCTGGTGGGTTGCCTCATGTACCTGATGGCTTGCACTCGTCCTGGTCTTGCATACCCTCTCAGCATTCTGGCTCGCTTTGCGGTGACTGACAAACATCGACCATAACACTGGTCGGCCACTAAGAGGGTTTTGTGTTATCTAGCAAGTACATCGGGCATGGGGCTAATGCTAGGAGGACGCAGGGCAGTGGTCCTTATAGGGCACACAGACGCTTCGTGGGCGGACGACGCTGAGAGGCTCAGGTCCTCCCAGGGCTACTGCTTTAGCCTTGTGCAGGCGTCATCTCGTAGAGGTCCATCCGCTCGTCGTCTATTGCACAGTCTAGCTGCGAGACTGAGATCTACACTGGTGCCATGGTGGCATAGGAGCTCCGCTGGCTGACCTTCTTGCTCACCGACTTAGGTGAGAGGCCTAGCTCTGCCCTGGTCCTGTATGCTGACAACAGGGCCATGATCCTCCTGTGTCAGGAGTCTCGACTGGAGGGCAGAGGGAAGCACATCCAGTTGTAGTACTTCCTACAGTGCGAGCTAGAGCAGCGATGCTAGGCCCGTGTAGTACACTTGGCCTGTGGTGCCAACACAACTGATATCTATACTAAGGTGCTTGCGCCTAAGTATCATCAGCGACACCAAATTTCTAGAGGAAAGAAGAGAGATGCGGCGAATGGTGGTACGTGACGAGTGGAGAGATGTGACTGTTTCCAAGACGCACAAGAGGAAGAAAATTCGGGAGAGAACACCTTTTGGGAGTCAGCGTGGATGGTGTTGAAACTCATGACACTGGCCTACAAGGTGCTGAGAGCCATTGGCAAGAGATCTTTGCCCGTGGGCAAGAGATCTTTGCCCGTGGGCTAGAGATCTTTGCCCGTGGGCAAGAGATATTTGCCCGTGGGCAAGAGACCTTTGCAAGAAAGAAGTGTAATGTGGTCGGACTCTCATACTTCCCCCCCTCAAAGCTGGGTGGTAGATGTAACACCCAGCTTGACAAGGTAGTCGTAAAGAGGACGACGGGCGTTACCCATATCAGATTCAGAAACCCAGCTGTCCTCAGAAGGATCATAACCCTTCCAACGGATGCGAAGCCTCCAAGGTGCCATGCCAACTATGGCGGTGTGCAAGCAAAGACTCGACCTTGTACTCAGCTTTATCATCGACGAGGACAGTTGGCGGCAGTGGCGGTTGGCGGCTAGGGAAGATCATGTTGGGATCTCGGTGGGGCTTCAGAAGTTGGACGTGGAAGGCGTTGTGGATCTTCCAGGTTGCTAGCAGGCGTAAGCGGAAGGTAACGGGGGTGACCTGTGCTTCAACAAGGAAGGGCCCGGAGAAGCGAGGTCGCAGTTTGGATGGGATTTGGCTGATGTCGAGATTGCAGGTGTCGAGTAGAACATGGTCTCAAACGGCGGTCATTGCGGTGGCGGTCGGCCTGGCGCTTCTGTTGCTGCCGAATGTCGATGAGGCGCTTGTGGGTCCAATCCCAAAGCTGATGCATGGTGGTGATGAAGTCATGTGCAGGTTGAACAGTGGCTGGTGCTGTTGGTTTCTGTGGGGTGAGTGGGTTGCGTCCGTAACAGAAGAAGAATGGGGTATGTCCGGTAGCGGCGTAAGTGGCATTATTGTATGAAAACTCCACGATGGGTAGATGCAACTCCCATTTGGAGATGCCGTCATTGCATGCGCGCAAGAGTTGCTCCACAATTCGGTTAAGGCATTCGGTTTGTCCGTCTGTCTGGGGATGGTAGGCGGATGACATGGCAAGTTTGGTCCCGAGCAGAGACATCAGTTCTTTTCAGAATTTGCTGGTGAACTTAGGGTTTCGGTCGGAGATGAGTGTGGTTGGGATGGCATGTTGTGAGATGACGTAGCGAACAAACAGCTGGGACCGGTCTCCTCGTTGCGTGCTGCCGTGTGTGTCGGAATGAACTGTCTTATTTTGGAGGATTTATCGATGACGACAAGGATTGCAATCCGGTTATGAAGTCTAGTCTAACCACTTGCCATGGTTGTTCTGGGGCAGGAAGAGGCTATAGTAGTCTTGCTTTCTTCTACTTACAACACTTCATCCACTGACATGTGCCACTCGAGGTGACAAATTTCTGGCCATGTGGGCCAGTAGTAGTCTTTTGCAATACCAGAGAGCATCTTGTTGCTACCGAAGTGTCCGGCGTACAGGACATCATGGTATTCTTCTAGTAGTAACTGGCGCAAAGGCGGATGGTTGGGTACCCAAATTTTTGTTGAGCCTTTCCGATACGCAATCTCATTGTCCTACTGTCGCAGGTGACGTTTCTCCGTCAAGGGAATTTCGTGGTCGATGGAGTACCCGTGTGTGAGGAGTCATCCTTTCGACCTGGATAGCGGCAAAGTGTGCAGGCCAGCTGAGAGCGTCTACTTTGTTTTTGTGGCCGGCCTTGTATACAATGTCGTAGTGGAAGTGCATCTCGAGGAATTCAATCCACCGGACCTGCCGCCTAGAAAAGTTTGGCTGTATCTTCAAATATTTCAGGCTCCAGTGGTCGGTGTAGATGGTCCTCTTTCATCCTTCAAGATAGCATCTCTACGTTTTGAAGGCGATGACAATAGCAAGGGCCTCTTTGTCGTGTATCAGGTAATTTAGTTCTGCCCCGTGCAATTTCTTGCTAAGGTATGCGATTTGTTGCAGTCCATTCCCTTCATCTTGCATCACGTCTACTCCCACTGCCTGGTCACTGGCGTTAGCTTTGATAACGTAATCGTGTTCGAGGTCTGGCAAGATGAGTACAGGTGCGGATGTGAGTGTCTGTTTCAGCTGCTCTACGGCTTCCTACTGCTTTGCCTCCCATTGATAGGGCATGTTCTTCTTCAGCAGATTCGTAAGTGGTGCGGACATTTTCGCGTACTGTGGCGCGAATCTGTTGTAATAGTTGGCGAAGCCTAGCAAATGCTGTAACTCCTTTACGTTCTTGGGTGTCTTCCACGTGCATACGGCTTCGATCTTCTTGGGGTCGACATGAACTCCTTGAGAGCTCACCATGTGTCCGAGGAATTGGACCTTCTCGAGGGTGAACTCGCTCTTGGACAATTTGACGTAGAACCGTTCCCGTCGAAGAATGTCGAAGACGCGTCGCATGTGTTCGTCGTCCTGTTTCATGTCGCGCGAGTAGATGAGGATGTCGTCCAGGTATACCACCACTCGTCCAGTAATGGTCGTAGAATGTAGTTCATCTCGGCTTGGAAGGTTGTCGGTGCGTTCGTGAGTCCGAACGGCATGACCAGGTACTCGTACCGTAATCACCCGGATAGACGCCCCAAGGGGCGTTTATAGGACTGGTTTGAAAACATGGGGGGGCATTTAATTGAATAAAAAATATACGCCCCTGGGCGTTTAAAAGGGTACATAAGCAAATTGATTTTTCTACATCAAATTGTAGCTTTCAATTTGTTTCATGCGACGGGATCGCTTTTAACAAAGATTCTCAAGTCCATTGGGCTAAAAGTTCAGTCAGCAATGTGCCAGGCTGGAAGCAGACGAATCTGACGCGAATCCTGCTGGCGCGAAGTGCCGAAGGGCGCAAATTGCGCTTCTGGTTGGCACAGAGCGAGAATTCTCGCTCTTACCCGAACCCGTTCCCTCATTTTTGCACAGTTTTTTACGAAATAATAGAGGGGCGTATAGGGTACACACTTTCGAAAAGTAGGGGGGCCGTTTAATCAAATAATAGCTATAAGGCCCAAAACACGAGATAAAGCCCATGGGACTTATCCTACGGGGGGGTGTCTATCTAGGTGATTACGGTACGACCCATACCGAGTTCAGAAGGCGGTTTTGTGGATGGGATTTTCCGCAATTCTTATCTGCCAGTATCCGGACCGCATATCCAGTTTGGAAAATACTGTGGCTCCACGAAGCTGGTCAAGCAGATCATCGATTCGTGGAATCAGGTATTTATTCTTGATGGTCTGCTTGTTGAGAGCTCAGTAATTGATGCACATGTGCAGATTCTCATCCGGTTTTGGTGTGATGAGTATTGGGGCACCGTATGGTGAAGTGGATGGACGGATGAGTCCTTTTTCGAGGAGATACTCGATCTGTTTCTTCATGTCGACTAACTCTGTAGGGCTGAGACGATATGGTGCTCGGAAGGTCAGGTTCGAACATGGTTCCTTCACGATTTCGTGTTGGTGCGTTCGGTATGGCGGTAGCTTTTCGGAAGGTCGTCGGGAAGAATGTCTTGGAACTCCTTGAGTAATTCCTTGATTTTCTTGGGAGGTTCCGAGGCTTTCTTTTTGTCATCTTCTACATTCGTTACTACCGTCAGGAAACCGGTGTCGGTTCGTCTCACGTGATTCTTGAATATGGCGAGTGTCTCCACTTGGATTTCTCCTGTGTCGTCCTAGCTTGGTAGTTGGACTCTCCTTCCTTTGTTGTAGATGCTTGTACTGCGGTTGACCCAGTTGATCTCAGGGTTGATTTTTTTTAGAAAGTCTCGCCCGAAAATCAAGTCAAGACCTTTTATATTGGTGATGGGGAGGGTAGGTCCCTCCGGCACAGTGGTCTGATTTGTAGGTGTAACACTGTTTCGCCATAGATTGGTAGCTTGCTGCCGTCCACCGTCGTTGCAGAGAATGCTGAAGGCTTGCACTCTTCCCGAAGTCTGTTATTGCTGCCTTCTCGCATACGGTGTGTGACGCTCCGCTGTCCACAAGTGCTTGGAGGTGTTGCCCTTTGCAGATGACCTCGAGCATGAGGGGCAGGCATTGCTCGGAGTACCCAAGCATAGTTTCATTAATAGGATCATACGGTACATCCCAGTATTCCGTATACACCTTTTCATTGCTTCCTACTCCTGAGCTAGCAGCTGGCCGAGGCTGCTTGGAGAAAGGCTCTTCTCCAGGGCCCGGAGTTTCCTTGACGACTGTGTGTGTTGTCGATGCCGAAGTTGCTGTGCTGGATGCATTTGAAGGAGGAGTTCGGGGCTTTTGCAGCATCTTGTAGACCCCCAGCTTCCTCTTTAGCTGCTTCAGCTCCACCGACGTCTTCCATGGGGAGCAAGTAGTCGCTGTGAGCTGGTCTTAGTAGAGGACGTTGACTCCGTGGAAAGTTCGGCTTCTTTCCACACTCCTTAATTTTTTCCCCAAGTTATCCAAAACCGGTACAATTTCTAAATCGGTTGTCTTGTTACACTTGCTGACTGGCCTTCTGGCCCTTCTCTCAGTGGCCAAGTAGTGCTGCTCAGGATTGCTATATCTTGTTAAACGTGGACTACCCACGCTAGGGGGTATGTTAGAGTTCATATTTATATGCTAGGTGTGTATGAACAATAGCCTAGCTAGGTGCATTTTATAGAGAGGATAATACCTAGATACTAACCCTTGACTTGCCCTTGCCTCATCAATTTATTGCCTCTCGATACTGTAAACGCCCGGATATATGACCCTAGGGTATTTTTTCATATACTACCTAAAAAGGGGGGTAATTCTTGTACCCGGGTGTTTTCTCGTACACATATAGAATTCAAATTTCGTCATGTAGTTTTGTTAATCGTTTACATTCCTTACTCATTGTCGAGTACTCACGCCCAATCTCGCATTTTGTGCGCAAAAATCAAGTTGTCGTGACATGTTGGAATTTGATTCGTTCAAGTGAGCATTTGATATGGCGGGAAAACCCTTGGGAAACAGATTGGTAGCGATCCGATTCGTCCTAGTATCGATCGACGGTCTGGATTTTGTCTCCAGATTCAACATTGTGTGGAAACTGTTGACTTCGTCTCCATTAGACGGAAATTTGCCACTTGGCGAAGTTCCACCCCACCCCACGCTTCTGGGAGTGTTCAAGCCCTCACTACTCACCTTTCACAATGCTTTATGGTTCTCCTTTCGCGCTACTGTTTCCCCGCAGCCCCCATTCTATTTCCTTCTTGCTCGCTTCCTGCCATACTTTACATTTGCTGCAGAAATCACGGGGAAAAAAATACGAAGAGGGTCTTAAGACGGCTACACTGAAGATGGGAGGGTCTTGTTAGTCGATTACCATAATACAGGACCCACGCGCCAAAAACAGCCTAGAGGTCCTCAATAAAACCGGACTTATATCCAAGCGTTTACGGTAATATGTGTTACATGGCCTAGACAACCTCGGTTAGGGTAAGAGGTGAGCAGTGCCAGCAGCATTGCCGCAAGGCCTACAATTGGATCGCACGGCATTAATCATGCGCGCCTTTTTAGAATACTAGAATCTCTAGAAACAAGAGAAAACAAGCAAGGTATAGGGTTGGGTTGTACTCTCTAATAACATACACTTATTCTAGCCTATAAATTCTACGTGCAGAATGTATGTATAAGTCGACAGACCCCCTAGGCTAGATAAGGGGTAGTGCTCAGCAAGAAGCACACAGCTCCGGGTAGCACTACTTGTCCAACCTCTGAGACAGGGGTCCGAAGGCCAGTCAGAAAGAGTACAAACAAGATAGGAGGAAGTCAGGGTGGCACTACTAGTCCGGCCACAGGAAGAGGAGCCACAAGGCAAGTCTGAAAGATATGTATAAAGAGGAGTACACAATCAAGGTCCTAGCAAGCGAGAGTCTACAAGAACTAGACCAAGCTGCAAACAGTGCCGCTGATAATATTTAGGCGCAAGCGCCATAGTAAAGATATCAGCTGTGTTGGAACTGGAGGCCAAGTGTACTACGCGGGCATGGCGACGCTGCTGTAGCTCTCGCAGGAGGAAGTACCACAGCTGGATCTACTTCGCTCTGCCCTCAAGTCAAGGCTCCTAACACAGGAGGATCATGGCCCTGTTGTTAGCATACAGGACCGGGGCAGAGCTAGGCTGCTCACCTAAGTCGGAGAGCAAGAAGGTCAGCCAGCGGAGCTCCTGTGCCACCATGGCACCTGCATAGATCTCAGCCTCACAGCTAGATTGTGCAACAGACGACGAGCGAGTGGACCTCCACAAGATGGCACCTGAACCAAGGCTAAAGCAGTAGCCCTAGGAGGACCTAAGGGTCTCAGCGTTGTGTGCCCAAGAAGCGTCTGTGTGCCCGGTAAGGACCACCAGCCTGCGTCCTCCTAGCACTAGCCCCATGCCCGATGTACTTGCTAGATAATGCAAAACCTTCTTAGCGGCCGACCACTGCTGTGGTCGGCGTCTGCCTGTGGCCACAAAGCAAGCCAGGATGCTGAGAGGGTATGCGAGATCAGGACGAGTGCAAGTCATCAGGTACATGAGGCAACCCACCAGCTCAGCATAAGGATCACTAGGCTCTATTGACTCCTCAGGAACTGGAGCTGAGAGCCTGTGGTCTACTGGTAGAGGTGTGGGCTGTGCGGAGGAGAACTGAAGACCAAACCTCAAGGACCTGGCGCACCAAGTGTGACTGTGTGAGAGTGATGGTGCGCGCTGCTCTGTCCCTGGAGATCTGCAAGCCAAGGTAGCGGCGCAACCCTCCTAGGTCAGTGCAGGTGTGTCTCCTCAGCAGCTCGGCCTTCACGGAGGCCAGCGCGTCTCTGTCTGCAGTAGTGAAGACCAGGTCGTCTACGTAGACAAGGATGTAGAACGGGGTATGGCCGGCACGAACGGAGAGCAAAGGGTCTGCAGAGGAGGGAAAGAACTGCACGCCATCTAGCGCAGCATGCAGCATATCATGCCACTCACTTGGCGCCTGTCGCAGGCCGTAGACTGGGCGTCGGAGGAGCCACTGGGACCCAGGAGGGAAGGTATCAGTGAAGCCCTGCGTTCGGCGCAGGTAGACCTGCTCGTGTAGGCTGCCCTGAAGAAAAGCAGTGGAGAGGTCTAGGGAGTGGAGCTTGTAGTCACGCTGTGCTGCTACGTGCAGCAGCCCCCGAAGAGTAGTCATCTTCGGGGTCGGGGCGAAGGTCTGAAAGAAGTCCACCCCCTCGTGCTGACTGAAGCCTCTATCCACATAGAGCACCTTGAACACAGGCGGCTCTCCAAGGGGGCGCTTCACCTTGAAGAGCCATCGGCCATCGACTACGTTCACCCCACGTGGGGGAACTGCGTCAACGTAGGTGCGAGTGGATCTCCAAGATGCCATCTCTTGCTCCATGGCAACTAACCACTGAGAGGCCCAGGGTCGCGAAGTCGCCTCAGCGTAAGTGCGAGGGGTCGGGATGTCAAGGTCGTCTAGGTCACCCTCAGGGACTAGCAGCATGGAGCAGAGATCGGGAGCGGCCTCGGACAGGAACGCAAGCTCATGCTACCTGTCCTCTAGGACGTCACTACCAAATGCAAGAGCACCCTCGACGAACGGAGGACGGGCAGAGTGAGAGACCAGAGCGGTGGCATAGTCAAGGTGGCGGGTAAAGGCGAAGTCAGCGATAGCAACAATAAGAGCGTCAAGATTCGAGAGGGGAACAGACGGGTCAGTAACGAGTGATGCAAGGACCCGAGGAACAAGTGGACGAGTTGCACGAAGGTAGTCAGGCAGAGGGGGAGGCGCGACAGCGAGCTACGATGGAGGAGGCGACGGCAAGAGGGGAGGACGAGACACGTGGGAATGAAGCAAAAAAAGGTGAGAACGCTGAACAAGGGAGACAGGACGAGCACAAGAGGGACGGCGAGACTAGGCGTGAGACAGAGGCGTCGGGTCAGGAGACACTGGAGGAGTAACAGGAGGCAAACGAGGTGGGAAACGAGCCGGGGAAGAGTCCGGCAGAGGAAACACAGGACCGTGGACAGGAAGGGGAGGAGGTGGCACGGGAGGTGCAGGCAAGTGGTCCGGGGAGGGAAAGCCGAGCAGGTGAAGGGCGGACACCTGCGGCGACTGCTGCTGCTGCTGCTCGACGCCGACACCTGGACTGCCAGATGCACTGCGGCTACCTCTTGAACCCTCCACTCCAGCACCCCCAGAGCGAGAACTCTCTCCAACATCACCCCGAGCCCGCCGGGACAAGCCACGACATGAACCCCAGGACTAGCACCTTCCTCAACGCCAGCAACCACAGAGGCCAGGAATGGCTGTTGCTGCTGCGACGGCGGCGGCGGCTGCGGCGACGGCCGCGGCGGCTGCTGCGGCAGTGACGGCAGCTGCGGTGGCGGTGACTGGGACAGCGGAGGAGGAGACACCCGGGGAGAGACAGGCGGCAAGCATTGGGCCGCAATGCCACCAGGGTTAGTCGACTCCTTGACCGGGACAACCGACGGGAGGGGAGTGACGTGAGACACACCAGACGCAGCAGGACGGGGAGAAAGTTGAGCAGGGGCTACCAGGGGAGTGGGGACCAGAAACAGGGGAGGGGAAATCGGAAGACCTCAGTGGGGAAAGCGGCGGTAAAAGGAGACAGACTCGTCGAAAGTGGCGTTACGGGAGTGAAAGAAGCGGTGAGGCGGCGGGTGGTAAAAGTGCCAGTCAAAGGAGTCCACGGGGAAACCGAGGAAGACACAAGGGACAGTGCGGGCAGTGAGCTTGTCCGTGCCAGAGGCACGAATGTGAGTGAGGCAGCCTCAGCCGTGGAATGCGGACGCGTCACCAGGGAGCCCGGTCCAAACAAGGGTCGGCGAAACCTACGGCCGCTGAGAGCGCTGCCAGAGGTTAAGCTGGTGAGCGGCGTAGCGAACGGCGAACGGCCACAGAAAATGGGGTGCATTGGCATGAATCATGGAGGTACAAGCCACCTCCATGACCAAGCCGATGCGTCGCTTAGCGACCCCATTCTGCTGCGGGGAGTCCGGTAGGGTGTATGACTGGGTGATGCCCTCCGCACGACAAAACTATCCAAGCCGACCAAAGGCAAACTCGCCGCAACGATCGGAGTGGAGACACAGCACAGGGAGACCGCGGTGGACGCGCGCAGCAACGATCCATAGGATAAGAACGCCAGGCACACCGGCCTTCCGCTCGAGAGGAAACACCGTGTTGTAGCACGTGAAGTCATCGACGAGCACAAGAAAGTAGCACTCGCGATGCGGTCCAGGGACAGGGGCCGGGCCCCAGACGTCCAGGTGCAGGGTCTGGAGAGGTGCGGTGGCAGGACGAAGCGAGGAGGAGTGAGGAGCACGACGGAGCCGGCCCTTGATGCAGGGCGTGCACAGCAGCACAGGTGAGGGAGGGAGGGCAAGAAGCAACGCAGGGAGACCTAGGACGAGACCGTGCTCAGACATGTGACGCAGAACCGGGAGCGCGGGGTGACCTAGGCGATTGTCACAGGATGGAATGTGTCGAGGAAAGGTTGCACTATCGATCAGTACAAGGCGCTTTTATACTTCCAGAGTATATCAGGTAACCAGGTTTATCTTATCCTAAGGGCATGGAAGATGCAGCTCTACTTTCGACAAATTGGCCTCTTGAAGCTCATGATTGGAACGGAGCCAAGGCCAAAGGAAATGGCAGAGCAAGCGGACTGGGATGAACGTTCATCTGCTGGGTACTATCTACTGTCACAAAGCTTGGAGCTGAACCAGAGGCATCACATCATGCATCTGCTACCGGAAATTGATTGTGGGCCCAAGGCATGGGCAGTGCTCAAGGACCTGCACGCTCCGACATCGGTTGCCGCTTCTCTCATGCTGGATCGGGAGCTGTCCATGCTGCGGTTGAGCGAGAATGAAGCTGTGCAGCCCGTACTGGACAAGATGAGGGAACTCTACGCGAAATTGGCGATTGCAGGCATCACGTACCCAGAGCAGACAAAGTGTCTCAAGATGCTCAGCCTGCTGCCGGAGTCTTGGCTGCAATTTATAAGCGGACTCAGCTTGCCACAAAACCAAAGTCAATGGACATTGGAGTGGATTCGCACCAAGATTCTGGAAGAAGATTTTCGTCGCTATACACTGCGCGGAGGTGATGACAGCACCAGCGGCTATGCCATGCAAGGGACATGGAGGGATCGAGGGCGTGGCAATCGCGGTCGCTCTTACCACAGCCAAGGTGGTCGCGGGACTTGGAACCAGCGGGGCGTGGTGGCGCTGGTGCAAGAGGAAGAGGTGGTCACTCCAACAATGACAACAGTGAACCACGCTTGAGGGGAGAGTGCTGGTATTGCAAGGAAGAAGGGCATCCATGGTTTCGCTGCCCTACCAAGCCCGACTGGTGGACCCCTTGGAACCAATCGGAGAAGGGGAATGGAGGAAAACAACCACATGGAGGTGCCAACATGGTAGCTGATCCTGCTGAAGAAACCTCCAAGGATGACAGAGGAATGCGAAATGAGGAGAGGAATGCTGGACAGTTCTACCATGTGTGTGACAAAGATGACAGTGGCACAGCTGTTGCAAGGGCTGGAGAGGAATTGCACCCGCTTGACATGTGGGTCATGGACTCTGGTGCTGCATGGACAATGACACCACGCAAGGACTTGCTGGATGCTGTGCGAGCGCCTCCAATCTCTGAAGTGCGCTCAGCATCCGGACATGCAGTGAAGGTCGCTGGAGTTGGTCGAGCTGCATTCAGAGCACCTGATGGTGGACTGGTTGTGCTGAAGGATGTGTTACTCGTACCGGGGCTGAAGGCCAACCTGATATCGCTGCGCAAGCTAGGCCAGGCCGGAGTCAGCACCACCACCAATGGATCCAAAACATTCAAGGGGCTGCGAGGAGATCGTGTGTTATGGGATTTACACGAAAGCAGAGATGTCTTCAGATCCATGTGGCAGATCCCTGCACTGATATGGGAATCAACAAAGAAGGAGTTGGGAGAAGTAAAGGCGGGTTCTGGAGTCCAGGGGGAGTGTAATGCAGTTAGTGCTGCAGGAGTGACGGTTTCTGCAAGGTCGGGGGAGACTGATTGGGAAACCGCACACAGGCGTCTAGGGCATGTGGCTATGCCATTGCTGCAGCAACTGCATAAGGAAGAAGCAGTAAAGGGGCTCAAGCTTTCTGGGCAACCAAATGCTACCAAGTGCGAGACGTGTCTGCTGAGCAAGTTCACACGGTTCCCCTTTCACGGCGTAGCTGGGAAAAGCAAGGCAGCACTGGAACTGGTGCACATGGACCTCGTAGGACCTTTTCCAGTCCGAGGAAGTAAGGGGGAAAGGTACTTCCTGACAATAGTTGATGACTGGAGTCGGCTGATGTGGGCATACCCGTTGAAGCAGAAGGATCATGCTGCCTCAACAATACGAGATGATTGGCTGCCGTTCGTCGAGCGACAATCTGGGCACCCATGCAAGAGCATCAGAACCGACCGAGGTGGAGAGTTTCTAGGAGGAGATCTGACTGCGTGGCTCAAGAAACAAGGCATTGAGCATCAGCTAACGACGTCCTATACCCCTCAGTCAAATGGCGTTGCTGAGAGGGCTAATAGGACCATCCTGGAAACTGCGCGAGCGCTGCTGATCGAATCAGGGCTGGGGAACTCCATGTGGCCTCATGCGGTGAGGCATGCTACAGTGGCAAGGAACCGCGTACTCACAAAGGTGGCTGATGATATGTGGGTGCCGCTGGAGAGGTGGCTTGGAAAGAAGCCTCCAGTGGACATGCTTCGAGTGTTCGGATGCATGGCAGTGGCGCATGTCCCTAAACCGTACAGGACAAAGCTTGGAGCATCTGCACTTTGGTGTGTGCACCTTGGGCTTGCGGCAGAGAGCAAGGGGTGGCTACTCTGGGAGCCCTCAAAGAATGTGCTGTTTGATAGTCGGGATGTCAAATTTGTGGAGAACATCATGTATGGCAAGTGGGAGAAGCAGCCGGAGGCAAGGGTCACCCAGCAGCTGGAAGAGATCACTATGCACTTCGATCTGTCCGAACCTGAGGACAGCGAAGTCACTGCGCCAACGGCAAGCGGTACTGATGAAGGAAGCAATGAGGATATTGCAGCTGATGCTGAAGTCAAGGATCCGGAGCAGCAGCAGCAAGAGGCTTCCAAAACACCAAGTCTGCCAAAGCGAAGGAAACAGATTGGTGGGGGGACAAAGGATTGGGTGAAGGTGAAAGAATGGGTAAATCCAACCATCTACCCTGCACGTACCAGAATGGCAATGAGAAAGCTGTTGAGCTCCACAAGTGGAGGAGCCACAACTGAGCAGCAGGAACAGGCTCAAGGCGAAGATGCAGTGCTGTTCTTGGGTGATGACCAAGAGTCAGATGACAAGGAGCCTGCATACTGCTTTTACGCACCAATACAACCTCCGAGCATGGATCATGCGCTAGCCGGGCCTCAACGGGGGAAGTGGCTCGTTTCAAGAGATGCAGAGTACAACAGCAAGATGGAGAATCACACATGGGACCTGGTGTACTTGCCAAATGGGAAGAAGGCAATACAGTGCAAGTGGCTGGCAAAAATCAAGACGGATGAGAAAGGAGAGCCATCAGTTTACAAGAGCAGGCTGGTGGCAAAGGGGTTTCAGCAGAAAGAGAAGGAAGATTACAAAGAAGTGTTTGCCCCAACTGCTAAGTCTCCAACGCTACGTGTGCTGCTGGCGGTAGCTGCTGTGCGCAAATGGAAGGTGAAGCAGATGGACATCGTAACCGCTTTTCTGTACGGCATTGTGGAAGAGGAGGTGTACATGGTTCAACCACCTGGCTATGAGGATGGAACCGGTCGTGTCTGCAAACTTAACAAGGCCATCTATGGCTTGAAGCAGGCCCCGAGATGCTGGTACAACAGGCTGGCCAGTGCACTGGAAGGGATTGGATTCCGTGCGAGTGCATGCGACGAGAGCCTGTTCCTGATGGGAGAGGGGGAGTCACTTGTGCTTCTGCTGGTGTACGTGGATGACATCCTGCTCTTCAGCAGCAGTGACAAGGAGATCGATGGGGTGCAGCGGAAGCTCACAGAGCAGTTCAAGTGCAAGTCACTTAGAGAGGCAAGGTACTACCTGGGAATGCATATTGAGCGGGATACTGAACGTGGCTGGCTCAAACTGCATCAGGGACAGTACATCAACACCTTGGCTGAGAAGTACTCTCTGCAGGAAGAACGGGAAGTGGTCACACCTTTGCCTTCCGAGTTCAAACTCATAAAGGCAGCTGAAGGAGAAGGAGTTGAGAGTGAAGACCAGAGGCAATTCCAATCCATGGTCGGGAACCTACTCTACGCTGCTGTGCATACTCGGCCTGACATCAGCTTTGCTGTGGGACAGCTGGCTCGAGTAGTGCAAAATCCAACAGAAGAGCAGTGTGGTGCAGCGAAGAGAGTGGTGCGCTACCTCAAGTCATACCCTACAGTGGGAGTACAGTATTCAGCCTCTGCTCAACTCAGTCAAAAAAGAATTGAAGTCCTCAAAGAGAAGGGGGAGCAGCTCGGAGAAGGAAAGGTGTTCCTTTCCTGTTTTGCTGATGCCACGTGGGCTTCTGAGCATGAGGATTCATCATCAGTTGGTGGATACATCTGCATGGTGGGAGGTGGGCCTGTAAGTTGGAGGTCCAAGAAGCAGTCTGAGACGGCACTATCTTCAGTGGAATCTGAGTACATGGCGATGTTTCATGCGGCAAAAGAAATCATCTGGCTAAGGAGGCTCTTGAAGGAGATCGGCCATGAACAGACTTGTGCGACACCTCTGTTCAGTGATAGCAAGGGAGCCATTGCCAATCATCAATTTGTGCTTGGATTGTGCATGACATCGAGCACATTCCAACGAGCCAAGAATTGTTGGAATCGGAGCACATATGAAGAAGTTACGAAGAAATGTTTGATGGATTTGTTACAACTCATTGGAAGTCCTTGTCAGCTGCTACACCAAAGTTGGAGAGCCCTATAACGAGGAGGGACCAGCATGTGTGGGACTTTTGTCCCCACCTTGCAGCTGCAGCATTTGGGGTTTGGAGGCCAACCTGGCACAGTGTGAAATTTGTCTTGCCAGGCTGGCTGAACCTGAGGATGGGGAGTCAAAACTTTGACTCTTGTCATGTTCTTGACCATGGGCCTCCAGGGTCCTTCCCTTTCATCCTTCACTTCCTACCCCACCTTCCAACTGTGTTTCAATGCCTTTTCTATCATGCCTCTGATCTTGTAAGCTTCAATCATAGTGACTCTGAGGACTGTCAACTTCTCCTAGGGCAGATTACCCCCCAGTGCGCCAAACGCCATAGCTCACTCGTTTAGCTACGGAATCGAGTGATTCAACTTTCAGTGGAAAGCTGACACTGCCAGCTACAACATATCCGATTTTCAGATCGTTTCACCGATTGGAGTTTTTGATATAGCTATTCGAAGGTCGCGAGTTTTCTGGGCGTCATAACGAAGTGCTGCAGAAATTTCCAAGGAGCCATTGAATCATCTGCTTATAGCCTTCTCTAACCAACAGAATAGACCCTTCTAGAATATAGAATCACCCTGCGTATAGCCACGCGAGGCTATTGGCTTTAAGGGATTACAGCAGGATTACGCTAGATAGAGCGCACCAGTACATCCCAAGCCTGGTCGGTGATATAATTATAATAGCAGGATAAACCAAAGGTTAATGGAAAGGGAGGAATAGGAAATCAAAAGAGATGGAATAAAAGAGAAATGAAAAAGGAAGGAAATAAGAAAAGGCCAAGTGGTGTAACGGGGTCGTACTCTCACACTTCCCCCCCTCAAAGCTGGGTGGTAGAAGTAACACCCTGTTTGACAAGGTAGTCATGCAGAGGACGACGGGCGTTACCCATGTCGGACTCAGGTACCCAGCTGTCCTCAGAAGGATCATAACCCTTCCAACGGATGAGAAGCTCCACGGTGCCATTCCGACGACGGCGGTGTGCGAGCACGGACTCGACCTCGTACTCGGGTTCATTCTGGACGAGGACGGGCGGTGGCGGCGGCGGTTGGCGTCCGACGAAAATCGTGTTCGGGTCCCGATAGGGCTTCAGAAGTTGGACGTGGAAGGCGTTGTGAATCTTCCAGGTAGCTGGCAGGCGTAAGCGGAAGGTAACAGGAGTGACCTGTGCTTCAACGAGAAAAGGCCCGCAGAAGCGAGGTCGAAGTTTAGATGGGAGATGGCTGATGTCCAGGTTGCGGGTGTCAAGAAGCACCTGGTCTCCCACCGTAATGGTGTGATCGTTGCGATGGCGATCGGCTTGGCACTTCTGTTGCTGTTGAATGTCGAGTAGGCGCTTGTGGGTCCGATCCCAAAGCTGATGCATGGTTGTGATGAAATCATGTGTTGGTTGGACTGTAGCTGATGCTGTCGGTTTCTGTGGTGTGAGTGGGTGGCGTCCGTAGCAGAGGAAGAACGGCGTCTGTCCAGTAGTGGCATGCGTAGCATTGTTGTAAGCAAACTCTAGTATGGGCAGGTGCAAGTCCCATTTGGAGATCTCGTCCTTGCAGGCGGCTCGGAGGAGTTGCTCAACAATTTGGTTGAGGCGCTCGGTCTGTCCGTCTGTCTGCGGATGGTAAGCAGATGACATGGCGAGTTTGGTCCCGAGGAGAGACATAAGTTCCTTCCAGAACTTGCTGTTAGAATATACCATGCTATGCTAGTTGTGTATATTGTGTTTACATCCCTAGTTGGGTGTACACCTGTGTTGGGGTGTAAATCCAACCCAATTGTGGTTGGAGCCCCCAAACACAAGGACCACAATTGTGGGGGCACCACAAGTGGGTTGGCTAAACCACTGGAGGTAC
Organism: Closterium sp. NIES-67; assembly: GCA_027943415.1. Classification (NCBI taxonomy): domain Eukaryota; kingdom Viridiplantae; phylum Streptophyta; class Zygnematophyceae; order Desmidiales; family Closteriaceae; genus Closterium; species Closterium sp. NIES-67. The sequence goes on from BQMB01000051.1 coordinate 314,275, forward strand.
ACCACACTTGGACCACCTCCAACTGGTGGTCAACCACATTTGGAAGGATCCTCCCTCCCTTGTGATTGGTCCTAACCCCCCCTTCCCTTCCAGCCTTCCCTTCCTAGCTCATCTCTCTCTTCCTATATAATGCCTTTGCTTCATCAATAAACTGAACCTTTGTGTTTCTAACATGGTATAGAGCAATAATGGCTCACGCCAACTTTTAAATCCCGATCCTTCCCCACGCTTCCGCCCCGTCCCCTTCCGACGTGCACCTCATTGCCGTCCCCTCCATCGCCACTGCTAGACTCCTAGCCGCCGCCTCTCAACTAGTTTTCTGTTGGGTGGATTTTCAAAAAACCCCCAATGCGCCAAACGCCATAGCTCGCTCGATAATTGACAGAATTGAGTGATTCGACTTGCAAAAGAACGCTCTTGGTGTCAGCTACAACGTCGTAAAATTTCGGACTGTTTCATCGCTTGGATTCTCAGATATCGCTTTCCGAAGTTTGCACACTTTCCTGGATTGTGATCAAGAACTGCTACTGAAATTTCTACCAAGTCCTATTTTCATCAGCTAACTGCCATCTTTCCCCATCTTTTGCCTCCTCACCTGCACCTGCTCATCGCCGCCTTACCACTACTGCAGCCGTAGCAGCAGCAGCAGAAGCAGCAGCAGCACCAGAAGGAGCAGCAGACTCAGCAACAGCAGCAGCAGTAGCAGCAGCAGCAGCAGCAGCAGCAGCAGCAGCAGCAGCAGCAGCAGCAGCAGCAGCAGCAGCAGCAGCAGCAGCAGTATCTACAGCCATCCCCATCCTCCCCTCCTCTTTGAGCCGCCGTGGGTCCACCCGCCGCCGCTCCCTCCCGGCCACCGCGGGTCCACCCGCCGTCGCCTTCCTCCCACTCCGTGTCACCAATGGCATCCTTTCCCCCTCCCGTCGACGTCTCGACCCTCGATCATCTCGTGCGCGCTGCCGACAACTCAGCAACCAACTGGTATTCCTTCGTCGGCAGCCTCTACGCGTCCTCGGCAGTGCTTATGTCCTGCCGTTCCGCCTCCTGGACATCATGCTTGGTCTCCCAGAGGGTGACCTTGGGGACCCGCCGCCTCACCCTGGTGATCCCCCCCCTCTCATTCCCCATCCCGGCGAGGAACCTCCGCCCCCCATGGTACCCGTTGGCACCAGCACTCGCGCTGCCACCGCTGAAGTTGAGCAGCTCTTCCTTACTCAGCGTCGTGAGTTCCTCGTGCTCCATACTGATTACCTGATCGCGTTGGAGGAACACGAGCGGTCGGCAACCCTCCGCACTCAGCATGCCGCTACCGCCGCCGCTTATGCCGCTGACTCTGCGCGATTTGCTGAGCGTCGTCGCGCCTGGCTCGAGGCGGACAGCCGTGCTACTGGTGCCCTTCTCCTTGCCATCCCGTCTGCGCTCATGCGCAACTTCCAGGCACGTCGTATCGGCTCCCGCCAGATCTGGCTCGAGCTTGAGGCAATGTTCGAACGCACCGACTTCGATGCTGTCGGACCGCTCTTCAAGGAATACTTCAGCATCACGATCGAACATAGTGCTGGCGCCGTTGACTACACCAGCCGTCTCCTGGACCTTGCCTCCCGCCTTGAGGCTCGCCAGACTACTCTCCCCCCCAACCTTCAGATCTACCGTCTCCTCGAAGGCCTCTCCCCTCAATATGAAGTGCGCGTCATCGCCTTCACTGAGGCTCAGCCCTGCGCCTCCCTTGACACTGTGGTCCAATGGATCATTGACACTGAGGCCCGCCTTCTCTCAACCCCCCCCTCCGGCCTGAACTCCACCGAGTCCCAAAACCCCCAGCTTGCAGTCACACAGCCGCGTCGTGGCGGGCGCCCACGTGGCGGCCGCACCAACCCTCAGGGAGGGGGTGGAGGTGGCGGTTGTGGGGGCAGCGGAGCCGGCGGCGGTGGTGGCGGGGTCGAGGGTGGCAGCAGTGGTGGAGGTGGAGGCAGTGGTGGCTCATCTGGTAGCCGTGGTGGCCGCCCTGGCACTCTCCCCCCATGCTCCTATCTTCGCCGTTTTGGTCCCAGGGCGGGTGAGCGCTGCACCCAAACCAACCATCCCCCCGCGACCTGCTTCAAGGCGTATGATGACGCCTGGTTCGAGCGCGGCAACACTGGCACACCCCCACGCTGGTCTGCCATGGATCCCCGCCCCTCTCTCCAGGATGTCAAAACTCTTCCGTCTTTCCTCCCCTCTCATCTTCAGCTCTCCTCCTCCTCCTCCTCTGTCGCTGACCCCATAACTCCCCAGGAGCTGCAGCAGTTTCGCCGCTTCCAGCAGCTGCAGCTGCTGCAGCAGCAGCAGCAGTGGGGCTCTGGTGGTCAGGCTGCAGCCGCAGCTGCAGGACCCGCAGCCGCAGCATCTGCATGGCAGCAGCAGCAGCTTGGCTTTGGCACCGCCGCCATGGCTGCCACAGCCACACCAGGTCCTCCTGGCTTTCCCCTCTGGGGCTCTCCTTCCCCTAGTCCTCCCGCCTCCCACTCCAGCTTTCTAGGCGAGCTCATGCGTTCTTCCCCTGCTTCCACTTCCATGTATCCCTCTGTTTTTAATGCCAGTGATTTCCAGTACCCCGTGTCTTCAGCTCCCTCCTCGCTCACGATTGACTTTGTTCTCGATAGTGGTGCCACTGAAACTGCCCTCAAAGACGCCGGCACCCTCACCTCCCTCTAGAGCCACCTTCCTCCAACTCCACCTCCTCCCCATGCTCTTGTCGCGCACTGTCCCACCCCGCTGTTCTCATCCACCACCGCCTTGGTCATATGAACTTTTCCACACTTCGTAAAGCCGTCTCCTCCCGCTTGCTTGACGGTCTCCCCCCCACTCTTCCTCCCCTCCCGTCCTCTTCCGCTCCCCCATGCGCCACATGCATTCATGGAAAGCTCAAACAACAGCCTCACCTCAGTCATCCTTCCTTTGCTGCTGCCCCCCTTGACCTCGTCCACATGGACCTCTGGGGCCCTAACCCTTCCCCTTCCCGCCAAGGGCACCGGTACATGCTTGTCCTAGTCGACGACCACAGCAGGTACTCCTCGGTGTTCCTCCTCCACACGAAGGCCGAGGCCCCTGCTGTCATCGTTACCTGGGCCGAGCAGTGCCGAGTCCACTTTGGTCGCCCCATCCGCCGCCTCCATTCCGACGGCGGTGGTGAGTTTCTCAACCGCACCCTCTCCTCCTACTGCTCAACCCATGGCATCCAGCAGACTCATACCCTTCCCCACTCCCCTCAGCAGAACGGTGTTGCTGAGAGTCGCATTCGTGAGATCACCAAGACGGCCCGCTGCCTCCTCACTCATGCCTCCACGCCCCCTTCTCTTTGGGGCTATGCCCTTGTCCATGCTGCTCTCCTTACTAATCTTTACCCACATCCTCAACGCCAGTCTGTCACTCCCACTGAGCTCTGGGCTAGCACCAAGCCAGATGCTGCCATTCTCCGTATCTGGGGTTGCAAGGCATATGTCCTCATCCCCCCACCTGACCGCTCTCGGCAGGCAGGAAAGCTCGCCTCCAAGGCCATTGAGTGTGAAGAGTACTGGGGCACCGTACGGCGAGGTGGATGGTCGGATGAGTTCTTTGGCTAGGAGATACTCGATTTGTTTTTTTCATGTTGGTCAGCTCCGTAGGGCTGAGCCGATATGGTGCTCGGAAGGTCGGCTTCGAACCCGGTTCCTCCACGATCTCGTGTTGATGCGTTCGGTATGGTGGTAGCTCATTCGGAAGATCGTCCAGAAGAATATCTTGGAACTCCTTCAATAATTCCTTGATCTTTCCTGGAGGTTCCGAGGTTCTCTCCCTGTCGTTTTCCGCCTCTGCTGCTATTGCCAGGAACCCTGTGTCGGTTCGCTTCACGTCCTTCTCGAATCGTGCGAGTGTCTCCACTGGGATATCTCCTGTATTGTCCCAGTTGGGTAGCTGTACTCTCCGTCCATTGTTGTAGATGCTTGCGGTGCGGTTCACCCAGTTGATCTCGGGGTTGAATCTTTTTAGGAAGTCTCTCCCGAAGATCAAGTCAAGCCCTTTGATGTTGGTGATGGGGAGTGCAGGTCTCCAGCGCAGTGGTCCAATTTGTAGGTGTAGCACTACTTCGCCGTGTACTGGTAACTTGCTGCCGTCCACCATCGTTGCAGAGAATCCTGAAGGCTTGTACTCTTCCCGAAGTCGGTCGATCACTGCCTTGTCGCAGACGGTGTGTGATGCTCCGCTGTCCACAAGTGCTTCGAGGCGTCGTCCTTTGCAGATGACCTCGAGCACGAGGGGCAGTCGTTGCTCGGAGTACCCAAAGATAGTTTCATTGATTGGGTCATAGGGTACATCCCAATATTCCGTACACACCTTTGTGTTGCTATCTACTCCTGAGCTGGCAGCTGGCCGAGGCTGCTTGGAGAACGGCTCTTCTCCGGGGCCCGGAGTTTCCCTGACGAGTGTGCGCGTCACTGATGCCGAAGAACTGGATGCATCCGGAGGAGGTTTTTGGGGTTTGTGCAGCTTCTTATAGACCCCCAGCTTCCTCTTGAGCTGCTTCAGCTCCACCGACGTCTTCCCTGGGGAACGGGTAGTCGTTGTGGGCTGGTGTCGGGAGAGGACGTTGACTCCGTGGAAAGGTCGGCTTCTTTCCACACTCCTTAATTTTTTCCCCAAGTTGTCCGGTACCGGTATGATCTCCACAGCTGTCTGCTTCTTTTGGAGTCCCTCCCGAAATTTCTCCAAGGCTCTGGCTCCTCGAAAATCATAAGTTTTCATTAAAGCATCTTTATAAGATAACTTTAACGAATTCTTATAATTTCTTGGGTCTTCAAGAAGTTTCCCTGTCTCGGCAGAGTCTTTTTTCGCGGAGTCGTATTTTTCCTCGGCGATTTTCCCTGGCGAAGACTGGTCGTGGGGTGGAGATTTTCCCCCATCATTTCCTCCATCTCGCGTCGAATCAGCTTCGTCGAAGTTGATTTTCCCGGAATCCCGCGGCCGCTTTCGGATCTTTTTATTTTCGCCAGCTAGATCCGCAATTACTGGCGACTCCCGTTTTTTGGCTTCTGATTGGCTGAAGGAATTCCGCCACTGTTGCGTGCCCGATACTCTGCGCGCGCGGCTTTCATTTTGCTGCAGTCGAAGATTCGATGACCCGGCACCCCGCAAAAATGACACGTGTAATAGGTGTTTTTCGGACGTGGCCGCCCCTCGAATCTGTCGACTTCCATCGGGTCGGCAAACGTGGGGTGAGCCGAGAGGTCGCCGTGTCGCGTACTGCCGACGTGCGTCCATCGTGTTCCGGCGTTGACCATGTCGAAGCGCTCCGCTGCCGAAACGACGTCACTGTAGCTCGCGTAGTTTGACGCTGCGACTTGTCGTTTGACTTCGGTCTTCAGCCCGGCGAGGTACGATTGTACTTTTTCCCCTTCGGTCAGGTCGGGAATGCGGTTATAAAATTCCTCCATCTGCTGCGTGTACTGCGCTACACTCCCGAAATGTCGGTGTTGATGAATTTTTTCCCGGGCAAGGAAACTGGAATTTATCGGCTCGAAGCGTTTCAGCAGGTCAGCGCGGAACTGCTGCCACGTGGCTTCACCGTGGATGAAGGTACTGTTGCCGCCAATCCACTCGAGTGCCGGCCCTCGCATCAGTGTCGCCGCGAGTCGTACACGTTGACCGTCCCAGACTGGCGAGCTCCATCCGACGGCTGCGAAGTAGATCTCCATCCCGGCGATCCATCTGCGGGCGTCGGAGTTTCGATCGCTCGGATCGAACGGCTCAGGTGGGCGCGGTTTCGGAGCCTCGAGAAACTGCTGCGACTGCTGCGTCGTCGCCGTTGTCGTCTCGTGCTGCGCTCCGGCGAGTCGAGTTACTCGCTCGAACTCGTTTCGCCACGCTTCGCGATCCTCTCGCATTTCCTCCTGAAGGGCTGCGATGCGCGCGAAGAGCTGCTGGGTAACCTCGGTGTTGTCGAAGGTTGCCATCCTGTTCAAAACACGCACGGAGGGGGTAATTCGAAAATCGCGGAGCTGGTGCTTACCAGAATCGGCGTCGAATTGGTCGCCCCCGGCGGTTTTTCGAGGCAGGTTTTCCCGCTGCTGCTGCTTTGTTGAGCGCGGCCGAGTGAAAAAAGCTCTGATTACCAAGTGTCACAGGATCGAATGTGTCGAGGAAAGGTTGCACTATCGATCAGTACAAGGCGCTTTTATACTTCCAGAGTACATCAGGTAACCAGGTTTATCTTATCCTAAGGGAATAGACCCTTCTAGAATATAGAATCACCCTGCGTATAGCCACGCGAGGCTATTGGCTTTAAGGGATTACAGCAGGATTACGCTAGATAGAGCGCACCAGTACATCCCAAGCCTGGTCGGTGATATTATTATAATACCAGGATGAACCAAAGGTTAATGGAAAGGGAAGAATAGGAAACCAAAGGAGATGGAATAAAAGAGAAATGAAAAAGGAAGGAAATAAGAAAAGGCCAAGTGGTGTAACGGGGTCGTACTCTCACAGCGATGGTGCCACAGAAGCAACCGACCTGAGCACGCAGCGACGACCTGGGTAGACGCAGGACCCAGGGAGGACGCGGCCTTTGGGGGGGAAGCAGTGTCCAGCGTAGAGAGGCCAGACACCGGGTCCCGCAGGAACGTCGCAAGGGGGGAACTTGAGGTGGCCTCGGTATAGACGGCGTACCGCTCGTGACCCAGGAATGTAGTGGTGACGCCGAGGTCCTGAAGACAGCCGACATCGACTAAGTTCCGGGAGAACGAGGGGATGTGGAGGCTTGTAAGGGAATGCGAGGGGACCGTTGAACAGGAAAGGGTAGTATAGCTGCGAGCAACTACCGGACCAGAGGAGGGGTCAGCAAGTGCGACAGCGGCAGACGCGGCAAGCGGCTTAAGCGCACCGTGGTCGTGGAAGAAGCAGGCAGATACACCGGAGTCAAGTGTGAAGGACAGCGAGGCAGTAGCGGCAGACGAAGGAGGAGCTAGTGTGGAGCCTAGTCTAGACAAAGCAAACGGTTCTATGCCTAGCGCAGGAGGGGTCTCTGTACTATACAGAGATGCTACGCCTAAGCTAGAGAACACAGGGTAATAAGATCCGGACACTCTTGAAGCGTCAGCATACAGGGAATGCAAGGCAAAATTAATCTGATCCATGTTTAAGTCAAAAACTGGCAAACCATGGCGCAATAGACTAGGCCAGTCAGGGAGGTCCGAGGTCGGGCCGAAGCAGCGGCGAAAGAGGTCGTGAAGGCAGCAGAAGCAGCAGGCGATCAGGTGTGGACGGCGTCACACAGTGCCATGAATGGGCCCGGTCTAGAGGTGGTACTGGCAGCCCACAGCATCAAAGCCGCTGGTAGACTCCGAGCTGCGAGGACCGCCACCTCGACCACCCCCTCCAGGGGCTCCCGGCCACATTGGTGGGAGGCGGGCCCACGGCTGCTGCTGCTGCTACAGCTGCCGCAGCTGCTGCTGCGGCTGCTGCTGCGACTGCTGCGACTGTTGCGGCTGCTGCTACCCCTGGACGCCTGCCCCAGCCCCCTCGTCAGAACCACTTTAGCTGCCACCACCACCACGCCCTCCTCTGGGGCCGCGACGGCCTCAACGCTGTCACTGCTGTTGCGGGAAGGCCGCCGCTGCGGTCTCAGTAGCAAGAGTAGCAATAGCGACCGCAGCGGAAACGTCAGCGTACGTGCACTGGGAGGGAGCACAGCCCTGAAAGATAGGGACTGCCGCAACACTGCTCGACTGAGCAACAGCGCGCTGGTGAGTCTCTATCTTAGAAAGGGCAGCGACAAAAGCAGTCAGGGTGAGGTCACCTGGGTGCTGGCTAAGGAAGTGGCCGTCGACGGCACGAATGGCCGGCTAGGGCGCGAGGGGCCGGCTGGGTTGCGAGGGGCCTGGCTAGGCGCGAGGGGCCAGCGAGGCGCGAGGGGCCAGCGACGACGCGAGGGGCTGGCGACGGCGCGAGGAGCCGGCTAGGGCGCTAGGGGCCGGCTACGGCGCGAGGGGCCAGCTAGGTGCGAAGGGGCCGGCTAGGTGCGAGAGGCCAGCTACGGCGCGAGAGGGGCCGGGTGGGCGCAATAGGGGGTGGCTAGGCGCGGTAGGCTAGGGCGCGGGGCAGAAGCGGGTGGGTGGACCTAACCTGCTCATGATACCATGTTAGAATACTAGAATTTCTAGAAACAAGAGAGAACAAGCAAGATATAGGGTTGGGTTGTACTCTCTAAGAATATACACCTATTCTAGCTTATAACTTCTACGTCCATAATGTATGTACAAGTTGACACGCCTATCATATCCGCATCTTTTGGACCGATTTTGGGAGAAAAGCCTGTGCGGGGTTTGATTTTCCCATGATGGAATTCAAAGCCCACCATGCCAAATGGAATAAAACGATCTCACCGTAAAAGCCCGGATATAAGACCCCCTAGTAATAGAAGACACTGGGTCTTCTAATAGGCACTTATCTTGTGGTAACCCGGTTTTTTGCCCCTGGATCTAGGACCATTTGGATTATTTCTCAACGGTATGTGATAAGCCCCATGGGTCTTATACCCAAGCTAATACGGTATTAGCGAACACACACTTTTGCATATACACCGTACAAGCAGCTAGGGGGACATATCCAGGGTATTACGGTAGTACGAGATAAGGCATATGGTACATATATGTCTTCTATCCAGGCAATGATGGCACTGGAATAATGCATTCCTTGATGCTGAAAGAATTTGAAAGGTGGTGCAGGAGACTATGTATAGAATCTGCAGATACAAGGACTTGAAGTAGAAAGTAATACTGGAAGTAGAAAGTAATACTGGAAGTACCTCAAGTAACAACCAGTATTAACAAGTTGTAACACCAGAATCAGTATTACAGCTAGGGCTGTCGTTATCAGGGTATTTTACCCTGATTCCCTGATGTCACAGGGTATTTTTTTTGCCAACCCTTAATTTTCAAGGTTGAGCTTTTTTTAACCCTAACCTCTTCAGGGTTGTATGTCTGTGAACACTCATAATTTCAGGGTTTGTGTTATCCCAACACTGAGTTTTCATGGAGTAACGCGTACGAACCCTGAATGCGACATCCATGCGGACCCTGAGTTTCCTCGAAATGGCCCCCTTACGCGTGATGGGTCCCAGTCCATTGAACACGCCCAGCATGCATCACGTGGGGAATCTGCACTTGGCAAGATTCCCGCCGTGTACACGCTGTATGTTGCCATTACAGCAACATTTCCAACCGTCAACTGGCATCCGTGACTCAGCACGCAGCAGACAAGGACAGAATATGCTGAGCGCTGCAATGTCAGCCTCTGTATAACATCACCCCGCCAATCATCTTTGTGCAGACGATGCCAGCGCAGGTGCGTCTCGCCGTTGATGGTATCGCCATGACGATACGGGAACCTAGATGGGTTATGCACCGTCCATGAAAATCAAAAGATGGGGTTTCTTGGTCCCCTTCCCGTCTTCTTCACCAGCTTCTCCTCCAACTCAGTTTCTTCCATTTCTTCACGTCACAGATACGACATGCTCTATTCTTCTTTCTCCTCCACTTTCGTCGCGCCGATTTCTCATTTCGATCATATCCGCCTCTACTAGCCATGGCGGATGTAGGAGACTCTGGTGAGTCTCCCACTGCCGATGATGGTTCTGGACTAGGTAGGGACCCCCCCGTGGAGGTCCGTAGACCCGCTCTAGACATCTTGTGGTCTCCCACCGCAGTCGTTACACCATCACAACCCGTATCTACTCCCGCTCCCTATGTACCTCCGCCCGCTGTCGCTTCATCTAGCCGGGGCCCTTGGGTTCCAGACTGCGAGACAGCCACGACCGTGCGCTACACGGTCGAGTGTGCTTCGACGATTTCATCTGGGAAGAAAGCACGCGTCGGGAAGTACACCCAGAGCACGATAGTCCTCGGCGAGAAGCTACGTCGACCGTCGCCGCCTCGCACGTCGCCTGAACCTCAGGCCCCTGGTATTCCAGAACCCGAGCCGCCGAAGCTCTCGAAGAAAGAACTCATCAAGCAGAAGTATCTCATGGCTGAGCACAAGTATAAGACCAGCTGGCTTCCATTTTTCCCTTGGCTTCTGCTAACAAAAACGAAAGGCGGTTACCCTGCTTTGAAGTGCAGTGTGTGCAAGGCTTTCGGCAAAGAGACAACACCGTACTCCAACAGCCGTGATGGGGCACGTGACCTGCAGACGCAAGCGATGCGGTTCCACGAACACACGACAGCCCACGAAGTAGCAGTCAAGCGTCAGATGGAGATCGCTGAAGACATCGCCAGCACCCAGAGGCGCATGGAGAATTACGCGCGGATTGACATCGAGGGGAAGCACGTCATGAGGCTCCTACGCTGCGTTGACTTCCTGTGCAAGTGTGATGCACCCATCAGCATGTACCCGAGGCTACTCCGCTTCATGGCCGAGCAGGAGACCCCGGACATTCCGCTGCAGTCTTACGGAGTCAACCTAACACGGTAATGCACTTATTCAAATTACAGCATGTCCTTCATTTTTCAAAAAGGTCTAACCAACACCTTGTTGTCACTTCTGCTACTACAGGTATGGCTTCTGTCAGTTCGTCAGCAGCCTGGCAACCTACCTGCAGCACCGACAAATGCAACACATTCTCGCCTCACCCTACGTCGGCATCAGTTGCGACGAGAGCACTGACCGTACTCGCGGTAAACATCTGATTGTTTATCTGACCTTCTTGCGTGCGCATCATGTTGTCACAGAGTCTTTTGCTCTCTTGACCGTCAAAAAGTGCGATGCCACGTCTCTCCTCGCCGTTCTTCTGGCTCACTTGCGAGCAACTGGCGTCGACCTCTCCCGAGTCACCGGCATGAGCACCGACGGCGCTTCTGTCATAGTCGGCCGAGACAATGGTCTCGTCGCCCGACTTCGCGAGCACATTCCCCATCTCGTCTCGTCGCACTGCATCGTGCACAGGTTTAACCGCTTGTCATTTCAGTCGCTTAGGCTTCCTACAACTGCTTTACTAAAATTCCTTTGTGTGCACCATGCAGGGAAGCCTTGGCGGTGAAGGACGCGGCCACTGCTTCTCCAGACTTCGACATGGTCGACCTTGTGATTCGGACTCTGGCCGATCTTCTGGGACGTTCATGTGTCTGGAGTCAACGCTTCAAGTACCTGCAGCGGGCAATACACAACACCAACCTTGAAGTGCAAGGAATTCCCACCGTGCGCTGGCTTTCAAGGGGTGAGGCTGTGCGGCACCTCTGTAAGGTCCTTGGTGCCTCTATCATTCTCTTTTATGAGTACGATCATGAGCTGTATGAAGTCGTCATCTGTTACAAGTTCCAGTTTTGTCTTTTTTTCCTAGCGGACGTGCTCGGAGTGATGAATGAGCTCAACCTCAAATTCCAGAAGAGGGAGGTGAGGTTCTACCACTGTGCATGTTGTGTTTTCTGTCCCACGCATGCACGATTGGAATCACCCTCTGACTCCACTCCCTCGTCTGTCACTTCCACCAGGTCGACGTCACCGAAGTGACGAAGGACATCGACGAGGCGACAGGGGACCTCCGCCACCGCTACCTGGAGTGCGGAGAGGTGTTTGGTGGGGGGGTCGAAGGCACGTGGCTTTCGGCTTTCTTGGCGGTCTACGGGCGCGGAGGGGCCAAACGCGTAAAGGTGCGGGGCATCGACAAGGACGGCAACCCAGTCACGCACACCTACACCATGCACGAGAAGCAGATCGACGGGCATGCCTTCCGCAGCAAGTACCCCGATTGCGAGCGGCTCTGCGCGCAGTTAGCGAAGGACACGATAAGCTTCTTGAAGACAAGGATGCTGGACCTGAACAATCTCGCCTCGACGAAGCTCTTCCGCGTGTCGAAGTGGCCCCGGATGAAGCAGCAGAGAGAGAAGAAGCTCAAGGAGTACCTACATGGCTGCAGTGCCTTGTTCGACAACAGGCTGACAGGCTTTTCTTTGCAAGCTGCGCAGAAGGAGCTGGTCATGTGGGCGCCACTGATGCTGAGCCACCATATCGACGAGGGATTCCATCAAGGCTTGACGAACTACCTCGGCTCGACAGAGTCGACCTTGTGAGAGAGTGCTGTTCGAAGGACGATTGTTGCATGTTTTTTTGCCGGTTTTAACCTTCCCTTTGGAAGTCGTTGTTTATCGCTTGTTGACTAGCATCGCTAATGCACTGGTCTTTTCCGTGCACTCTGTTCCCCCAACCCTTTTTGTCAGGCGCTGGCCCAACCTCATGCGCTTGTGGCAGGCGTGCACTGTTCTGCCGCTTAGCACAGTGGAGTGTGAACGAGGCTTCTCGCGGCAGAACGTCATCAAGTCATGGGTGCGGGGCATGTTGTGCAATGCGCGCCTTAGCGAGCTGATGATCATTTCCCTGCTGCAGTATGAGAGTGACTGGGACGAGGCCCTTGGGTGTTGGCGTGAGAAGCTGAGGCGCCCTGCTAAGTCTGTTCTGTTTGCCTCAGCGGAGAGGAAGCGTAAGGCGAAGGCGATTGAGGGGGCAGAAGTGAGGGTGGAGGAGGAGGCAGTCCCCGACTACATGGGGGATTGGGTAGAGGATGAGGGAGAGGAGGGGGGAGAGGGGGGAGAGGCTCCTCCTGAAGTGGAAGACAACCCCTTTCTGTCTGGTGACGAGGCAGAAGACGAAGTGAACATGGATGGCCCAGAATTTTAGTCAAGTGTAGCTAGTGGCGTGGAATGTTGTGAAGTCTAGACTAAATAGGACTTAACTGAATTTGTAGACTGGCATAGTGGTGCTTTTACTAAACTACTAGCTGTACATTCATAGTTCTCTTAACTGATTTTTTGCAAGAGGAATGCAACCCTATTTGTAGCTAGCCAACCCTGGAGGTTTCAGGGTTGTAAGTTCCAGAACACTGAGAAATCAGGGAAGCCAAAACTCCAACACAAGGGCCTCAGGGTAATTTTTTTTTTTCCATTCGACAGCTCAGGGTGCCTTTTTTTTAAACGTCAGCCCTGATTACAGCCTTGTGATACTTCAAGATTTTAACAAGGACCCAGCACCCAGCATGCCGCTACCGCCGCACCCAGCATGCCGCTACCCTCCGCACCCAGCATGCCGCTACCGCCGCCGCTTATGCCGCTGACTCTGCGCGATTTGCTGAGCGTCGTCGCGCCTGGCTCGAGGCGGACAGCCGTGCTACTGGTGCCCTTCTCCTTGCCATCCCGTCTGCGCTCATGCGCAACTTCCAGGCACGTCACATCGGCTCCCGCCAGATCTGGCTCGAGCTTGAGGCAATGTTCGAACGCACCGACTTCGATGCTGTCGGACCGCTCTTCAAGGAATACTTCAGCATCACGATCGAACATAGTGCTGGCGCCGTTGACTACACCAGCCGTCTCCTGGACCTTGCCTCCCGCCTTGAGGCTCGCCAGAATACTCTCCCCCCCAACCTTCAGATCTACCGTCTCCTCGAAGGCCTCTCCCCTGAATACGAAGTGCGCGTCATCGCCTTCACTGAGGCTCAGCCCCGCGCCTGTGGTCCAATGGATCATTGACGCTGAGGCCCGCCTTCTCTCAACCCCCCCCTCCGGCCTGAACTCCACCGAGTCCCAAAACCCCCAGCTTGCAGTCACACAGCCGCGTCGTGGCGGGCGCCCACGTGGCGGCCGCACCAACCCTCAGGGAGGGGGTGGAGGTGGCGGTTGTGGGGGCAGCGGAGCCGGCGGCGGTGGTGGCAGCAGTGGTGGTGGTGGAGGCAGTGGTGGCTCATCTGGTAGCCGTGGTGGCCGCCCTGGCACTCTCCCCCCATGTTCCTATCTTCGCCGTTTTGGTCCCAGGGCGGGTGAGCGCAGCACCCAAACCAACCATCCCCCCGCGACCTGCTTCAAGGCGTATGATGACGCCTGGTTCGAGCGCGGCAACACTGGCACACCCCCACGCTGGTCTGCCATGGATCCCCGCCCCTCTCTCCAGGATGTCAAAACTCTTCCGTCTTTCCTCCCCTCTCATCTTCAGCTCTCCTCCTCCTCCTCCTCTGTCGCTGACCCCATAACTCCCCAGGAGCTGCAGCAGTTTCGCCGCTTCCAGCAGCTGCAGCTGCTGCAGCAGCAGCAGCAGTGGGGCTCTGGTGGTCAGGCTGCAGCCGCAGCTGCAGGACCCGCAGCCGCAGCATCTGCATGGCAGCAGCAGCAGCTTGGCTTTGGCACCGCCGCCATGGCTGCCACAGCCACACCAGGTCCTCCTGGCTTTCCCCTCTGGGGCTCTCCTTCCCCTAGTGCTCCCGCCTCCCACTCCAGCTTTCTAGGCGAGCTCATGCGTTCTTCCCCTGCTTCCACTTCCATGTATCCCTCTGTTTTTAATGCCAGTGATTTCCAGTACCCCGTGTCTTCAGCTCCCTCCTCGCTCACGATTGACTTTGTTCTCGATAGTGATGCCACTGAAACTGCCCTCAAAGACGCCGGCACCCTCACCTCCCTCTAGAGCCACCTTCCTCCAACTCCACCTCCTCCCCATGCTCTTGTCGCGCACTGTCCCACCCCGCTGTTCTCATCCACCACCGCCTTGGTCATATGAACTTTTCCACACTTCGTAAAGCCGTCTCCTCCCGCTTGCTTGACGGTCTCCCCCCCACTCTTCCTCCCCTCCCGTCCTCTTCCGCTCCCCCATGCGCCACATGCATTCATGGAAAGCTCAAACAACAGCCTCACCTCAGTCATCCTTCCTTTGCTGCTGCCCCCCTTGACCTCGTCCACATGGACCTCTGGGGCCCTAACCCTTCCCCTTCCCGCCAAGGGCACCGGTACATGCTTGTCCTAGTCGACGACCACAGCAGGTACTCCTCGGTGTTCCTCCTCCACACGAAGGCCGAGGCCCCTGCTGTCATCGTTACCTGGGCCGAGCAGTGCCGAGTCCACTTTGGTCGCCCCATCCGCCGCCTCCATTCCGACGGCGGTGGTGAGTTTCTCAACCGCACCCTCTCCTCCTACTGCTCAACCCATGGCATCCAGCAGACTCATACCCTTCCCCACTCCCCTCAGCAGAACGGTGTTGCTGAGAGTCGCATTCGTGAGATCACCAAGACGGCCCGCTGCCTCCTCACTCATGCCTCCACGCCCCCTTCTCTTTGGGGCTATGCCCTTGTCCATGCTGCTCTCCTTACTAATCTTTACCCACATCCTCAACGCCAGTCTGTCACTCCCACTGAGCTCTGGGCTAGCACCAAGCCAGATGCTGCCATTCTCCGTATCTGGGGTTGCAAGGCATATGTCCTCATCCCCCCACCTGACCGCTCTCGGCAGGCAGGAAAGCTCGCCTCCAAGGCCATTGAGTGTGTCTACCTTGGCCACGCTCGCTCTGCCCCTGGTTACCTCTTCCTTCACCCGTCCTCAGGCCGCCTCCTACAGAGCCGTGACGTGGTGTTCGATGAGAGCATCCCGTTCTATCATTCTGTTCCGCCTTCCGACCCCCTTCCTCCTCTCTCCCGCCCCCTCACCTGGGCTGATGCTGTCATTCCCCCACTCTTTCCCCAGGCTCCCCTCCTTCCTCCAAATCCTGCTCCTCCCCCTCCTCCTTCCTCAGGTGACATTTACGACCCAGCTGTCCCTGACTCCCCTGCTCACTCTGCCTCATCGCACCAGCAGCAGTAGCAGCAGCAGCAGCAGCAGCAGCAGAAGGAGCAGCAGCAGCAGCAGCAGCAGCAGGTGCAGCAGCAGCAGCGGATGGAGCAGCAGCAGCAGCAGGAGGTGCAGCAGCGGATGGAGCAGCAGCAGCAGCAGCAGCAGCAACCGCAGGCAGTGCAGCAACAGCAGCCGCAGCAGGAGGTGCAGCAGCAGCACCAGCAGCAGCCACAGCAGCAGCAGCAGCAGCAGCAGCAGCAGCAGCCACTACAGCAACCTCATCGGCATCGCCGCACCACCTCTCCGTTCATCCTCCCACGCATCCACACTCGCTCTCACGGCCCACTCATAGGCCATCCATGGGGTTGGCCAACACCACCCCCACCCTCCCTTCCCTTCATTGAGGACTCCCATGAGGAGCTCATTGGCGTTCAGCAACAAACACCTTCCCTCACGCCTCTCTACCCGGGCTTCCTTGGCCTCCTCATCCTTGGCATCGCTACCGCTCCCACCAGATTCACTCCGTCCAACTTCCTTGAGGCCATCACCTGCCCCGATGCTGCCAAGTGGATCCAGGCTATCTTTGCTGAATGCGAGGCCTTCATCCGCAATGCCTCATTCGTTAACATTGTCCCCTCTCCTGACGACGTCATTGTTGAAGGCCTCTGGGTGTTCCGAGTGAAGCAGCTGCCGGGTGAGGAGCCGGTCTACAAGGCCCGGTATTGTGCCAAGGGCTTCACCCAAACCCATGGCATCGACTACTGGGAGACATTCTCTCCCACTGCCAAGCTCCCAACTCTCCGTGCCATCCTCGACTATGCTGTTCGCATTGGCATGGAGATTGCCTCCATGGATGTCTCCAACGCCTTCCTGCAAGGCGAGCTCCAGGAGCGGGTCCTCTTGCGGCGGCCTCCAGGCTTTCATGCAGCCTTCCCTGCCAGCACAGTCTGGGAGCTGCGCCGCCCGGTTTATGGCCTCAAGCAGGCTCCTCGCGAGTGGCACAACAAGCTGGCTGCCACTCTGCAGTCCTTGGGGTTCCATGCCTCTCAGTCTGATGCCAGCCTTTTCCTTCGCTCCTCTCCCACCCGCTTCTTCATCCTGGTGTATGTCGACGACATGATCCTGTTCGCTGACGATGCTGCCGCCATGCAGCAAGTGAAGGACGCCCTGCATGCGCGCCTCAAGTGCAAGGACCTGGGTGAGCTCAAGCACTATCTGGGCATGACCATCACCCGGGACCGCACATCGCGCACCATTACCCTCTCTCAGTCCTTCTACATCGACCAAGTCTTGCAGCGGTTCGACATGGCGCAGGCCAAGCCGGTTACCACTCCCTTGCAGACCGACCACCAGCTTGCCCCTCCTCCTGCTCCCTCCTCCTCTGACCATCCTTACGCTGAGCTCGTCGGCTCGCTGATGTACGCTATGATGTGCACCCGCCCCGACCTTGCCTACCCCATCAGTGTTCTTGCTCGATTCGTCGGTACCGGTCGCCACACTGATGCGCACTGGGCTGCAGCGAAGCGGGTCCTCCGCTACCTCCGTGGTACCAAGGACTATGTCCTCACCCTCAGAGGCTCTTCTCCTCCCCTCCTCTCTGGCTTCAGTGACTCCTCCTGGGCTGACTCCCAGCCGGATCGCCGTTCCTCTCAAGGCTACGGCTTCACCCTTGGCAGCGGCCTCATCAGCTGGCGCTCCACTCGCTCCTCCTCCATTGCCCTCTCATCCTGCGAGGCTGAGCTCTATGCTTGCACCATGGCCGCTCAGGAGGCTCGCTGGCTCACCTTCCTCTTTGCTGAGATCGGTGCTCCTCAGCGCTGTCCCACCCTCTGGTGCGACAACGCCAGCACCATCCATCTTACGAAGGACCATGTCTTCCATGGCCGCTCCAAGCACATTGAACTCCGCTACTTCTTCGTTCGAGAGTTGGTCCAGCAAGGTCACTTGGTGGTCCGCAAGATCGCTGCAGAGGCCAACTTGGCCGACATCTTCACCAAGGCCCTCCCGAAGACCGCGCACTCTGCCCTCCTCCGCCTTCTCGGCCTTGGGCCCCGCCCCCCTTCCTGATTCTGGGGTTGTACCCTACATATACACTAGCTTTGCATGCTATGGGGTTGTGTTAGAATATACCATGCTATGCTAGTTGTGTATATTGTGTTTACATCCCTAGTTGGGTGTACACCTGTGTTGGGGTGTCAATCCAACCCAATTGTGGTTGGAGCCCCCAAACACAAGGACCATAATTGTGGGGGCACCACAAGTGGGTTGGTTAAACCACTGGTGGTACACCACACTTGGACCACCTCCAACAGGTGGTCAACCACATTTGGAAGGATCCTCCCTCCCTTGTGATTGGTCCTAACCCCCTCTTTTCCCTTCCAACCTTCCCTTCCTAGCTCATCTCTCTCTTCCTATGTAATGCCTTTGCTTCATCAATAAACTGAACCTTTCTGTTTCTAACATGGTTTCACCCAGAAAGAGTATCTTGACTTCTTCCAAACCTTCTCGCCCAGTGCCAAGCTGTTAGAAATAGACTGCAAATACCACTTTTGTATTTGTACTTTTATATCCTAGTTTAGGTTATGAATGTTCTAGTGGATTGGGGTGAACTCACAAATCCCAACCTCACCCAATTGTGATCCTCCCAATCTCCAATTACCCAATTGGAGATTCAGGAGATCCCAATGGCGATTCCCTCCAATTCCCCTTTCATCCATTCACTCTCACCTTGCCATGTACTTATAGAGCCTTGGGCTCCGTACCTGATGAATCTTTTCAACTCTATTTCTTACATGGTATCAGAGCGACCTATCCGCACACGCGGATCAAGGTCCGAATCTCAACGTGGCCGCGCTACGCGCACTTCATCATCGCGACATTCGTTTCGAGTCGTCGGAATTTCGACGTGCTCCACTCTCCAGTCGCGCCTCTCATCGTCGACCGCCTTCGCGCTCGACCTCGTTGAATTTCTCATCTCTGAAGCTTTCACGCTTCTCATCGTCGATTTCCTACTCGGTTCTCCTTGGTCTTAAAACTCGTTCTCGAGTTTCCCCTCACACCCCGCTTGAATAGGCGAACTCCCCTCGCAAAATCGCCTCCACGAACGTCTCGCGTCAAATCAAGAGCAGGTACATAGGTTGAAGCGGAGCGGAGCTGGTTGCAGAGCTGGTTGCGGAGCTGGTTGCGGAGCTGATTTTAGAGCTGTGTAGCTGCGGGACAGGGCCTGGGGGTGTGTGGGTCCGGGGTTAGACATAGGCTCAGATTCAGTTTCAAGTCGGCGTTTTAACGATTTTTCGCCGACGCCATTTCCTACTTAGCGGCATTTTGATACAGCCGTCAGAGTGATTTTCAGCAATTCTCGTCGACCAATTTCCAGAAGTGCTGCGCTGCACACCGACAATGGCTTACTCAACCACTTCACTCGCCAACCCGATCCCGCTCCTTCGTCTCAAGCCGGACGGTACATGCTCCAACTACAAGGCTTGGCGCTATGGTGTCGACAAGCACCTCCTCAATCGCGAGGTGAAGGGGCTCGAGCTCACTGACGTCCTTCTCAACATCGGTGACGGCAAAGAGCCTCCTAAACCCGAGAGGAACGCCGATCCAGCTAATGCCGCCGCCGAAGCAGTTTATGCTGCTACACTGCTCAAGTACAAGAATTGGGAGAAGGCCGATGGAGCGGTTATTAGTGTCTTCATGGGCACCACTCCTCCCGAACTCGTCGAAACCTACCACTTGATGTTGCCTTGTCTCTTTGCACGTGCGCATGGCAGGCAGACATCTGCCAGCTGGGCATGGACCAGCGCAAGGTGAACGTGCTGGCAAGGGAGTACTGTGACGACATCAAGAGGAAGATGAAGCCCATCATCCTTTCTCACCGTAAGATGCATGGCTGTCTGTTGGGTCGACTCACAAGTCATCAAATTAACGCAAGGTGCATGTGTCGGTTAGAGAGTACTGCGACGACATCAAGAGGAAGATGAAGCCCATCATCCTCTCCCACCGTAAGAAGTGCTGGTTAAGCTCACTTTCTCCTTTGCTGCAAATCTGGCAATACGAGGCTGCTTGTTATTCCTGGCAGTGTTACATGCTGTTGGCTGTATGCTTGCTGCTGCTACTTCCACGACTCTTTGTGCACTCACTGTTTTTGTTGAGAATGCAGACGTGCTGCCCGGGTTGTTGCAAGGGCAGGAGAAAATGTCTAAGAGTGACCCAAACTCTACAATTTTCATGGAGGACGAGGAGGTAAGCCATTATTGCCATCGGGAAAAGATTTACCGGATGAATTTTTTAGGAGGCCGATGTCACCACAGCCACTATCCACTGCAATAAGTGCCTAAAAAGCTTGTGACCTCCATCTTCTCTGGTCAGGCGGAGGTGAATGTGAAGATCAAGAAGGCCTTCTGTCCGTCAGGGGAGGTGGAGGGGAACCCGTGCATTGCCTACGTGCAGTACATCGTGCTGCCCTGGTTCAAGCAGTTTGAGGTGGAGCGCAAGGAGGAGCACGGGGGCAACACGTAAGTACATTGGGCTTTGCTTTGCTTTGCTCACAATCTGTCACTGCCCTGGCCCAGATTCCGGTCCCTGCTGTCCTTTGCCCAAATCTCTCGTCACCGCCTGCCACACTGCTGCATGTCCCTTGCTTCTCTGTTCTCTCCCCACTCTGCCTTTCCACCTCACCACGTGCAGCTCGCTTTCCTGCCCTTTCAGCATCTACACTCATGCAGAGCAGCTGTGTGCGGACTACAGAAGGGTAAACTGCACCTAGGCGACCTGATGACAAGCATTGCCGTGCAGCCCGTGAGAGACCACTTCAAGACAAACCCCGATGCGAAGAAACTGCTAGCACAAGTGAAGGTATGTTCCTCTTTCATATGTCTTGCAGAAATTGTTTGATGCATGTACTCATTACGTGCCATCTCACATTGTGTGCAGAGCTACAAGATCACTCGGTAATAGTCACTCCATTTCAGTAACTCATGGTTGGGTCTGATACAAGCCATAAGGAATAGGGTGGAATGATTAAATTGTTGAAGTTTTGTGCAACTCCATGTAATCAAACTGTGTGCAAGCGTTTCTTCAGTATCAAGAAGCCAGCCTGAGACAACCATACAAACTGATTGGCCGCAAATTCGCATGAGGTATAATCCACAATGGGGCAGAGTCATTTGACAGCCGGGGAGTCTACTTGGCAGCTGCCTTGGCTGACTTCGACAATGTGGAATTGGGCTTGGAAGAAGCAGCTGCAGGAGCAGCAGCAGTACCGGCAGCGGGTGCGAATGCTGGAGGGGGGTTGTGCTTGAGCTTCAACAAGACGTGAAATGAGAAAGATTCCACAAATTGAATGATACAGTGAGTGACACACATAAAGATTCCACAAATTAAATCGAGTACAGCAGTGTACCTTGAGGTGAGGAAACTCCTGCAGAAGATGTTGTTTTGGTAATGTTTTAAGATTGGAAATCTACATGATTTCTATTCTCTTGCTTTTTGTTACCTTCAGCAAAATCCCCTCTGCTGAACTGCACCCTTCGCACGATGACGTGGCGCTACCTGCGAGTGTCTTCCAACTCTGCTGACGTCGACTTCACTATAGCAGCCGCCTCTGCTACAGACGCTACTACAGTCGCTGGCACCTTTCACCCCCTGCGCGGGCACCTCTTCCTCCCAAACACCATCAAGCACATCAGCATTGGCTGCCCTGCTACTCCCTCCTGTTAGAAATAGACTGCAAATACCACTTTTGTATTTGTACTTTTATATCCTAGTTTAGGTTGTGAATGTTCTAGTGGGTTGGGGTGTACTCACAAATCCCAACCTCACCCAATTGTGATCCCCCCAATCTCCAATTACCCAATTGGAGATTCCGGAGATCCCAATGGGGATTCCCTCCAATTCCCCCTTCATCCATTCTCTCTCACCTTGCCATGTACTTATAGAGCCTTGGGCTCCTTACCTAATCAATCATTTCAACTCTATTTCTTACATGGTATCAGAGCGACCTATCCGCACACGCGGATCAAGGTCCTAATCTTAACGTGCCCGCGCTACGCGCACTTCATCGTCGCGACATTCGTTTCGAGTCGTCGGAATTTCGACGTGCTCCACTCTGCACTCGCGCCTCTCATCGTCGACCACCTCCACGCTCGACCTCGTTGAATTTCTCATTTCTGAAGCGTTTACGCTTCTCATCGTCAATTTCCTCCTCAATTCTCCTTGGTCGAATCTCAATTTCGACCATCTCTTAAAACTCGTTCTCGAGTTTCCCCTCAGACCCCGCCAAAATAGGCGAACTCCCCTCGCGAAATCGCCTCCACGAACGTCTCGCGTCAAGCAAGACCAGGTACACAGGTTGAAGCGGAGCGGAGCTGGTTGCGGAGCTGGTTGCGGAGCTGTGTAGCTGCGGGACAGGGCCTGGGGGTGTGTGGGGGGGTGTGTGGGTCCGGGGTTAGACATAGGCTCAGATTCAGTTTCAAGTCCGTTTTTTAACGAATTTTCGCCGACGCCATTTCCTTCTTAGCGGCATTTTGATACAGCCGTCAGAGTGATTTTCAGCAATTCTCGTCGACCAATTTCCAGAAGTGTCGCGCTGCACACCGACAATGGCTTACTCTGTTAGAAACAGAAAGGTTCAGTTTATTGATGAAGGAAAGGCATTACATAGGAAGAGAGAGATGAGCTAGGAAGGGAAGGTTGGAAGGGAAGGGGGGGTTAGGACCAATCACAAGGGAGGGAGGCTCCTTCCAAATGTGGTTGACCACCAGTTGGAGGTGGTCCAAGTGTGGTGTACCACCAGTGGTTTAGCCAACCCACTTGTGGTGCCCCCACAATTGTGGTCCTTGTGTTTGGGGGCTCCAACCACAATTGGGTTGGATTGACACCCCAACACAGGTGTACACCCAACTAGGGATGTAAACACAATATACACAACTAGCATAGCATGGTATATTCTAACACAACCCCATAGCATGCAAAGCTAGTGTATATGTAGGGTACAACCCCAGAATCAGGAAGGGGGGCGGGGCCCAAGGCCGAGAAGGCGGAGGAGGGCAGAGTGCGCGGTCTTCGGGAGGGCCTTGGTGAAGATGTCGGCCAAGTTGGCCTCTGCAGCGATCTTGCGGACCACCAAGTGACCTTGCTGGACCAACTCTCGAACGAAGAAGTAGCGGAGTTCAATGTGCTTGGAGCGGCCATGGAAGACAGGGTCCTTTGTGAGATGGATGGTGCTGGCGTTGTCGCACCAGAGGGTGGGACAGCGCTGAGGAGCACCGATCTCAGCAAGGAGGAAGGTGAGCCAGCGAGCCTCCTGAGCGGCCATGGTGCAAGCATAGAGCTCAGCCTCGCAGGATGAGAGGGCAATGGAGGAGGAGCGAGTGGAGCGCCAGCTGATGAGGCCGCTGCCAAGGGTGAAGCCGTAGCCTTGAGAGGAACGGCGATCCGGCTGGGAGTCAGCCCAGGAGGAGTCACTGAAGCCAGAGAGGAGGGGAGGAGAAGAGCCTCCGAGGGTGAGGACATAGTCCTTGGTACCCCGGAGGTAGCGGAGGACCCGCTTCGCTGCAGCCCAGTGCTCATCAGTGTGGCGACCGGTACCGACGAATCGAGCAAGAACACTGATGGGGTAGGCAAGGTCGGGGCGGGTGCACATCATAGCGTACATCAGCGAGCCGACGAGCTCAGCGTAAGGATGGTCAGAGGAGGAGGGAGCAGGAGGAGGGGCAAGCTGGTGGTCGGTCTGCAGGGGAGTGGTAACCGGCTTGGCCTGCGCCATGTCGAACCGCTGCAAGAGTTGGTCGATGTAGAAGGACTGAGAGAGGGTAATGGTGCGCGATGTGCGGTCCCGGGTGATGGTCATGCCCAGATAGTGCTTGAGCTCACCCAGGTCCTTGCACTTGAGGCGCGCATGCAGGGCGTCCTTCACTTGCTGCATGGCGGCAGCATCGTCAGCGAACAGGATCATGTCGTCGACATACACCAGGATGAAGAAGCGGGTGGGAGAGGAGCGAAGGAAAAGGCTGGCATCAGACTGAGAGGCATGGAACCCCAAGGACTGCAGAGTGGCGGCCAGCTTGTTGTGCCACTCGCGAGGAGCCTGCTTGAGGCCATAAACCGGGCGGCGCAGCTCCCAGACTGTGTTGGCAGGGAAGGCTGCATGAAAGCCTGGAGGCCGCCGCAAGAGGACCCGCTCCTGGAGCTCGCCTTGCAGGAAGGCGTTGGAGACATCCATGGAGGCAATCTCCATGCCAATGCGAACAGCATAGTCGAGGATGGCACGGAGAGTTGGGAGCTTGGCAGTGGGAGAGAATGTCTCCCAGTAGTCGATGCCATGGGTCTGGGTGAAGCCCTTGGCACAATACCGGGCCTTGTAGACCGGCTCCTCACCCGGCAGCTGCTTCACTCGGAACACCCACAGGCCTTCAACAATGACGTCGTCAGGAGAGGGGACAACGTCAATGAATGAGGCATTGCAGACGAAGGCCTCGCATTCAGCAAAGATAGCCTGGATCCACTTGGCAGCATCGGGGCAGGTGATGGCCTCAAGGAAGTTGGACGGAGTGAATCTGGTGGGAGCGGTAGCGATGCCAAGGATGAGGAGGCCAAGGAAGCCCGGGTAGAGAGGCGTGAGGGAAGGTGTTTGTTGCTGAACGCCAATGAGCTCCTCATGGGAGTCCTCAATGAAGGGAAGGGAGGGTGGGGGTGGTGTTGGCCAACCCCATGGATGGCCTATGAGTGGGCCGTGAGAGCGAGTGTGGATGCGTGGGAGGATGAACGGAGAGGTGGTGCGGCGATGCCGATGAGGTTGCTGCAGTGGCTGCTGCTGCTGCTGCTGCTGCTGCTGTGGCTGCTGCTGGTGCTGCTGCTGCACCTCCTGCTGCGGCTGCTGTTGCTGCACTGCCTGCGGTTGCTGCTGCTGCTGCTGCTGCTGCTCCATCCACTGCTGCACCTCCTGCTGCTGCTGCTGCTGCTGCTGCTGCTGCTGCTGCTCCATCCGCTGCTGCTGCTGCACCTGCTGCTGCTGCTGTTGCTGCTGCTGCTGCTGCTCCTTCTGCTGCTGCTGCTGCTGCTGCTGCTGCTGCTGCTGCTGCTGCTGCTGCTGCTGCTGCTGCTGCTGCTGCTGCTGCTGCTGCTGCTGCTGCTGCTGCTGCTGCTGCTGCTGTTGCTGCTGCTGCTGCTGGTGCGATGAGGCAGAGTGAGCAGGGGAGTCAGGGACAGCTGGGTCGAAAATGTCACCTGAGGAAGGAGGAGGGGGAGGAGCAAGATTTGGAGGAAGGAGGGGAGCCTTGGGAAGGAGTGGGGGAATGACAGCATCAGCCCAGGTGAGGGGGCGGGAGAGAGGAGGAAGGGGGTCGGAAGGCGGAACAGAATGATAGAACGGGATGCTCTCATCGAACACCACGTCACGGCTCTGTAGGAGGCGGCCTGAGGACGGGTGAAGGAAGAGGTAACCAGGGGCAGAGCGAGCGTGGCCAAGGTAGACACACTCAATGGCCTTGGAGGCGAGCTTTCCTTCCTGCCGAGAGCGGTCAGGTGGGGGGATGAGGACATATGCCTTGCAACCCCAGATACGGAGAATGGCAGCATCTGGCTTGGTGCTCGCCCAGAGCTCAGTGGGAGTGACAGACTGGCGTTGAGGATGTGGGTAAAGATTAGTAAGGAGAGCAGCATGGACAAGGGCATAGCCCCAAAGAGAAGGGGGCGTGGAGGCATGAGTGAGGAGGCAGCGGGCCGTCTTGGTGATCTCACGAATGCGACTCTCAGCAACACCGTTCTGCTGAGGGGAGTGGGGAAGGGTATGAGTCTGCTGGATGCCATGGGTTGAGCAGTAGGAGGAGAGGGTGCGGTTGAGAAACTCACCACCGCCGTCGGAATGGAGGCGGCGGATGGGGCGACCAAAGTGGACTCGGCACTGCTCGGCCCAGGTAA
This sequence comes from Closterium sp. NIES-67, assembly GCA_027943415.1. Taxonomy (NCBI): domain Eukaryota; kingdom Viridiplantae; phylum Streptophyta; class Zygnematophyceae; order Desmidiales; family Closteriaceae; genus Closterium; species Closterium sp. NIES-67. The sequence continues at coordinate 339,780 of BQMB01000051.1, forward strand.
CGATGACAGCAGGGGCCTCGGCCTTCGTGTGGAGGAGGAACACCGAGGAGTACCTGCTGTGGTCGTCGACTAGGACAAGCAGGTACCGGTGCCCTTGGCGGGAAGGGGAAGGGTTAGGGCCCCAGAGGTCCATGTGGACGAGGTCAAGGGGGGCAGCAGCAAAGGAAGGATGACTGAGGTGAGGCTGTTGTTTGAGCTTTCCATGAATGCATGTGGCGCATGGGGGAGCGGAAGAGGACGGGAGGGGAGGAAGAGTGGGGGGGAGACCGTCAAGCAAGCGGGAGGAGATGGCTTTACGAAGTGTGGGAAAGTTCATATGACCAAGGCGGTGGTGGATGAGAACAGCGGGGTGGGACAGTGCGCGACAAGAGCATGGAGAGGAGGTGGAGGTTGAGGAAGGTGGCTCTAGAGGGAGGGGAGGGGGGAGAGTGGAGGTGCCTGCACGAGTGGTCACGTGGCATGAGGAGGGGCGGGGTGTGCGGAGGATGTACTGACGAGAGCGAGGGCAAAGTGGGAGGCGATGAAGGAGGCGGCGAGTGGGGCCGTGGAGGAGGTCACAGTAGGTGGCAGAGGCGGGGAAGAGGGTAGTGATGGCAGCCTGTTGGAGTTCACGAATGGAGAGCAGGTTATGACGAAGGGAGGGAATGTGGAGACCAGTGACCACTCCAGAGGGGAAGGGGGGGCAGGGGAGGGTGGAGAGATGGGTGCAAGGGATGGAGAAGCTGGAATCAGCACCATGAACGTTGGTGGGGAAAGGGAGGGAGGTGAGGGTGCCGGCGTCTTTGAGGGCAGTTTCAGTGGCACCACTATCGAGAACAAAGTCAATCGTGAGCGAGGAGGGAGCTGAAGACACGGGGTACTGGAAATCACTGGCATTAAAAACAGAGGGATACATGGAAGTGGAAGCAGGGGAAGAACGCATGAGCTCGCCTAGAAAGCTGGAGTGGGAGGCGGGAGCACTAGGGGAAGGAGAGCCCCAGAGGGGAAAGCCAGGAGGACCTGGTGTGGCTGTGGGAGCCATGGCGGCGGTGCCAAAGCCAAGCTGCTGCTGCTGCCATGCAGATGCTGCGGCTGCGGCTCCTGCAGCTGCGGCTGCAGCCTGACCACCAGAGCCCCACTGCTGCTGCTGCTGCAGCAGCTGCAGCTGCTGGAAGCGGCGAAACTGCTGCAGCTCCTGGGGAGTTATGGGGTCAGCGACAGAGGAGGAGGAGGAGGAGAGCTGAAGATGAGAGGGGAGGAAAGACGGAAGAGTTTTGACATCCTGGAGAGAGGGGCGGGGATCCATGGCAGACCAGCGTGGGGGGGTGCCAGTGTTGCCGCGCTCGAACCAGGCGTCATCATACGCCTTGAAGCAGGTTGCGGGGGGATGGTTGGTTTGGGTGCAGCGCTCACCCGCCCTGGGACCAAAACGGCGAAGATAGGAACATGGGGGAAGAGTGCCAGGGCGGCCACCACGGCTACCAGATGAGCCACCACTGCCTCCACCACCACCACTGCTGCCACCCTCGACCCCGCCACCACCGCCGCCGGCTCCGCTGCCCCCACAACCGCCACCTCCACCCCCTCCCTGAGGGTTGGTGCGGCCGCCACGTGGGCGCCCGCCACGACGCGGCTGTGTGACTGCAAGCTGGGGGTTTTGGGACGCGGTGGAGTTCAGGCCGGAGGGGGGGGTTGAGAGAAGGCGGGCCTCAGCGTCAATGATCCATTGGACCACAGTGTCAAGGGAGGCGCGGGGCTGAGCCTCAGTGAAGGCGATGACGCGCACTTCATATTGAGGGGAGAGGCCTTCGAGGAGACGGTAGATCTGAAGGTTGGGGGGGAGAGTAGTCTGGCGAGCCTCAAGGCGGGAGGCAAGGTCCAGGAGACGGCTGGTGTAGTCAACAGCGCCAGCACTATGTTCGATCGTGATGCTGAAGTATTCCTTGAAGAGCGGTCCGACAGCATCGAAGTCGGTGCGTTCGAACATTGCCTCAAGCTCGAGCCAGATCTGGCGGGAGCCGATGCGACGTGCCTGGAAGTTGCGCATGAGCGCAGACGGGATGGCAAGGAGAAGGGCACCAGTAGCACGGCTGTCCGCCTCGAGCCAGGCGCGACGACGCTCAGCAAATCGCGCAGAGTCAGCGGCATAAGCGGCGGCGGTAGCGGCATGCTGGGTGCGGAGGGTTGCCGACCGCTCGTGTTCCTCCAACGCGATCAGGTAATCAGTATGGAGCACGAGGAACTCACGACGCTGAGTAAGGAAGAGCTGCTCAACTTCAGCGGTGGCAGCGCGAGTGCTGGTGCCAACGGGTACTATGGGGGGCGAAGGTTCCTCGCCGGGATGGGGAATGAGAGGGGGGGGATCGCCAGGGTGAGGCGGCGGGTCCCCAAGGTCACCCTCTGGGAGACCAAGCATGATGTCCAGGAGGCGGAACGGCAGGACATAAGCACTGCCGAGGACGCGGTGGAGGCTGCCGACGAAGGAATACCAATTGGTTGCTGAGTTGTCGGCAGCGCGCACGAGATGATCGAGGGTCGAGACGTCAACGGGAGGGGGAAAGGATGCCATTGGTGACACGGAGTGGGAGGAAGGCGACGGCGGGTGGACCCGCGGTGGCCGGGAGGGAGCGGCGGCGGGTGGACCCGCGGCGGCTCAAAGAGGAGGGGAGGATGGGGATGGCTGTAGATACTGCTGCTGCTGCTGCTGCTGCTGCTGCTCCTTCTGCTGCTGCTGCTGTTGCTGTTGCTGCTGCTGCCGCTGCTGCTGCTGCCACAGCTGCTGCTGCCGCTGTTGCTGCTGCTGCTGCTGCTACTCCTTCAGCTGCTGCTGCTGCTGCTGCTGCTGCTGCTGCTGCTGCTGCTGCTGCTGAGTCTGCTGCTCCTTATGGTGCTGCTGCTGCTTCTGCTGCTGCTGCTACGGCTGCAGCAGTGGTAAGGCGGCGATGAGCAGGTGCAGGTGAGGAGGCAAAAGATGGGGAAAGATGGCAGTTAGCTGATGAAAATAGGACTTGGTAGAAATTTCAGTAGCACTTCGTGATCACATCCAGGAAAGTGTGCAGACTTCGGAAAGCGATATCTGACAATCCAAGCGATGAAACAGTCCCAAATTTTACGACGTTGTAGCTGACACCAAGAGCGTTCTTTTGCAAGTCGAATCACTCAATTCTGTCAACTATCGAGCGAGCTATGGCGTTTGGCGCATTGGGGGTTTTTGAAAATCCACCCAACAGAAAACTAGTTGAGAGGCGGCGGCTAGGAGTCTAGCAGCGGCGATGGAGGGGACGGCAATGAGGTGCACGTCGGAAGGGGACGGGGCGGAAGCGTGGGGAAGGATCGGGATTTAAAAGTTGGCGTGAGCCATTATTGCTCTATACCATGTTAGAAACAGAAAGGTTAGTTTATTGATGAAGGAAAGGCATTACATTGGAAGAGAGAGATGAGCTAGGAAGGGAAGGTTGGAAGGGAAGGGGGGGTTAGGACCAATCACAAGGGAGGGAGGCTCCTTCCAAATGTGGTTGACCACCAGTTGGAGGTGGTCCAAGTGTGGTGTACCACCAGTGGTTTAGCCAACCCACTTGTGGTGCCCCCACAATTGTGGTCCTTGTGTTTGGGGGCTCCAACCACAATTGGGTTGGATTGACACCCCAACACAGGTGTACACCCAACTAGGGATGTAAACACAATATACACAACTAGCATAGCATGGTATATTCTAACATACTCAACCACTTCACTCGCCAACCCGATCCCGCTCCTTCGTCTCGAGCCTGACGGTACATGCTCCAACTACAAGGCTTGGCGCTATGGTGTCGACAAGCACCTCCTCAGTCGCGAGGTGAAGGGGCTCGAGCTCACTGACGTCCTTCTCAACATCGGTGACGGCAAAGAGCCTCCTAAACCCGAGAGGTCCGCCGATCCAGCTAATGCCGCCGCCGAAGCAGTTTATGCTGCTGCACTGCTCAAGTACAAGAATTGGGAGAAGGCCGATGGTGCGGTCATTAGTGTCTTCATGGGCACCACTCCTCGCGAACTCGTCGAAACCTACCACAACTACCCGTCTGCCAACGCCATTTGGCTCTACCTCGAAGATCGCTTCCTGAACAAGACTGCAGTGGGAGTTGCTATACTCATCCCCAGCATGTTCCAAGTGCGACTCGAGGACTCACCAGACATGGCGGACTATGTCACCAAGGTGCAGTCCATTCATGGTGAACTCAAACAGTTGGGGATAGTCTTCCCCAAGCAAGCCCCTGCAGCCGCTCTCCTAGTCGGCCTCACTCCGGCATATGAAGTCACACGCAAGATGCTCTTGGGCCTTGCTCCTGCAGACCTCACATTTGCCAAGGTCTCCTCCGCGCTCCTTTCTGCCGAAAAGGACAACAGCGCTCAAGCCAAGGCCAATGCAATCCGCGCTCCCGTGCCTCAAGCCTATGCCGCGTCGGTGCCATTCCTGCGCAACCGCTTCCCCCCGTGTCCCTACATCATCAAGCGCGGCCCTCGTGCTGGCCAGGTGTGTGGCGGAACCAACCACGCCCTTGCTTCCTGCTTTAAGAAGAAGGATGACGAGTGGTATGCCGTCAATGGGACCGCCTCCAAGCCGCCAAGCTGGATGGTCAATCGTGCTCCTCGCCAAGTCAATCAAGTCGAAGCGCAGGAATCCGTGCAGGCTGCTGTGGCTGCCACTGCTGATGTGCGCCTCAACATGTTGTTCCCTTGCACTGCCATGATTAATGAGACGATTTCGCAGTATCCTGGCTCACAAAGCACCTCAGCCACAATAGAGTTCATCCTCGACAGTGGGGCCACTCACACGGTTCTCAAGGAAGAACACTCCTTCAAGCCATACGAGACACCAATCCGTCTACTTGGAGCAGACTCCAGTTTCACAACACACGCCAAGGGCTCCTCCACAGTTCCGTGCCCAGCTTTTCCTTCGGGCAGTGTGACTGGCATGTGTGTCCCCACTCTACGCCACAATCTCGTGGCCCAACTCGAGCTTCAACAGGCAGGCGTCACCACGATCTTCCCAGCACACTCGGATCACTGTGACCTCTTCGACCCTAAGTCCAACAAGCTCCTAGCACGCTTCGCACTCAACAGTAGCAAGCTCTACACGCTGCGTTCACCTGCACCTCTCGCTGCCCTCTCCCAAGCGCAAGCTGCCAGCACCACTCCGTGTTCGTGTCGCAGCTTCGCCAACCCAACCATCCTCTACCACCATCGCTTGGGTCACCCCAACTTCCGTACACTTGCCGACATCGCTTCCAAGAAACTTCTTCTTGGCCTCCCGTCGGCGCTTCCTCCACCAACAGACTCACCTGTACCCACCTGCTTGGACTGCACCAAGAGCAAGCTCAGGCAGCAGCCGCACCCTTCCTCCCCATTCGTCGCACCTGCTCCGCCGGACCTAGTGCACATGGACGTCTGGGGCCCAGCTCCAGTCGCATCCCAAGGCGGTCATCGGTACTTTCTTACACTAGTCGATGACCACTCGCGGTATGTTACTGTGCACCTCCTGCATACCAAGGGGAAGGCACCTGATGTCACCATGGCGTGGGTGCGCCAGGCTCAAGTCACGTTTGGCACTCTTCTGAAGTGCCTCCATTCTGATGGCGGGGGAGAATTTCGCAATGGCAAACTCGATAACTTCTGTGCGGCCCAAGGGATTCGGCAAACCTTCACGCTCCCCGAAAGCCCGCAGCAAAACGGCATTGCAGAGAGCCGCAACCACACCTTGGTTCAGATCGCTCGCTGCCTCCTCAGTCACGCCAACGCACCACGGTCACTCTGGGGATATGCCCTCTTCCATGCGTCACTCCTCTACAATCTTTATCCGCATCCCCACCGGCCCGACACCACACCTACCGCTCTTTGGCTTGGGGTTACGCGTTCCGCCCGCTCTCTACGCGTCTTGGGATGTACCGCGTATGTGTTGCTAAGCCCCCACATGCGCAGGAAGCAAGGTGGCAAGCTTGATCCCAAAACCCAGACCTGCATATACCTGGGGCACAACTCTGACTCCCCAGACTACTTATTCCTCAACCCAATCACCAGACAGCTGATTCGCAGCCGTGATGTCGTCTTCAATGAGACACGCCCATTCCACTCTGCGACCACGGGCGAGCCTCCTCCACCTCCCCCGACGCTTGTTTGGGCAGACTTCGATGCCCCACCTCCGGCCGCTGCCCCTTCTCCGGGGCCTTCTCCGTCCGGCGTGTCTCACCCGGCCTCCCCAGTATCCTCCGCAGCGGTACCTCCTCCTGCTCCGCCTTCCCCGCGCGTCGAGCCCGGCTCACCAGTCTCCTATCGGAGGCGCCCAGTCCCTCCGGTCCCACCGCAGCCGCCTTCGTCTCCGGTCTCTAGTCGCACTCATTCCAAGGGACCGGCTCCGCCTTTCGCCTTGGGACCAGCCGCCTTCTCCATCCGCTGTTCGGTCACCCCACCTCCTCCTGCCGGGGGTGATGTCCCCTCCATCCGTATTCCCCCCCGTGCACTTCTGGAGGACAGGCATGAGGAGCTGTTTGACCTTCACGCGGTCTGCCAATTTCTCTCTCACATGTTCCCGGACATTACTGACTGCCCTTCCCTCAACTTCACCGAGAACCCGACCATTCCGACTCCTCGCACAAAAGAGGAAGCTCTCTCGGGGCCTTATAAGAAGGAGTGGAAGGCAGCAATGGATGTGGAGAACGAGGCGTTCATTCGCAACAACAGCTTTGACGATGTTGTTCCCCCTTCCGGTGTCAACATCGTCGGCGGAAAATGGATCTTCCGAGTCAAACAACTCCCAGGCGAAGCTCCACTCTTCAAGGCACGATACGTGGCGAAGGGTTTCACCTAGAAGGAGTATCTCGACTTCTTCGAAACATTCTCGCCCACGGCCAAGCTCCCGACTGTGCGCGCTCTTCTTGATATAGCCGCTCGCGGCAACTTCGAGATCAAGTCCATGGACGCCTCCTCCGCCTTTCTCCAAGGCCAGCTCAAGGAGGATGTTCACATGGAACGCCCACCGGGGTTTCCTGGCACTTACCCTGCCAACACAGTGTGGAAGCTGAAGCGCCCAGTGTATGGCCTCAAGTAGGCTCCTCGTGAGTGGCACAACAAGGTGAAGGAAGTCCTCCTCGCACTTGACTTCCATCCCTCTGCCTCAGATTCCAGTCTCTTCGTTCGTCACTCCTCCGAGCCCTTCTACATCCTCGTCTACGTCGACGACTTCATTCTAGCCGCCAGAGATCCAGTCGACATGGCAGCTGTCCAGTCTGCTCTCAGCTCCGCCCTTCTCATGAAGGATCTTGGTGACCTCAAGAACTACCTGGGGATGGAGATCACTCGTGACTGCCAAGCTTGCACGATCACCCTCTCCCAGGAGTCCTACATCGACAACCTTCTCAAGCGGTTCGACGTGGACTCCAGTAACTCTGTCTCCACTCCACTCCCATTACAGCATCAGCTCACGGCCCCTCCAGTTCCTTCTCTTGACACCTGCAAGGACCCGTACCCTGAGCTAGTCGGTTCACTCATGTATGCCATGATGTGCACTCGACCAGACTTGGCTTACCCGGTTAGTGTCCTCTCTCGGTACGTCTCCCCCGGACGCTACACTGCCTCGCATTGGTCTGCAGCCAAGAGGGTCCTCCGCTATCTACAAGCCACCAAGTCTCACATCCTCACTCTTGGTGGTACCTCTCCAGTCAAGCTCGAGGGATACACAGACTTCTCATGGGCCGATAACCTGACTGACAGACACTCCTCCCAAGGGTACTGCTTCACCCTTGGTAGAGGAGTCATCAGCTGGCGCTCCACTCGATCCTCTGCAGTCTCCCTGTTGTCCTGCGAGGCCGAGCTCTACGCGGGCACAATGGCTGCTCAAGAGGCACGCTGGCTCTCCTTTCTCCTCGCTGAGTTAGGCTACCCCCAGCAGTCGCCCACCCTGTGGTGTGACAACCAGAGCGCCATTCAGCTCACCAAGGATCCTGTGTTCCACTCTCGCACCAAGAACATCGAACTTCGTCATTTCTTCATCCGAGATCTTGTTCAGAGTGACCAGCTGACGGTACGGTACATCGCCTCAGATTGCAACCTCGCCGACCTCTTTACCAAGGCTCTTGGCAAGGCTGACCACCATCGTCTTCTCCGTTCCATGGGGCTATGTGCTCCTTGACCGGGTTTGCAGTCTATGGGGGTGTGTTAGAAATAGACTGCAAATACCACTTTTGTATTTGTACTTTTATATCCTAGTTTAGGTTATGACTGTTCTAGTGGGTTGGGGTGTACTCACAAATCTCAACCTCACCCAATTGTGATCCCCCCAATCTCCAATTACCCAATTGGAGATTCCGGAGATCCCAATGGGGATTCCCTCCAATTCCCCCTTCATCCATTCATTCTCACCTTGCCATGTACTTATAGAGCCTTGGGCTCCTTACCTAATCAATCATTTCAGCTCTATTTCTTACATGGGGGTGTGTTAGAAATAGACTGCAAATACCACTTTTGTTTTTGTACTTTTATATCCTAGTTTAGGTTATGAATGTTCTAGTGGGTTGGGGTGTACTCACAAATCCCAACCTCACCCAATTGTGATCCCCCCAATCTCCAATTACCCAATTGGAGATTCCGGAGATCCCAATGGGGATTCCCTCCAATTCCCCCTTCATCCATTCACTCGCACCTTGCCATGTACTTATAGAGCCTTGGGCTCCTTACCTAATCAATCATTTCAACTCTATTTCTTACACATGGTGCAGCTGGCTGTGCTGCTATTGTGCCACCTGCATTTACTGCAGCTGATGCAGCTCCATCCCCCTAGCCACCCTTGCCCCTGCCATGGCCGGCCTGTTGAAAACAGCAGGTGAATGAGCTGCTAGGGACGGCCAAAGTAGAGGGGGACGAAGGCGGAAAACAAGAAGGGGATGGAAGTAAACAATGGAAAGGAGGACGAGGGGAAGGGAGGGGAGGACAAGGGGAAGGGCAAGAAGAAGGCAGATGAGGGACAGGAGGGGAGGAGTGGTGGTGATGCGGGTGGTGAGGTGGGTGGGCTGGGCAGGAAGGAAAGGAAGGAGAGGCAAAGGGAGAACGGCATTGCGTGCAAGCAAAAAGGGGGGGGGGGGGGGGGGTCGGCAGTTCAGATCACGATGGAGGCATGGTGCTACGAGCAGTTCGCGTGCATCATCCAAGAATCGGATAACCCCAAGATGAATGCACTCGGGGCATACAACGTGGCTAAAAACCTGTGGAAAGTCAAGTACAACAACGAGGCGACAAGGAGGATGCAGGAGGAGCAGGGGGAGACGGGGAAGGAGGGTGAGAAGGCGAAGGACGTTTTGGATGGGGGAGAGCAGAATGAAGATGCAGCAAGTGACAATGGTGTGAAAGAGGAGAAAGATGGAGGAGGAGCAGAAGGGCGGGGAAAAGAAAAGGGAGTCTGAGGGTTAGAGAAAAAAGGGTTGACATGGGAAGGGGAAGGGGAAGGAGGAGGGTGAGAGTGCATAAGAAAAGTCAATAGCTGGGGGTGAGGAGGGGAAGGGCAGTGGAAGGACCGTGCACAAGGGAAAGGAGAAGGTAGATGACAGAGTGGTGGCCCCCGGCTCTACAAGCACCTGCGGCACCAATGGCAGGAGTCTCAAGAGGTACCGCGGGAAGAGTACCACCGCAAGCACATGCACCTAATATTAAGTACCAAGTCTAGGGTATGTACTAACTCTATGGTGAGGTACTGAGCCTATGGTGAATACCAAGCTTAGCCTTTTGTACCAGGCCTATTGTATGTTCCAAGCCTAGCATTTAGTTCCGTGTCTCTGGTCTAGTCGGACCTCTGATAACTTCCAAGCTGAACAGCAATTACAATTGCCTAGTATCAATGTAATGACTCAACGGTTAGTACCAGCCTTATGTTAAGTACCAACAGTATGGCAAGTACGAAGCCTAACGAGTACGGAGTCAATAAAAGTACCAAGCTTAACATTAAGAGCCAAATATATGCTAAGAAACAAGCTTAAAATCAAGTACCGAGTCTATGGTAAGACTAAGTGTGACACTTCAAGAATGTGTCTGGCCCAATTGCATGTGCTTCTAGTGGAAACTCCTGTGCGCAAATGGAAAAATGAACATTGCAACTGTTTCTTAGTACGTTCTAGTAGAAGAGGAGGTCTAAATAGAACAACCCCCTAGCTTTGAGAATGGAACCACGTATGTCCGCAAACTCAACAAGGCCTTTTACGGATTGAAGCAGGCACTAAGATGCTAGTACAAGAGGTTGGCCGGTGCATTAGAGGAAATTGACTTTCGTGCGACTGCACATGACAAGAGCTTGTACCTGATGAGAGAGAAGGAGTTGGTTGTGTTTTTGCTAATGTATGTGGATGGCATCCTGCTTTGCACTTGAATTGCTCAGTGAGCAGTTCAAGTGCAAGTCAATTAAGGAGGCAATATACTACTTGGAGATGCACTTTGAGAGAGACGCCGAGCTCGAATGGCTGGAATTACGCCAAGAGCTGTATATCAGTACCAAGGCTGAGAATTTTTTTTTTAAGGGAAAAAACAAAGTGGCTACTCCTTCTGCTAGAAATAGATTGCAAATTCCACATTTGTATTTGTACTTTTATATCCTAGTTTAGGTTAGGAATGTTCTAGTGGGTTGGGGTGTACTCACAAATCCCAACCTCACCCAATTGTGATCCCCCCAATCTCCAATTACCCAATTGGAGATTCTGGAGAACCCAATGGGGATTCCCTCCGATTCCGCTTTCATCCATTCTCTCTCACCTTGCCATGTACTAATACAGCCTTGGGCTCCTTACCTAATAAATAATTTCAGCTCTATTTCGATCATGGTACCAGAGCAACCTATCCGCACACGTGGATCAAGGTCCTAGTTTTAACGTGCCCGCGCTACGCGCACTTCATCGTTGCGATATTGGTCTCGAGTCGTCGGAATTTTGACGTGCTCCACTCTCCAGTCGCGCCTCTCATCCTCGACCGCCTTCGCGCTCGATCTCGTTGAATTTCTCAAATCGAAAGCTTTCACGCTTCCCATCATCGATTTCCTCTTCGGTTCTCCTTGATCAAATCTCAATTTTGACCATCTCTTAAAACTCGTTTTCGAGTTTCCCCTCGGACTGCGCCAGAATAGGCGAACTCCCCTTGCGAAATCGCCTCCACGAACATCTCGCGTCAAGCAAGAGCAGGTACCCATGTGGAAGCGGAGCAGAGCTGGTTGAGGAGCTGGTTGCGGAGCAAGTTGCGAAGCTGGTTGCGGAGTTGTGTAGCTGCGGGATAGAGCCTGGGGGTGTGTGGGGGGGTGTGTGGGTCCAGGGATAGACATAGTCTCAGATTCAGTTTCAAGTCGATGTTTTAACAAGTTTCCGCCGACGCCATTTCTTTCTCAGCGGCATATCGACGAAGCAGCCGGCGTGATTTTCAACAATTCTCGTCGACCGATTTCCAGAATTGTCACGCTGCGTACCGAAGCTCCTATCGGTAACTTAGGAGCGTCGCTTCGCGAAAATCAAGCAGCAATGGCTTACTCGACCACTTCACTCGCCAACCCGATCCTGCTCCTTCGTCTTGAGCCGGACAGCACATACTCCAACTACAAGGCTTCGCCAAATGGTGTCGACAAGCACCTCCTCAGTCGCGAGGTGAAGGGGCTAGAGCTCACCGACGTCCTTCTCAACATCGGTGACGGCAAAGAGCCTCCTGAACCCGAGAGGTCCGACAATCCAGCTAATGCCACCGCCGAAGCAGTTTATGCTGCTGCACTGCTCATGTACAAGAATTGGGAGAAGGCCGATGGCATGGTCATTAGTGTCTTCATGGGCACCACTCCTCCCGAACTCGTCGAAACCTACTACAACTACCCGTCTGCCAACGCCATTTGGCTCTACTTCGAAGACTGCTTCCTGAACAAGACTGCAGTGGGAGTTGCTATACTCATCCCCAGCATGTTCCAAGTGCGGCTTGAGGACTCGCCAGGCATGGCGGACTATGTCACCAAGGTGCAGTCCATTCATGGTGAACTCAAGCAGTTGGGGATAGTCTTCCCCGAGCAAGCCCCTGCAGCCGCTCTCCTAGTCAGCCTCACTCCGGCATACGCAGTCTTATGCAAGATCCTCTTGGGTTTTGCTCCTACGGGCCTTACATTTGCCAAGGTCTCATCCGCACTCCTTTCTGCCGAAAAGGACAACAGCGCTCAAGCCAAGGCCAATGCAATCCGCGCTCTTGTGCCTCAGGCCTATACCACTTCGGCACCATTCCAGCGCAACCGCTTCCCCCCATGTCCCGACGTCATCAAGCACGGCCCTCGTGCCGGCCAGGTGTGTGGCGGCACCAACCACGCCCTCGCCTCCTACTTCAAGAAGAAGGATGATGAGTGGTATGCCGTCAATGGGACCGCCTCGAAGCCGCCAAGCTGGATGGTCAATCGTGCTCTACGCAAGGTCAATCAAGTCAAAGCGAAGGAATCCGTGCAGGCTGCTGTAGCTCCCCCTGGTGATGTGCGCCTCAACATGTTGTTCCCTGGCACTGCCATGATCAATGAGACAATTTTCGCAGTGTCCCGGCTCACAAAGCACCTCAGCCACAATAAATTTCACCCTCAACAGTGGGGCCACTCACACAGTTCTCAAGGAAGAACACTCCTTCAAGCCATACAAAACACCAATCCCTGTACTAGTGACACCGTTCCCAGCTTTCCCTTCGGGTGGTGTCACCGGCATGTGTGTTCCCAGACTACGCCACAATCTCGTGGCCCAGCACGAGCTCCAATGGGCAGGCGCCACCATGATCTTCCCAGCACACTCGAATCACTGTGACCTCCTAGATCCTGAGTTCAATAAGCTCCTAGCACGCTTCACACTCAACAGTAGCAAGCTCTACACGCTGCGTTCACCTGCACCTCTCGCCGCCCTCTCCCAAGCGCCAGCTGCCAACACCACTCCGTGTTCCTGTCGCAGCTTTGCCAACCAAACCAGCCTCTACCATTATCGCTTGGGTCACCCCAAGTTCCGTACGCTTGCCGACATCGCTTCCAAGAAGCTTCTTCTTCGCCCCCGTCGGTGCTTCCTCCACCAACAGACTCACCTGCACCCACCTGCCTCGACTACACCAAGAGCAAGCTCAGGCAGCAGCCGCACCCTTCCTCCCCATCTGTCACAGCTGGTCCGCTAGACCTAGTGGACATGAATGTCTGGGGCCCAGCTCCAATCGCACCCCGAGGCGATTATCGGTCCTTTCTTACCCTAGTCGATGACCACGCACGGTATATTTCTGTGCACCTCCTGCATACCAAGGTGGAGGCACCTGACCTCATCATGGCATGGGTGCGCCAAGCTCAAGTCACGTTCGGCACTCCTCTGAAGTGCCTCCATTCTGATGGCGAGGGAGAATTTCGCAATGGCAAACTCGATAACTTCTGCGCAGCCCAAGGGATTCGGCAAACCTTCACACTCCCCGAAAGCCCGCAGCATAATGGCATTGCAGAGAGCCGCAACCATGGGTTGGGGTGTACTCATAAAATCCCAAACTCATCTAATTGTGATCCCCCTAATCTCCAATTTCCCAATTGGAGATTCTGGAGATCCCACAGGGGATTCCCTCCGATTCCCCCTTCATCCATTCTCTCTCATCTTGTGATGTACTTGTAGAGCCTTGGGCTCCTTACCTTATCAATATTTTCAGCTCTTTTTCTTACATGTTATAAGAGCGACCTATCCGCACACATGGGTCAAGGTCCTATTCTTAATATTCTCGCGCTACGCACACCTTATCGTCGCCACATTCGTTTCGAGTCGTTGGATTATTTTACGTGCTCCACTCTGCAATCACGCATCTCGTCGTCCACCACTTCGCGCTCGACCTCGTTGAATTTCTCAATTCGAAACTTTTCATGCTTCTTATCATTAATTTCCTCTTCGGTTCTCGTTGGTCGAACCTCAATTTTGACCATCTCTTAAAATCGTTTTCGAGTTTCCCCTCTAACCCTGCCAGAATAGGCAATCTCCTCCCGCGGAATCGCCTCCACGAACGTCTCGAGTCAAGCAAGAGCAGGTACACAGGGGGAAACGGAGCGGAGCTGGTTGCGGAGCTGGTTGCGGAGCTGTGTAGCTGCGGGACAGGGCCTGGGGGTGTGTAGGGGGGAGTGTGGGTCGGGGTTAGACATAGTTTCAAATTCAGTTTCAAGTCAGCCTTTTAACGAATTTCTGCCGACGCCATTTCCTTCTTAGCAGCATGTCGGCGAAGTCGCCGGAGTGATTTTCAGCACTTCTCATCAGCCCATTTCCAGAAGTTCCTCGCTGCGCACCGAAATTCCTATCGGTGACTTAAGAGCATCGCTTCGCGAAAATCAAGCGGCAATGGCTTACTCAACCACTTCACTCGCCAACCCGATCCCGCTCCTTCGTCTCGAGTCGGCCGGTACATGCTCCAAGTACAAGGCTTGGCGCTATGGTGTCGACAAGCACCTTCTCTGTTGCGAAGTGAAGGGGCTAGAGCTCACCGACGTCCTTCTAAACATTGGTGACGGCAAAGAGCCTCGTAAACGCGAGAGGTCCGACAATCCAGCTAATGTCGCCGCCGAAACAGTTTATGCTGCTGCACTGCTCAAGTACAAGAATTGGGAGAAGGCCGATGGTGTGGTCATTAGTGTCTTCATGGGCACCACTCCTCCCGAACTCGTCGAAACCTACCACAACTACCCGTCTGCCAATGCCATTTGGCTCTACCTCGAAGACCGCTTCCTGAATAAGACTGCAGTGGGAGTTGCTATACTCATCCCCAGCATGTTCCAAGTGCGGCTTGAGGACTCGCCAGGCATGGCGGACTATGTCACCAAGGTGCAGTCCATTCATGGTGAACTCAAGCAGTTGGGGATAGTCTTCCCTGAGCAAGCCTCTGCAACCGCTCTCCTAGTCGGCCTCACTCCAGCATACGAAGTCACACGCAAGATGCTCTTTGGCCTTGCTCTTGCGGACCTCATTTTGGCCAAGGTCTCATCCGCGCTCCTTTCTGCCGAAAAGGGCAACAGAGCTCAAGCCAACGCCAATGCAATCTGCGCTCCCGTGCCTCACGCCTATGCAGCTTCGACACCATTCCAGTGCAACCGCTTCCCCCCATGTCCCTACGTCATCAAGCACGGCCCTTGTGCCGGCCAAGTGTATGGCGGCACCAACCACGCCCTCTCCTCCTGCTTCAAGAACAAGCATGACAAGTGGTATGCCGTCAATGTGACCACCTCGAAGTAGCCAAACTGGATGGTCTATCGTGCTTCTCGCAAGGTCAATCAAGTCGAAGCTGTAGCTCCCCCTTCTGATGTGCACCTCAACTTGTTGTTCCCTGGCACTGCCATGATTCATGAGACAATTTCGCAGTGTCTCAGCTCACAAAGCACCTCAGCCACAATAGAGTTCACCCTTTATAGTGGGGCCACTCACACAGTTCTCAGGGAAGAGCACTCCTTCAAGCCATACAAGACACCAATCTCTCTACTAGGAGAAGACTCCAGTTTCACAACACACTCCAAGGGCTTCCCTACAGTTCCGTGCCCAGCTTTCCCTTCGGGCAGTGTCACCGGAGATTCTGGAGAACCCAATGGGGATCCCCCCAATCTCCAATTACCCAATTAAAGTTTTTGGAGATCCCAATGGGGATTCCCTCCAATTCCCCCTTCATCCATTCACTCTCACCTTGCCATGTACTTATAGAGCCTTGGGCTCCTTACCTAATCAATCATTTCAACTCTATTTCTTACATGGTATCAGAGCGACCTATCCGCACACGCGGATCAAGGTCCTAATCTCAACGTGCCCGCGCTACGCGCACTTCATCGTCGCGACATTCGTTTCGAGTCGTCGGAATTTCGACGTGCTCCACTCTGCAGTCGCGCCTCTCATCGTCGACCGTCTTCGCGCTCGACCTCGTTGAATTTCTCATCTCTGAAGCTTTCACGCTTCTCATCGTCGATTTCCTCCTCGGTTCTCCTTGGTCGAATCTCAATTTCGACCATCTCTTAAAACTCGTTCTCGAGTTTCCCCTCAGACCCCGCCAGAATAGGCGAACTCCCCTCGCAAAATCGCCTCCACGAACGTCTCGCGTCAAATCAAGAGCAGGTACACAGGTTGAAGCGGAGCGGAGCTGGTTGCGGAGCTGGTTGCGGAGCTGGTTGCGGAGCTGTCTAGCTGCGGGACAGGGCCTGGGGTTGTGTGGGGGGGTGTGTGGGTCCGGGGTTAGACATAGCAGATTCAGTTTCAAGTCGGCGTTTTAACGAATTCTCGCCGACGCCATTTCCTACTTAGCGGCATTTTGATACAGCCGTCAGAGTGATTTTCAGCAATTCTCGTCGACCAATTTCCAGAAGTGCCGCGCTGCACACCGACAATGGCTTACTCAACCACTTCACTCGCCAACCCGATCCCGCTCCTTCGTCTCGAGCCGGACGGCACATGCTCCAACTACAAGGCTTGGCGCTATGGTGTCGACAAGCACCTCCTCAGTCGCGAGGTGAAGGGGCTCGAGCTCACCGACGTCCTTCTCAACATCGGTGACGGCAAAGAGCCTCCTAAACCCGAGAGGTCCGCCGATCCAGCTAATGCCGCCGCCGAAGCAGTTTATGCTGCTGCACTGCTCAAGTACAAGAATTGGGAGAAGGCCGATGGTGTGGTCATTAGTGTCTTCATGGGCACCACTCCTCCCGAACTCGTCGAAACCTACCACAACTACCCGTCTGCCAACGCCATTTGGCTCTACCTCGAGGATCGCTTCCTGAACAAAACTGCAGTGGGAGTTGCTATACTCATCCCCAGCATGTTCCAAGTGCGGCTCGAGGACTCGCCAGGCATGGCGGACTATGTTCCCAAGGTGCAGTCCATTCATGGTGAACTCAAACAGTTGGGGATAGTCTTCCCCGAGCAAGCCCCTGCAGCCGCTCTCCTAGTCGGCCTCACTCCGGCATATGAAGTCACACGCAAGATGCTCTTGGGCCTTGCTCCTGCAGATCTCACATTTGCCAAGGTCTCATCCGCGCTCCTTTCTGCCGAAAAGGACAACAGCGCTCAAGCCAAGGCCAATGCAATCCGCGCTCCCGTGCCTCAAGCCTATGCCGCTTCGGTGCCATTCCAGCGCAACCGCTTCCCCCCGTGTCCCTACGTCATCAAGCGCGGCCCTCGTGCTGGCCAGGTGTGTGGCGGCACCAACCACGCCCTTGCCTCCTGCTTTAAGAAGAGGGATGACGAGTGGTATGCCGTCAATGGGACCGCCTCCAAGCCGCCAAGCTGGATGGTCAATCGTGCTCCTCGCCAAGTCAATCAAGTCGAAGCGCAGGAATCCGTGCAGGCTGCTGTGGCTGCACCTGCTGATGTGCGCCTCAACATGTTCATTTGCACGTCATCCTGTCGTCTGTTCGCATCATTTCGTTTGCATGTGTTTTGTGTGTTACGTTGTTTGTATGGTTTGTTGGGTTTGCATGTCTTTGCATGTTCATCTTGTGCTTGTGCAGATGTGCTTGGATTGTGCATGACATCGAGCACATTCCAACGAGCCAAGAATTGTTGGAATCGGAGCACATATGAAGAAGTTACGAAGAAATGTTTGATGGATTTGTTACAACTCATTGGAAGTCCTTGTCAGCTGTGGGACAGCTGGCTCGAGTAGTGCAAAATCCAACAGAAGAGCAGTGTGGTGCAGCGGAGAGAGTGGTGCGCTACCTCAAGTCATACCCTACAGTGGGAGTACAGTATTCAGCCTCTGCTCAACTCAGTCAAAAAGGAATTGAAGTCGTCAAAGAGAAGGGGGAGCAGCTCGGAGAAGGAAAGGTGTTCCTTTCCTGTTTTGCTGATGCCACGTGGGCTTCTGAGCATGAGGATTCATCATCAGTTGGTGGATACATCTGCATGGTGGGAGGTGGGCCTGTAAGTTGGAGGTCCAAGAAGCAGTCTGAGACGGCACTATCTTCAGTGGAATCTGAGTACATGGCGATGTTTCATGCGGCAAAAGAAATCATCTGGCTAAGGAGGCTCTTGAAGGAGATCGGCCATGAACAGACTTGTGCGACACCTCTGTTCAGTGATAGCAAGGGAGCCATTGCCATGGCACGCAATGCAGTTGTTCATGGGTTGAACAAGCACATGAGGATCAAGTGGCATTGGCTGCGGAAGGAGGTGAAGCTTGGGACACTGGATCCGATCTACGTGAAAACTCAGCAACAGCCAGCCGACTTCCTTACCAAGCGGCTAGCTGAAGAGCCACACTGGCGCTGTGCGAGGATGGCGGGAATGTCCTTGAACTAGAGACGGCGAAACAAGCCGACAGTCTGAGGGGGAGTGTGTTGGTGCATATTCATTTGCACGTCATCCTGTCGTCTGTTCGCATCATTTCGTTTGCATGTGTTTTGTGTGCTACGTTGTTTGTATGGTTTGTTGGGTTTGCATGTCTTTGCATGTTCATCTTGTGCTTGTGCACATGTGCTTGGATTGTGCATGACATCGAGCACATTCCAACGAGCCAAGAATTGTTGGAATCGGAGCACATATGAAGAAGTTACGAAGAAATGTTTGATGGATTTGTTACAACTCATTGGAAGTCCTTGTCAGCTGCTAGACCAAAGTTGGAGAGCCCTATAACGAGGAGGGACCAGCATGTGTGGGACTTTTGTCCCCACCTTGCAGCTGCAGCATTTGGGGTTTGGAGGCCAACCTGGCACAGTGTGAATTTTGTCTTGCCAGGCTGGCTGAACCTGAGGATGGGGAGTCAAAACTTTGACTCTTGTCATGTTCTTGACCATGGGCCTCCAGGGTCCTTCCCTTTCATCCTTCCCTTCCTACCCCACCTTCCAACTGTGCTTCAATGCCTTTTCTATCATGCCTCTGATCTTGTAAGCTTCAATCATAGTGACTCTGAGGACTGTCAACTTCTCCTAGGGCAGATTACCCCCCAGTGCGCCAAACGCCATAGCTCACTCGTTAAGCTACGAAATCGAGTGATTCAACTTTCAGTGGAAAGCTGACGCTGCCAGCGACAACATATCCGATTTTCAGATCGTTTCACTTATTGGAGTTTTGGATATAGCTATTCGAAGGTCGCGAGTTTTCTGGGCGTCATAACGAAGTGCTGCAGAAATTTCCAAGGAGCCATTGAATCATCTGCTTATAGCCTTCTCTAACCAACAAGTGGTATCAGAGCCTATTATCACGCATTTGGGACCTAAAATACGATGGGAGATAAGGAGGACTCTGGTGGAGGTGATACTTCAGTCGAAGGAGGCAGCTCAACCCAAGATTCTGGCATTGCAGCGCAAAGGGGAGCGCGTACAAGCCAGGGGTCACTGCTTAAGGAGGTGCTGAAGAACTTCACCATTGAGAAGTTCTCTGGAGATGGCTATGATGATTGGGCATGGAAGATGCAGCTCTACTTTCGACAAATTGGCCTCTTGAAGCTCATGATTGGAATGGAGCCAAGGCCAAAGGAAATGGCAGAGCAAGCGGACTGGGATGAACGTTCATCTGCTGGGTATTATCTACTGTCACAAAGCTTGGAGCTGAACCAGAGGCATCACATCATGCATCTGCTACCGGAAATTGATTGTGGGCCCAAGGCATGGGCAGTGCTCAAGGACCTGCATGCTCCGACATCCGTTGCCGCTTCTCTCATGCTGGATCGGGAGCTGTCCATGCTGCGGTTGAGCGAGAATGAACCTGTGCAGCCCGTACTGGACAAGATGAGGGAACTCTACGCGAAATTGGCGATTGCAGGCATCACGTACCCTGAGCAGACAAAGTGTCTCAAGATGCTCAGCCTGCTGCCGGAGTCTTGGCTGCAATTTATAAGCGGACTCAGCTTGCCACAAAACCAAAGTCAATGGACATTGGAGTGGATTCGCACCAAGATTCTGGAAGAAGATTTTTGTCGCTATACACTGCGCGGAGGTGATGACAGCACCAGCGGCTATGCCATGCAAGGGACATGGAGGGATCGAGGGCGTGGCAATCGCGGTCGCTCTTACCACAGCCAAGGTGGTCGCGGGACTTGGAACCAGCAGGGGCGTGGTGGCGCTGGTGCAAGAGGAAGAGGTGGTCACTCCAACAATGACAACAGTGAACCACGCTTGAGGGGAGAGTGCTGGTATTGCAAGGAAGAAGGGCATCCATGGTTTCGCTGCCCTACCAAGCCCGACTGGTGGACCCCTTGGAACCAATCGCAGAAGGGGAATGGAGGAAAGCAACCACATGGAGGTGCCAACATGGTAGCTGATCCTGCTGAAGAAACCTCCAAGGATGACAGAGGAATGGGAAATGAGGAGAGGAATGCTGGACAGTTCTACCATGTGTGTGACAAAGATGACAGTGGCACAGCTGTTGCAAGGGCTGGAGAGGAATTGCACCCGCTTGACATGTGGGTCATGGACTCTGGTGCTGCATGGACAATGACACCACGCAAGGACTTGCTGGATGCTGTGCGAGCGCCTCCAATCTCTGAAGTGCGCTCAGCATCCGGACATGCAGTGAAGGTCGCTGGAGTTGGTCGAGCTGCATTCAGAGCACCTGATGGTGGACTGGTTGTGCTGAAGGACGTGTTACTCGTACCGGGGCTGAAGGCCAATCTGATATCGCTGCGCAAGCTAGGCCAGGCCGGAGTCAGCACCACCACCAATGGATCCAAAACATTCAAGGGGCTGCGAGGAGATCGTGTGTTATGGGATTTACACGAAAGCAGAGATGTCTTCAGATCCATGTGGCAGATCCCTGCACTGATATGGGAATCAACAAAGAAGGAGTTGGTAGAAGTAAAGGCGGGTTCTGGAGTCCAGGGGGAGTGTAATGCAGTTAGTGCTGCAGGAGTGACGGTTTCTGCAAGGTCGGGGGAGACTGATTGGGAAACCGCACACAGGCGTCTAGGGCATGTGGCTATGCCATTGCTGCAGCAACTGCATAAGGAAGAAGCAGTAAAGGGGCTCAAGCTTTCTGGGCAACCAAATGATACCAAGTGCGAGACATGTCTGCTGAGCAAGTTCACACGGTTCCCCTTTCACGGCGTAGCTGGGAAAAGCAAGGCAGCACTGGAACTGGTGCATATGGACCTCGTAGGACCTTTTCCATTCCGAGGAAGTAAGGGGGAAAGGTACTTCCTGACAATAGTTGATGACTGGAGTCGGCTGATGTGGGCATACCCGTTGAAGCAGAAGGATCATGCTGCCTCAACAATACGAGATGATTGGCTGCCGTTCGTCGAGCGACAATCTGGGCACCCATGCAAGAGCATCAGAACCGACCGAGGTGGAGAGTTTCTAGGAGGAGATCTGACTGCGTGGCTCAAGAAACAAGGCATTGAGCATCAGCTAACGACGTCCTATACCCCTCAGTCAAATGGCGTTGCTGAGAGGGCTAATAGGACCATCCTGGAAACTGCGCGAGCGCTGCTGATCGAATCAGGGCTGGGGAACTCCATGTGGCCTCATGCGGTGAGGCATGCTACAGTGGCAAGGAACCGCGTACTCACAAAGGTGGCTGATGATATGTGGGTGCCGCTGGAGAGGTGGCTTGGAAAGAAGCCTCCAGTGGACATGCTTCGAGTGTTCGGATGCATGGCAGTGGCGCATGTCCCTAAACCGTACAGGACAAAGCTTGGAGCATCTGCACTTTGGTGTGTGCACCTTGGGCTCGCGGCAGAGAGCAAGGGGTGGCTACTCTGGGAGCCCTCAAAGAATGTGCTGTTTGACAGTCGGGATGTCAAATTTGTGGAGAACATCATGTATGGCAAGTGGGAGAAGCAGCCGGAGGCAAGGGTCACCCAGCAGCTGGAAGAGATCACTATGCACTTCGATCTGTCCGAACCTGCGGACAGCGAAGTCACTGCGCCAACGGCAAGCGGTACTGATGAAGGAAGCAATGAGGATATTGCAGCTGATGCTGAAGTCAATGATCCGGAGCAGCAGCAGCAAGAGGCTTCCAAAACACCAAGTCTGCCAAAGCGAAGGAAACAGATTGGTGGGGGGACAAAGGATTGGGTGAAGGTGAAAGAATGGGTAAATCCAACCATCTACCCTGCACGTACCAGCATGGCAACGAGAAAGCTGTTGAGCTCCACAAGTGGAGGAGCCACAACTGAGCAGCAGGAACAGGCTCAAGGCGAAGATGCAGTGCTGTTCTTGGGTGATGACCAAGAGTCAGATGACGAGGAGCCTGCATACTGCTTTTACGCACCAATACAACCTCCGAGCATGGATCATGCGCTAGCCGGGCCTCAACGGGGGAAGTGGCTCGTTTCAAGAGATGCAGAGTACAACAGCCAGATGGAGAATCACACATGGGACCTGGTGTACTTGCCAAATGGGAAGAAGGCAATACAGTGCAAGTGGCTGGCAAAAATCAAGACGGATGAGAAAGGAGAGCCATCAGTTTACAAGAGCAGGCTGGTGGCAAAGGGGTTTCAGCAGAAAGAGAAGGAAGATTACAAAGAAGTGTTTGCCCCAACTGCTAAGTCTCCAACGCTACGTGTGCTGCTGGCGGTAGCTGCTGTGCGCAAATGGAAGGTGAAGCAGATGGACATCGTAACCGCTTTTCTGTACGGCATTGTGGAAGAGGAGGTGTACATGGTTCAACCACCTGGCTATGAGGATGGAACCGGTCGTGTCTGCAAACTTAACAAGGCCATCTATGGCTTGAAGCAGGCCCCGAGATGCTGGTACAACAGGCTGGCCAGTGCACTGGAAGGGATTGGATTCCGTGCGAGTGCATGCGACGAGAGCCTGTTCCTGATGGGAGAGGGGGAGTCACTTGTGCTTCTGCTGGTGTACGTGGATGACATCCTGCTCTTCAGCAGCAGTGACAAGGAGATCGATGGGGTGCAGCGGAAGCTCACAGAGCAGTTCAAGTGCAAGTCACTTGGACAGGCAAGGTACTACCTGGGAATGCATATTGAGCGGGATACTGAACGTGGCTGGCTCAAACTGCATCAGGGACAATACATCAACACCTTGGCTGAGAAGTACTCTCTGCAGGAAGAACGGGAAGTGGTCACACCTTTGCCTTCCGAGTTCAAACTCATAAAGGCAGCTGAAGGAGAAGGAGTTGAGAGTGAAGACCAGAGGCAATTCCAATCCATGGTCGGGAGCCTACTCTACGCTGCTGTGCATACTCGGCCTGACATCAGCTTTGCTGTGGGACAGCTGGCTCGAGTAGTGCAAAATCCAACAGAAGAGCAGTGTGGTGCAGCGGAGAGAGTGGTGCGCTACCTCAAGTCATACCCTACAGTGGGAGTACAGTATTCAGCCTCTGCTCAACTCAGTCAAAAAGGAATTGAAGTCGTCAAAGAGAAGGGGGAGCAGCTCGGAGAAGGAAAGGTGTTCCTTTCCTGTTTTGCTGATGCCACGTGGGCTTCTGAGCATGAGGATTCATCATCAGTTCGTGGATACATCTGCATGGTGGGAGGTGGGCCTGTAAGTTGGAGGTCCAAGAAGCAGTCTGAGACGGCACTATCTTCAGTGGAATCTGAGTACATGGCGATGTTTCATGCGGCAAAAGAAATCATCTGGCTAAGGAGGCTCTTGAAGGAGATCGGCCATGAACAGACTTGTGCGACACCTCTGTTCAGTGATAGCAAGGGAGCCATTGCCATGGCACGCAATGCAGTTGTTCATGGGTTGAACAAGCACATGAGGATCAAGTGGCATTGGCTGCGGAAGGAGGTGAAGCTTGGGACACTGGATCCGATCTACGTGAAAACTCAGCAACAGCCAGCCGACTTCCTTACCAAGCGGCTAGCTGAAGAGCCACACTGGCGCTGTGTGAGGATGGCGGGAATGTCCTTGAACTAGAGACGGCGAAACAAGCCGACAGTCTGAGGGGGAGTGTGTTGGTGCATATTCATTTGCACGTCATCCTGTCGTCTGTTCGCATCATTTCGTTTGCATGTGTTTTGTGTGCTACGTTGTTTGTATGGTTTGTTGGGTTTGCATGTCTTTGCATGTTCATCTTGTGCTTGTGCAGATGTGCTTGGATTGTGCATGACATCGAGCACATTCCAACGAGCCAAGAATTGTTGGAATCGGAGCACATATGAAGAAGTTACGAAGAAATGTTTGATGGATTTGTTACAACTCATTGGAAGTCCTTGTCAGCTGCTAGACCAAAGTTGGAGAGCCCTATAACGAGGAGGGACCAGCATGTGTGGGACTTTTGTCCCCACCTTGCAGCTGCAGCATTTGGGGTTTGGAGGCCAACCTGGCACAGTGTGAATTTTGTCTTGCCAGGCTGGCTGAACCTGAGGATGGGGAGTCAAAACTTTGACTCTTGTCATGTTCTTGACCATGGGCCTCCAGGGTCCTTCTCTTTCATCCTTCCCTTCCTACCCCACCTTCCAACTGTGCTTCAATGCCTTTTCTATCATGCCTCTGATCTTGTAAGCTTCAATCATAGTGACTCTGAGGACTGTCAACTTCTCCTAGGGCAGATTACCCCCCAGTGCGCCAAACGCCATAGCTCACTCGTTAAGCTACGGAATCGAGTGATTCAACTTTCAGTGGAAAGCTGACGCTGCCAGCGACAACATATCCGATTTTCAGATCGTTTCACCGATTGGAGTTTTGGATATAGCTATTCGAAGGTCGCGAGTTTTCTGGGCGTCATAACGAAGTGCTGCAGAAATTTCCAAGGAGCCATTGAATCATCTGCTTATAGCCTTCTCTAACCAACAGTTAGTGTCCTCTCTCGGTACGTCTCCCCCGGACGCTACACTGCCTCGCATTGGTCTGCAGCCAAGAGGGTCCTCTGCTATCTACAAGCCACCAAGTCTCACATCCTCACTCTTGGTGGTACCTCTCCAGTCAAGCTCGAGGGATACACAGACTCCTCATGGGCCGATGACCAGACTGACAGACGCTCCTCCCAAGGGTACTGCTTCACCCTTGGTAGCGGAGTCATCAGCTGGCGCTCCACTCGGTCCTCTGCAGTTTCCCTGTCGTCCTGCGAGGCCGAGCTCTACGCGGGCACAATGGCTGCTCAAGAGGCACGCTGGCTCTCCTTTCTCCTCGCTGAGTTAGGCTACCCCCAGCAGTCGCCCACCCTGTGGTGTGACAATCAGAGCGCCATTCACTTCACCAAGGATCCTGTGTTCCACTCTCGCACCAAGCACATCGAACTTCGTCATTTCTTCATCCGAGATCTTGTTCAGAGTGACCAGCTGACGGTACGGTACATCGCCTCAGATTGCAACCTCGCCGACCTCTTTACCAAGGCTCTCGGCAAGGCTGACCACCATCGTCTTCTCCGTTCCATGGGGCTATGTGCTCCTTGACCGGGTTTGCAGTCTATGGGGGTGTGTTAGAAATAGAATGCAAATACCATTCTTGTATTTGTACTTTTATATCCTAGTTTAGGTTATGAATGTTCTAGTGGGTTGGGGTGTACTCACAAATCCCAACCTCACCCAATTGTGATCCCCCCAATCTCCAATTACCCAATTGGAGATTCCGGAGATCCCAATGGGGATTCCCTCCAATTCCCCCTTCATCCATTCATTCTCACCTTGCCATGTACTTATAGAGCCTTGGGCTCCTTACCTAATCAATCATTTCAACTCTATTTCTTACACACTCCCACTATAGCATCAGCTTACGGCCCCTCCGATTCCTTCGCCTGATGCCTGCAATGACCCGTACCCTAAGCTAGTTGGTTCACTCATGTATGCCATGATGTGCACTCGACCAGACTGTTAGTGTCCTCTCTCGATATGTTTCCCCTTGAAGCTAAACTGGTTCCCATTCGTCTATTGCCAAGAGGGTCCTGCGCTATCTACTAGCCACCAAGTCTCACAACTTTACTCTCGGTGGTACCTCTCCAGTCAAGCTCGAGGGATATTCATATTCCTCATGGGCCGATGACCAGACTGACAGACGCTCCTCCCAAGGGTAATGCTTCACTCTTGGTAGCGGATTTATCAGCTGGCGCTCCACTCGGTCCTCTGCAGTCTCCTTGTCATCCTGCGAGGCCGAGCTCTACGCAGGCACAATGGCTGCTCAAGAGGCACGCTGGTTCTCCTTTCTCCTCGCTGAGTTAGGCTACCCCCAGCAGTCGCCCACCCTGTGGTGTGATAACAAGAGCGCCATTCACCTCACCAAGGATCATGTGTTCCACTCTCGCACCAAACATATCAAACTTCGTCATTTCTTCGTCCGAGATTTTGTTTAGAGTGACCAATTGACGGTATGGTACATTGCCTCGGATTGCAACCTCGCCAACCTCTTTACCAAGGCTCTCGGCAAGGCTGACCACTATCGCCTTTTCTGTTCCATGGGGCTATGTGCTCCTTGACGAGGTTTGCAGTCTTTGGGGGTGTATTTGATATAGATTGCAAATCGCACTTTTGTATTTGTATTTTTATATCCTTGTTTAGGTTAGGAATGTTCTAGTGGGTTGGGGTTTACTCACAAAATCCCAACCTCACCCAATTGTGATCTCCCTAATCTCCAATTACGCAATTGGAGATTCTGGAGATCCCTGTGGGGATTCCCTTCGATTCTCCCTTCATCCATTCTCTCTCACCTTGCCATATCCTTTTAGAGCCTTGTTCTCCTTATCTTATCAATATTTTCAGCTCTATTTCTTACACATGACGTGCCATAGAAAATCATGATATCCTGGGTATGCTATTTTGGGTTCAATTATGGAACTATTTTGGAAATATGGCACTATGGAAACTCTGGTCGATCACGACATCCAGACGGACCTCTGCACAAGGGACAAAGAACCAAAAGAGGAAAGGGGGTATGTGTTTCCATCGGTGAAACATATTCAAGGTGTCAGGTTTCCCCAAGTATTAAAACAGTATCCATTTCGCATATATACTAGCCAAGTACAAAGGCACCCTTATTGGGACTTGGGCCAAGTCGCTGAAGGCACAACAAATGCTAATAAAATACAAGGCTCAATGAATGCGGGAAAAATGCACGCTTCCTTTGAAGACTGGAGGATGCGTGTAGTGAGGTGCCAACGAAGAAGGCATGACTACGATGGGACGAGGGAGGAGATGAGAACAGTAGCCGGTTTTGATATGGTTCAAAGTATCTGTAGACTTATTTAGG